>CM060843.1:12497500-12985000 GCA_030762175.1 Metallyticus violacea
TAAAGTATTAATAATTTCAACTGTGTAAATAAGTACTGAATGAGTATCATATTTAATATAATTTAATATAATGAGTTACATATTGTCGGTCCTGGTGGTGTAGTGGTAAACCCAAGATCGCGGGTTCGAACCCGGCCAGGACCGATGGATTTTTTTCGGGGCGTAAAAATCCTAAGTATGGCTTCCTTCGGAAGGGTAGTAAAGCCGTGGGTCCCGTGTCGTACATTTACGGCACGATAAAGAACCTCAAGCCTGAAAGAGAGGCCTCTGAGCAAAATCAGTCGGCCGTTTCACGCCCTGAGTTGAATGGGACGCTGATGACCTGAGATGTTAAAGAGCGTCCATAAATAAATCAATAACAACAGTTACATATATTATCAAAGATTTTGACTTGTATATTGAGAATCTGGTACAAACGTATTTAATAATGATATAAAAAAATTCAGAATTAACTTTTGTGTTTCTGTATTTTGTTTTTAATTAAAAAAACAATAATTAATAAACTGTTTCGATATGGCAATTTTATTTTAGATGTGATCAAGAGAAAACAAAATGAACTAAATCTAAAAGTTGCTCATTATGTAATCCATATGTCTAATACTGATTGCAAATTACGTGCACACAAGACTAAAAAGTAGAAATAATTTAAATAATTTTTTTTTTAAAAACCACGTTTTTATTTCCTTAATTATAAATGAACTAAAAGTATAAAATAATTCATCATCCAAATGCTGATTTATAACTCCATGCAAATTCATAATCTCATAAACTTTTTTAGAAAAACGTGGGGCGCATGCAATAGATAAAATTTATAGCTCTTAAGGGTATTTATAGTTTAAATTAATCACACGAAAGGTTCAGACAAACTATTGCATGCGCCCCCACGTTTTTCGTTTGGAAGAATGTTTATAAAACTTTGAGATTATGAATTTGAATGGGGTTATAAATCTGCATTTGGCTAGGGTGGATTATTTTATACTTTATAGTTCATTTATAATTAAGAAAATAAAAACGTGCTTTTTAATTTTTTTATTTAAATTATTTTCATAATAGATTAACCCCAACTGTACGTTTTTCAACAAAATCAGTAAAAATGCTAAACAAAACATTTTTTTTTTTTTTTTTTTTTAATTATTTCAGCCAGAAATTCTAGTTAAAAGTTAGTTGCAAACATATTTGTTCTGTCCGGAAAGTATTGTCATTTTGAATGTCTCAAACGATTCCGCAGCCTTGAAGCAGCATGCTAGCAAGTCAGGGAATCTTATAACGCATGCGTCATTTCATTTCCCTGTAGCGTACCTCAGTCGGTAGTGAAACGTCATAGTGACAGAAAGAGCTCGTTTACTGTCAGAGAGTCGCATTTAAAGTGACCTCGACTGTTCATTGTTTACGCTTCGTGCAGAAATACGTTTAGCAAAACATCAAATCACATAGGCATGTCAGCTCCGCAAGATCTCAATTTTGGTCTAATGAAGCGGAAATTTCACACCGTAAACGATAATAAAAACACTATGAGGTGATGCAAAAACAAGACATTTAGACTGAAAACCACAAGGAATGCTTGATAAGTTGACGTCTCAACGGAAGTGCAAGTGATCAAGGCACCACTGTGTAAGGTAAGACGCGTTGTTTAACACATCTACGGTCAGCACAACTCATTTTTGGTTTTGTTTTTGTTTTGCTCTTAAATCATTTCAAAAATATTTATAACAGCTACATAAAATATGAAACATAAGGTTGTTTTATTGAGTAACTGCTTACAGGCACCACTAATGATATTATCTCTTAACTGACTGAGCTAAGTTTTATGCATGAATATACCCGATAAAAAAAAAACCTAAGTTTAAAGGTATTTGAGTGTAAAATTATGAATATAATTCTTGGTATAAATTTTATATTAAGTTTGTATTAGTAGAAAGTATGGTATGCGGATTTTCAGCTGATGGTGCGTTTTTTTAAATGCAGGGTATCTCCCCTGCATTGATCATCAATGAGAACTGAGAAAAACTTGGAAAAACCTCAGTCAGGGAGGACGGTCCTGGCGGGAATGGAAACTCCAGATCTCCTACTCACAAGTCTGTGCCTTTTGACCTCGGCCACCAGGGGTTGTAAGATTGGGAGTTGATATCATTAAAGTATGTATGCATTTTCAAAAAATAAGGTTGTATATTGGTAGTTGTTTGAAATGATTAAAAATAGTACTGGAAGGGGATGATTTGAGAGATGTGTGGTACATGGGAGACAATAATGTAATAGGGTTTCGAAAGAAAATTAGAAGGAGAGTGTAAGATATGAGGAGACTAAAGATGTGGGCAAGTTTTGAGAATAATAAACACACCTTAAGATCGTTCAGTTTAATAAAAAAAGAATGAAGTAGAGAGGAATATGTTGATAGCTGTGATAAAGAGAGAAGGAAAAATTTTGCATGAATGTGCGCAGGTGTTCTTAAAGGGTTTAGGAACAGTACCTAATCTGGAAGTAAGTTATATGTGTAGGGAAGCAGTATGGACGTTTTACCGTCTGATGGACCGTCACGGGCGCCAAGGTCGCGGGCTCGTGAGCTCCAATCCCACCAGGACCGTCCTCCCTGATTGAGGTTTTTTTCAGGTTTTCCTCAATCTTCATAAATAGCAAATGCCAGGAGTTACCCTAACTTCTAAATTAGGCCTGGAACGCTTCCTTCCTTTAAAAAAAAAATACTCATTTCCCATTTTTATCATTTCATCTCATGTATCATCAGGTTCACCGCCTGTGGTGCCTCAGTAGTAAAAACGGGCGTTAAACACTATTAAAAAAAACAGTTTGATGTGTATACAGACATACAAGAAAGAGAAATTATTTTTGTGTAATGAAAGACAATATTGTAGCGGTTAAAGGGTGTGAGAAAAGCAACATTATGGGTAAATTTTTAGGAAGAGTTAAATACAAGGAAAGGTGAAGAGAGAAGGAGAAAAAAATTCAGAAACTTGGGTTATTGGTTAGCATTTAATGAGGAGAAATGCCTCAACTTTGTATATATTGTAAGAAATGTTACTTATAAATCTATTCTAATAAAAGGGATATAAACATTATACATTTTGAAATATATATTTTAAATGTGTAATCATTCTCTCTCTTTCTTTGAGAATTCTGATCAGTATGTCTCCGGCCACCGAGAAACACCACTTTCAGGCTTCTCTTTTCAATTGTTGGTACTTTTTTCATTCACCCACCCAGTCTTACAAACCCAAGAACGTGGAACAACCTCTGAGCCCTAGGTCTTGATAGCTAAATTAGTGGATTTCAATGCTAGGAGAAAATAACCTAATTTGAATTGAAAAGTGAAACAGTTTATTACTTTTAGGAAATTATTAGGGCTATTTTTGTAATATTAATTTTTATAACCATGTTCCAAGGAAATTGTGATAATGCTTCTTCAAAGGTTAATTATTTCTACACGTGCCACTAAGAAGTGTGCTGTTCTTTAAATTCATAGGAATTCGCTGGATTTTTTCATATAAATTAACAGATAAAATCTGTCACAAAATGATAGCATAAATCATCTACCAAGAAATGCTACACTTTTATAATTTACTGCTGAAAATGACTTAATCTAAACAGGTTGTGAATCCAGTTTGAATCGCATTTACAATACCACTATTGGTTGAATTGTGATTAATTTTTAGTATCCAGCTTTTTTTTTATAGAAAAAAAAACACACAATTTCTTTCATAATCATAACCATTTTTCAGGTTGTCCCCTTTCATTCATTTTTTTCCGAGTAATTTGATTTTGCTTCATTTAACAGTTTAAAGCATTTGTTTAATCTCACGCACAAACAGCCTAGCAACATGATTCCGAAGGTTACACCTGCGCAGAGTAAAACAAAAGTAGACATAGCCTCGCTGAGGTGAACTAGAAGCAAATTAGGCTTGAAGTTTATTCCTCGCTTCAGCACACTTCCTGAGGCAGTTCAACCCATATAAAATTATACTGACAAATCTATCCGCTCTCACGGAATGTTTCATTTCCCATGATGGTGTGCATTTACTAATAAAAACATGCTATATTAAACACTTTCTTATATTTAAGACTTCGGTAAACGACTGATAGTATTTCAAAGATATACTACAGAGAAACTATAAAACATACTCAAATATGACCTTCTCAGCAAAAGCATATTCTTGGAGATTTCAAAGAGGGGTACACCTTTAAATACCCCTCTTTGTAATCGTATTTTACATTCTTCCTTTCCGAAAACACAGTAATAAGGTTAATTAACTGAAATGCTCATAAATGGTTGATGCTGAAACGTACAGAATATGAAATTAATTTTTTTGTTTGAGCAGGACGTAGCACCCTCCCATTTTTACCACAGTGATGGCTAATTCCTGAACGCAACTCATTAAATCGTTGGACTGTAGAGCTGGAGATTCAGATAAAATCCTTTCCTCTCATCAACCTCCCTACATGGGACTAATGGGTTCCGTAAGAATAAATGATTTGTGCCAGGATGAGATGAAATGGATTACATATTGAAAATTTGTCAAATCATTAATAGCACTCACATTGAGCAATCTCAGTTATATTATGCAATGTCTTTAAATGACACAAGCTACAGTGACAAATTAAACGTTTATCAATCATTTACAGATAAGTTATATTTCTATAGCTTTTAATCTTTCACTGCAATACTGGAATATAAAAATCTTAGGGATATTAATCAACAGAGAACGGCTCACTTGGGCCACGAACTCAAAATTTGTTGGAGTAGAGGAGTGTACTTACATCCGTGAGTTTCCAAGGTAGATAGCGTGGCTTAGATTGGTAGTATAGAGCGATAAAATAACAAATGAAGCTGCTCAGAGAATATGTACTTTAAGCGGAGACACAAAAATGCTGATACGTTCTAATGTACTGCCCAGGTATCGAGAAATGAAGGCTAATTCGAATATAGATAGGTTAGCATATTGGGGGATCTGTTAGCTCAGCGTGACAACTGGCCAAAGCTGGGCTATTTTCTTTGTAAAGGGTGTGGAATTAGCAGCACTTTGATGAAATGAGAGGTTTCTTTAAATCGAAGTGTATTTGTTTGTTTTTGAATAGTGTTTAACGCCCGTTTTTACTACTGAGGCACCACAGGCGGTAGACACCAATGATATATGAGATGAAATGATACATTGGAAAAGGATTTTTGTTAAGGAAAGAAACGTTCCACGCTTAAGTTTAGGGTGCCTCCCCGGCATTTGCCATTTATGAGGACTGAGGAAAAAAAAACTTCAGTCAGGGAGGACGGTCCTGGTGGGATACAAACCCCAGACCTCCTGCTCATGAGTTCACGCCTTAACGACCTCGATCACCCATGGAGGTCGTGTGTGTTTTGGGTGATGAGTGTTGTAAATTTACTAGGTTTGAAGAGGTAATTCTCTCTATATACAGCTCTGTGTAATAAATTGCACATACGGTTAAAGGGCCCAAGCGAATAATATTGTACAAATGTGTTTGTAAAGAATGTGCAATAAGTACTATTGCCTGTGCTACTGCCTTTGCTGCTGTTACTACTACTACTACTACTACTACTACTACTACTACTACTACTACTACTACTACTACTACTACTACTACTACTATTACTATGAAATAAAACATAATTATATAGAACGCAATATTAAGGGGGGTAAATCTTGTTTTTTTTTTATTCGGTTTTCTGTTTTAATCGTTATTGGTGGTTTCTGAATGACAGCCAACGTTCTTAAGCATTACATTTCTTTTTCTCATAAAATTTTACTTAATGTTTAGCTGAGAAAGTATAACAACGTTTTTTAGTTATAATGTTTCTGATATAATCAAAATTATCTTAAGAAGCAGGCGAGCGTAGCTTTGTTTTATAATTACTGTAAATGAAGATCTCTGAAAAGCTTACCTGTATTGTATTTTCCGCGCCAATATTGCCATCTGATACCCATTACTGAATAATCAAATAGATGAAATAGAGAAGAATACCGTAAACAGACATGTGTTCTGCTAAATTACTATATCTAAAGAGCCATTATCCAGGAGAAAATTTCGCTACATAAATACCACCTGGAGTTGTGAATTGTTATATACTCATTTTCTTGGCAGTATTTCACCACATAATAACGTAACATAATCTGAACGAAGAAAGGGTCACGCGATTTGTTTTAGTATCAGTATTAATTATTATTCGTGGAACACTTTTCAATGTTTTCCAGTAGTGAAAAAGTATGAACTTGGAACTTTTATGATCTTTAGATCAGAGGAATTCGATTGTGCATCACATTTTGTATTGTTGCCGTAACCTTTGCAAACAAAATTATGCACAAGCTTTAATTCATGGAAGAGCGTAGTGCCAACCATCACCAGACCGGTGTCTTAAACTTTATTTCGAAATGTTTACATTCGGCAATAATAGGTTTTAGATGACATCCACATGCCTGATATTAATTGAAAAAGTAGTAATTAATGGTGTTGGTTTGTATTCACTTATGTCATCTATTTATGCAGAGTCATCTAAAGGAGAATATAGTTAGTAGAGCCAATTTTGTGACATGCGCACTGAAAATTTGATCCCACGATATATTTCCTGCTATACAATAGGCTGTGGCTAGGCTCTTGTTCCTTTCGCTAGCTGACGCAAATTTGTATTTATTTGAATTGATTATTATATTAGGATAGGCGATTATATGTGGTTGTTACAATCCCGAATTATAAAATGAGCGCACATTAAAACACTGAGTATGGAATAATTGTCTGTTTTTTTTTTTTTTTTTTTTTTTTGTAAACATTGTAGCGCAATAATGCTTTAAACTAAGAAAACACCCTCCTTACGAATAGAAACAAGTAGCGGCATGTTTTGTGTGCTCAATGGCATTTACATGTCGATGGAGTTTTGTGCTTTCTAAAATTTTGTTTATCGAAAACATTGTCTTTGTTTCGTAAGTGAAGTTCTCCTAAGATGATAGTATTCCAAATTGATAACTGCTTCGACACGACAATACTGATGAACGCAATGTTTGCCTGCCTGAAACTTTACTGTGTACCAACTCGGCTATCCTGGCGGCTAAAACAGCGAAAATATATGTAAATAAAGTTGGCAGCGAGAAAAAACTAGTAAAGGTGTAGGCGACATGATGGTAATTATAATAGTTTCTGTACCGTTTTGTTCGGCACACAGATTTAAGTTAAACGCTAAGGAACGCTACTGTTCCTTTCTTACTGACATCTTTGGAGTTGTGAAAGTATTAGAGGTGAATTATTTTGTATAATCGACAAAGTACGTGAGGGACCATATTGTAAAGTTTAGTGAAACATTTAAGCAAACCTTGTAGGTATTAGCTATCTTCAGATTTAGGGAGCATAAGTTGCTAAAAGCAAAGAGCATTCACTGTGCTCTTTATGCAGATGGAACATTTCTATCAACTCGGCCACTCCATCCAGGCTTTGCTGCTTCGCCAGAAATAAACAACCAATGGCATGTAAACATCCTTCAAGATGTTTTGTGTTTCGCCAGTGTCCCTGGTTAGGATTGTATTTTAGGTAAGTTAGGTTAGCATTAGATTTATATACGTTCAATTATACTTTAATATTTTGGCCTTTTTGTCACCCCAACAGAAAACTATTATTTCATGAAAGTACGTGTATGTGCTGTAATATTTTGATTAGGACTGTTTTTAGGTTAAGTTGATTAGGTTTAATATATGTTTAAATTAGATTGAGTGTACACTCTGTGGAATTATGTCAAGTTAGGTTCGGTACCATAATCATATCTATATTTTTATATATTTACCCGTTCCGTACCATAACAGAAAACTTTTTTTTTGTATATATATATATATATATATATATATATATATATATATATATGTTCTGTAACTTTTTTTTAGGATTATGATTTAAGTAAAATAAGGGTATATTTAGGTTAAGTATAATTTAAGTTATTATTATCATAGTTGGAGCTAGTTTATATATGAAGATGAGTTATATTAGGTTTAGTTTAGGTTATGTTCAGCTAGAGCTCTATATTTTCAGTTTGACATGGATTAGACTATGTTTAGGCAAGATGAACTTTATTCTAGCTGCGGTTACTTTATACGGGTAAGTTTAGGTATAGTTAAGATTATTTTAATTTAGGGTTATACCTTGAAGCTGTAATTTGTTTTATTTAGCACCACGTTGAGGCGTCGTCATATGGAACGGTAACTTGGGGGATTATTTAACACCACGTTAATTCGATGAGTGATTGATTGATCAAGTTGTTTGGCATTTGATCAACTTTGAATATGATTAACGACTATTGATGAAGCGTCAGCTGTTCTTTCGCTTCCTTCAGGAACTGTTGTGTTGTGTTTTTGGACCTCGACTAGCTCAGCTTTACTAGCTGGATGTTTACAGGAAATTTTCTATGGGGTGAAAGAGATGGGGGTTGGAGATAATTGAAATCACACATTTTCTCTCTGAATATACTATTATACACGTTTCCAGAGAGATAAAGGCTTTGAGGGTTGCACTCCATATGTAAACTGGAACGCGTAACTGACAATGCAATCAATGTTCGAGTCCTACTAAACAAAATCTGATTTAGACGACAATGGTACTCAGTCGGACTAGACCTCCAACTTCACTTTGATTTACTTTACAAGAGTCGCGCGTTTCCTTTCCGATTACGCTTTTCACTCTTCCGCCTTGTCATACATTAACTCTGATGCTCACCGCGGTCTATTTCGTGTAGCCTTCTGCACAAAAACTGACCGAAATTCGGTTTAAACGCGAATAAATAAATTCCGAAGAATACCGAAGAGAGATTAATCACAACTGGTTGCAAAGAATTGTTGTGGGATTACATTGAGTGAGTAGAACTGATTGATTCTCACTGATTAATATAACTGCGCGTCCCATTTATTATTGCAACTGCGCATATCAAAAACTCATCTGGTTTCCACCGATATCTCAGCTGCCTGGCGTCTTCGATAAGTTTTTTATCTCACTACTCCTCGGTCGGACAACTTTGTACTCAGTTTCAAGACTTCATTATTGTTGCTTGACGCTTGCCATTGACTAATTTCGCTGCTTTTATAATTCTTGCTACCTGTAATTGGGAAATCCATAGTGTTGGTATCGTGTATCTGTTTTCTTTTGAACCGTTATCTTTCTTTCTGTGTGAGAGGAGAAAAGTCAACAAACTATCTGGTTGCATAAACATTGCATTTTCCCTCTAGTGTCCTTGAACCAGACAAAGCCTTAGAGGTAACAAGGTCATTTATACAACAACATTGAACAAAAGATGTGTGCGTTGAGTATACCAGTTGACTAATTGTTTTACAGTCTTATTGCCAGCCATGACTTTGTATAGCTTGCTCCGGTCCCCGCGGTTAAAATGTAACAAAATACAAAACACGTTGTTAGCGCACTTACATGTTAATATATGTGAATGTGCGTATGAAGTTGTGTAATTATATTAAATATTAATGGTAGTGCTTAGAATTCGAATCGTGATTTCCCACTTCAAGCTTTACACATTGTACATTGGGCACAATAAGAGAGAGTACTGTTCCTGTTGTGGTGTAATGTTAGCTTTGGATTTTACGTCAACTTAACGTTAGGTAATGTTTTTTTCATTAAATACTTTTAAGTTTGGTTAGGTTTAATTTTATTTAGTTGAATTAGAACGTTATTTTTTTATTTATTATATTTGCCTATTCGGTATCCTAACAGAAAAGTATTGTTTGTTTAGGCGTGTGTTGTGATAAATTAAATCCCATTAACTTTAAAATATTATTTACGATTATCATATAAATTAAATCTATAAATTTAAATTTTAATATATTTGCTCGTTTGATATCCTAACGGGAAATACTATTTGTGTAGATGTGTTCTTTAAGATTATGTTTAGAATTACGTTTTAGAGTTAGGTTAGATTAATTCTTTATGGGCTAATTTACATGCGACTGCATTAATTCAGGTAAATGTTGGGTTAGGTTCATCCTATTTGTTTTTTTTTATCTTTGTTTACGTCAGCTTATGTTAATTTAAAGCTATATTTTATATATTTTTATATTTTTCCTGTTCGGTACAATAACAGAAATATATTACTCTCTATATATGTGTGCTCTGTTCTATTGATTTGAATTTGATAGGTAAAGTTAGATTAAATTTAGGTTGGGTTGAACTTTGTGGGTTTAGATTTATTTATGTTTAATTAGTACTGCGATTTTATATTTTCATGTATATGCACGCTCGACACACTAACAGAAATATATTATTTTCCTTAGGTGTCTAATTAGAATGCATTTTAGACAAATTTAGGTGAGGTATAAGGTAATGGTTTATTCCAGATGGGTTATCTCCTGTGTGTCTCGTTTAAGTTTGTTAATTTTAGATTTTTATACAGGATCGAGTTAAATTTGGTTTATGTTTGGCTATATCAATTTAAAGCTATATTTTTATTTATTTTCTCGTTAGGTGCAACAACATAAAAACTAAGATCGCATGGTCCAAGCTAACGCCGCTTCCACTGTGAACTCCTCAGCTATAGATGAGGGTTGTGTAGTCAACATCCCTTCATGCCCTTCCCCCAGGGAAATGTGGCAAAGGAGACCCCGTATGTGTTCATTTGGTTAGTAAGCTGAGTAAATGTGCACAACAGAACGGAGAATGTTCCTCAGCAATTTCTGGGAATCGCCAGTGCTTAGTATGGAGTATAAACCTTTACTGTATAACATTCGCATAAATTTAGGAAGATTTATCGTGTACTTGATACTTCGAAATTTAAATTCATACCAAACTGTACCGACAGATTAGTAATGCATATTCGTTATTATAGTAATAAATAATTACTCTTCATTAATTTTATCAACACATATACACATTACTGTAGTTTATTTACATATTTGAGGGATTTCACACTAAGTTATCTCTTCGTTGTCGTGAGAGCTCGGGTAGGAACGCTTACTGTATTACATGCAACATGTTTGGCGATTCCAATACTTTGCAGTTCTTTCTTGAAAGCCTTTTGTCACCTCTCTTGTGAATTATTATCAGAAGTTTATCATCGTGCTCTTCATTACAAAGCTTTTTAAGTTTGATCAGCAGTTTTACTTTTGTTTTTTAAAAAACTTCTTGCATGCAATTATCAATTTCATTTTATTTTTCACTGCTCCATCTCAAAAAACTTTCATTATAATTCCTTCCAATATCAAATCTATCACAAAATTCAGAGAAAAATACATATGGATCACAAACTGGAACAATCTATATTTTAGGAATAAAATAATAAAATGAAAGGGAAAAATTAAAAAATCAGGTGGTAGCTGAATTTTTAATATTTCAAAAAAAAAAAAAAAAAAAAACGATCATGCGACTTTAGCAATCGTTCACAAAGGACCAACCATCGGTCCTGGTAGTGTAGTGCTAACCATGCTTAACTTCTAAGCCCAAGATTCAATCCCGGCCAGGATTGTTGAATTTTTTCGGGCGTAAAATCAGAAAGAAAGTGAAGTCATGGGTTCCATGTCGTGGATTTACGTAAAAGAACCTCAAGCCTGAAAGAAGAGACCTCTGAGCAAAATTTATCAGCCGTTTCACGCCTTGAATTGAATGGGATGCTGATGACCAGAGATGTTAAAGAACGTCCGTAAATAAAACTAATCAGCAATCAACGTCGCGGGTGGCCGAAGTCGCTAAGGCACGGACTTGTGACCTGGAGGTCTGGAGTTCGATTTCTGCAAGGACCTCCCTATCTGAGACTTTTTACAGAATTTACACGATGCCTGGAAGCTTTTTAATCCTTTAAAAAATTCTTTCCCAATTGATCATTTCATTTCGTGTATTATAAATGTCCATCGCCTGTGATGCCTCAGCAGTAAAAATGGGCATTAAACACTATAAAAATAATCAATATGCGAGCTACTGTACTGTCTGATCAGCTCCACTTCTAGAGCACTTGCGACTTCCGAATTTTCACCGTAAAAAGGGACGTTCGATAAGATTAAGAAGAACGTCATAAGGCCAGTGACAGTAATCTCCGAAGAGGACTTTACAGATTGTTTTGAAAAGTGGAAGGGAAGCCGGGATAAGTTTGTGAAGCCCCTAGGGAAGAAATTTGAGAAGAATTAAGGCGCGTACGCGCTACGTAACCTATTAATCTATTTTTGTTTAAATAATAGTTGAATGAACGCTTGCCATGCTTTCTTAAGTTCGTTACCGTATTTACTGGAGCAGTTTTCCTGTTTTGCTCATTTTGCCACTTGAAAAATGACAAGTGAAAATTACGCGATTTGTATCATTGTGAGTTTAGTCAAAGGATGCATATATTAGTCGATTTTATATTTTGTATGTATATCAAAATGTCAGTTGGTTATGTCTTCAGTAGGTACCGCCCATACGTTTCTTAATTTAGCGTGGATTTCCTAGTTTATAGTCATACTTGCATAATCAGAGTTCCATTTTTTACATATGCAATTTAAATCTCAAGAATCTCGTAGCCTTCAAGGTTTAATTTATTTTAAAAGAATCTCAGAATATATTGTACTATCTTGATCAGCAATGACAAATATTTTAAACTTTAAATAGACTGATGGAATAGCTTTGAAATAATCGTATGTGCAAAGAATAAACTGAGAAATTTCAAGTAATTGACCAATCCTGTGAACAAGTGGGTAAGGATTTGAAGGGTTGGCTCTGTTTGTACAAAGAATAGCATGAAATACTGTAGTATTGGACATAACTATGAGTGAATCCATTTTCTGAATTAGAAAATATAATTTTTTAACAGAGACTGTATTGGACTGTATAACTTTGTAACACATCGATAGGATGAAATTTCATATTAGATTATAAAAGAATACTTTTCAGCAAAGTTGCATAACATAGTAATCTGATATGACAGAACAGATGATTACGTATCACTTTTTACTTTGTTCAAATGATATAAACGAGCGAGTCAGGAAATCAGAGACAGTCTAGAAATCCTTCGGTGGGTTTCACTATGGTCTCAAGCGTTGACCGGTCAGTTGTCAGCCACTCTTGCAGTTCACCGATACAATTTAGTTGTCTTTATATCTTGAAGAAATACTTTCTTTGATAAGGATACATATCATAGCCAAAACTGTTGATAGGCTGAAAGTTACAAAGAAGGATTTTTCCAAAATTTTCGTAGACCTGAGATTTTAATTTTGCTTCCAGCATGAATATTACATTCTGAAGTGTGACACAGATATAAAAACAACGTGTGTTCCACTTGTTTCAGTTAAAATTCAGTTTCTTGTTAAGAGTTACGAATTTGGAGAATCCCACTTTAAATTGTTGTTGATTTGGTTTGTTTACGGACGCTCTTACAGGTCATCAGCTTCCCATTCGATTCAGAGTGTGAAACGGCACATAAATTTTGCTCAGAGGCCTCTTCTTTCAGACTTGAGGTTCTTTTACATACCGTAAATCTACGACATGGGACCCATGGCTTTACTTCCCTTCCCACTTAAATTTTTTACGACCGAAAAAAATCCATAGATCCTGGCCGGCATTGAACCCTCGATCTTGGGTTTAGGATGGTTACCACACACCACCAGGATCGGCACTACTTTAAAAGCTGCATATAGTTCTGCTGTTCCCAGAATTAATCTCTTCTGCTTATGGACTTTTCTCCTTGATTCCTTAATTGTGACGTTTTCTTGCCAAGCATTGTTCGACTTAACTCATCAGTTTTATCGGCAACAGACACGGGTAAGGGGTTTTCTGGTTTCGGATTTATTGAAAACAAAATTCCTATTTCTTTTGCCAGCACTCTATCTTTCCGAATTATATATTCAAAACATGCAGGAAAGAGTTTTTTTATGCCCCAGATTTTAAGTAGCACTGTCAAATATTGGTGACTTTTTTTTTCTTCATTTTTCGGTAAATTTGGAAAAATATCGTGGAACTGAGTCACAATTCCAGAATGAGGATTTGATGAAGAACCTGGCTCAGAACGTCATCAATATCGAAGTCAAAGAAAGACCTTTGCAAGGTTTCCAATTTATGTTTCTTTCATCTAAGACAGCAAGACCGTGTATAATGCGCTTATATTTGCAGTAGAATCGACAAGAGCCTTAATCTGTAACACCCTGCATCACACTTTCAACAGCATTATATAGCATTTTTATTTCTTTGTGGCACGTGATACACCTTTTATTCCTTTTTAAATAAAGAAATACATAATACTTCATAGCAACCCACCTCTTTTAACACTTCCTGCAATTATGATATTCTTATTTCACAAGAGATTGCAGTAAACATGTAACTTAAAACGTGACTGCAATATATCACACTAAGCTGCTGCACAAAGCCTGCACTGTAAGCAAGACTGGGTATAAACTGACTCAAAAGTGACTTGCCAGTTCGACACGGATGGTCAGATGGGTTTAAGTGCTAAACACTAACAACTTGTACATAATTTTTATTATTTTTCCAGAAGTCATCCGAAAATAAAACTGATACCAAGAAAGAATACATTTCACACTTTAACTCTTTTTACGCAAAAAGAAAAAAAAAAAAGAAAAAAAAAAAAAGAAAGAAAGAAACTGCGTTTTCAAGGTGAATAAGTGAAGCACATGACAATAAAAAGAAAAACTTGTTATTTTATTATAAACTGCAGCGGCTTTAAATAGGTAAGGGGGGTTAATTAAATATATAGAGTGAAGGGAAATACTGAGGAAGCATTTAGTTTGTTTGTTTTGGATTCTCAGGGGTAATGTTATTTCTTCCTCTTCGATGATAGTTTCCGCTGATTTATATTTTGCCACTGCTGCTGGATACTGTTATAATCGTGTGGCCATAGGGATTTTTTTTATTGATTTATTTATGGACGCTCTTTAACATCTCAGGTCATCAGCGTCCCATTCAACTCAGGGCGTGAAACGGCCGACAAATTTTGCTCAGATCTCTCTTTCAGGCTTGAGGTTCTTTTTCGTGCCACAAATGCACGACACGGGACCCACGGCTTTACTTCCCTTCCGAAGGAAGCCATACTTACGATTTTTACGCCGGAAAAAATTAATCGGTCCTGGCCGAGTTCGAACCCGCGATTTTGAGTATAGGAGGCAAGTATGGTAACCACCAGGACCGACTGTGACCATAGGGGAAGGGTATATGGAGATTGATAACGTTATGAAAGACGAAAAACAATTTATTGTTCATAAACTATTCCACATATAATGTACTGCCGTTATTTCCTGGAGAATATGTGCCACTTTCGCAGTAATTATAACGATCACTTTGACGTTACCACACTTTAATACCTCTAATCTCTGTTCTTGAACTCCACTAAATTCAACTAATTCTGAGACACAACTGCCTACTCTTGACTGACAGTTTTCCACAAACGTTACTCTTCTACTGAACTGAACTAAAACAGATAATTGAACAGCTGGTGTCTACTCTTCCACACTGACTTAGAATCGGACGGAGAATGTCTTGTCTTCCAACCAATGCACTGAACGGAAAGTGTCCCTCGGCCACAAAATGGCAAGACTAAATAAACATGGCAGTCTGCCGGTCTCACGAAGCTATCCTTATTCTTTCAAATATGTTTTTAGAAAAATCTAGAACATTTTCTCCCACCCTCGCATCTCTATTGGGTGTTTATTCCCTCCGATTTTTTTTTCTGTATTTTATCGGTCAGATGGCCTACGTGACTTCTTACATGTAACCCACATACGTATTAAATGAAACCGTTAGGATCTGCCTTCGAGGTTATTCCCTTGTCTTTTTAACCCCGTAATCGCCACATTCTTTATTACGTCTTTCTTGCTTTACAATACCCTAACAGTATACAAATAAACATCTTAATCAATGATTCTCTTATGTATATTTCTCTAGAAAATGTCGGTTTTGCTTCCGTCTTCTTTACAAATATTACTACTATAGGCAACAGAAATTTCCAGGAGAGATTTTATGGTTGGGGTAGCTTTCTGCATTCTTTCAAAAAAGTAACACCCCAAAGAATCATTCAATACTTGTACAGGAAATGGAAATGAAAGTGCGCTCATGCTTAAAATAAGGAAATTACATAAAATAATGTACTATAACCATTCTAGCTAAATGAGTTGCAGCTCATAAATACTGTCTCAAAAGGTGTACCAAATTAAAATTATGTTCCATTAGCTTTAAAATATTATTAATTTGAAGGTTCTGCCCTAATTAGAAGCAAGATTATGACTTGTTTTTGTTTATCTTAAATGGAACATTTTTACATTTTTTTTATAAAATACACAACCTTGTTTATAGTAATATAGTATATTACTATATAGTATATTATTGAGGGCTAATTTTTAAATATGTCAAGTAATTAATATTTCGTACCATCATACCGAATTTCATGAAAATCCTCTTTTTTTTTTTTTTTTTTTTTTTTTTGATTTGACATCAAATTGAGCCGTTCACATTACCTTAAAACAGTGATTCTCGTACCTTTTTACACTCAACCCCCCCCCCCCGTAAAGATCTGAGCAAGCGAGTCCCGTATTGTACAACAATATAAAAATGTTTAAAAACCTGAAATTAGCCTAAATTTATTGTAGTTAGCATAAATTAGCCTAGCTTAAGATACCTCTGTAAAAATACGAAACCTTAAAATACTGAACTACATAAGTTCAAATAATTATGCACTCATTTTTCATTTAATACAATAAGCCCGAAATAAAATGAGTAGGTTAATGATTTCTTTATTTTAAAGTCACCTTTTTAAGTTTATTTTTTGATATTATTGAAATTGATTCAATTCCACAAAGTCTTAGTTACAGGGTAGTTTCAAATTTTCTCATTATCCAAGTTTTCATTATGGTCTTTGTATCCAGCCATCTGTTCTTCCCTTCCATTGCTTGGAACGCATCTTGGAGTCTAAAATAAATATTTTCCTTTTAACAGACAAAGGAAACTTTTCCCTTTCACAAACAAAGTCTCATTTCAAAGAAGTGAAAACATCCAGTGACCACGGTTTGATATTCCAGATGTAAATTGCATTAAGTGGCAAAAAATCATATAAATATATTTTTTTATTTTTGAATTTTATAGGTCATACATTCAAAAATGATTTCCTAAAGTTTCATATTTCATTTCTAGTTCTTTGTGCCCCTAAAATTTAAAAATCATAGCTCTGTTATCTACCACGCCCACTTTCTCCGCTAAAGTAATTTATATCTTTGGTTCTGAAGTACAGTTTTACTAGTTTTCTTGCAGGATATTGGATTGCATTCTATTAAACGGCTCTATTTGTAGTTTCTAAACCATTATTTTGAATCGAAAATATTTACAATCAATGAAAACAGATAAAAACAAAATGTGGAATCTCTCAGACAGTGTATTATTTGTACATTCTTGTGGATTTTCTATATATGAGCACTAAGTAAAAGGAGCATTTTTATTATGAGGCACTGAAAAAAGCTGCGTACTTCTCTCCTTTTTAACCAGATTATTTAAAAAATCACAGAAATGTAGCGCGCGCGCTCGCGCGCACACACACACGCACACACATATCTCAAATAATAGTTTCGCAATTTCATTGCTCTATAACAAAAATTACTGTCATGAAAAGGATGCAATATATATTTATTGGGACTTATATCCATAAAATAAAATAATTTACATATTCTTCTTTCCTTTTCTAAGCATTTTAATTTTCAAGTTGTATATACCTTTTTCTCAGAAACTAGTAAAGCTATTATAATGAAATTTGCACAAATCTAGATGTTGTTTTGCTAATTATTTTGTGGCAATATTTCTATTTCTATATCTATTTTTGTAAATTATATGTTGCAGAATACACATTATTTTGAAGCTATTTTTGCTCTTGTTTAAAATTTTGTTAAAAATCGATGAAAAGGCACAAGAAAAACTGATTGCAACAGAAGGGGTCACCTCACGCGTAGTTACGAGGGTAGGTCCATAAGATTCCGGCCTAACCATTTTCTAGGTACGATAAAGAAAAAAAGTATATTTCACTTTCCAATATGGTTATCCGTTATTGCGATGCACTTATCTTATTTTTAACTACATTTCAATCCCTCCCCCTCTCCAAATAGTCAAAAGTCTTGTCTGCAAAGTGGGCATAAACAGCATCCATCACTTCTTCGTCACACTTACGTTTCCTGCTCGAAGGTCCTTTTTGATTTTTGAGAAGAGGAAATAGCTACTGGGAGCTAGATCTGGGTTGCAGGGTGGGTGATCAATCTTCTGGAAGTCATATTTCTTCACAGCTTTCTTTGCAACAAGAAATGTGTGCACAGGCGCATTGTCGTGAAGAAGGCGCACACCACCACTCAGCTTTCCTCGCCTTTTCTCTTTGATGGAAGCACGTAGTCTGTGTAGTAGCCAGCGTATACTCTCCATTTACTGCGGTGTTCCTTTCCTTGAAGTCAATGAAGAGTATTCCTTCACAGTCCCAAAAGATTGTGCTTATGAACTTCTTGGTTGACTGAGTGGTTGACCTTTAAAGGCAGTGCTTCACCAAGTTTACGCCACTCACTCCATTGATTCTCTTTTGGACAAGGGATCATAGTATAGGACTATAGTTACATTTGCTGTAACAATGGTTTGCAGAACTTCTCTCTCGTTGCCACAGCAGAGCTCCAAAGATGCCTGACCACAGATAATTCGTTGGTGCTTTTGGACTGAGGAAAGAAGTCTAGGCACCCATCTTGCACCAGCTTTATTCATGTTTAAATGTTCATGAATAATTCGAAGGACTGTTGTTTTAGAAAGGCCCAAACTTGCTGCTATTTCTGCAACTTTGAGTCGCAGGTCTTCCATAATTTCTCCTTCCACAAGAGCGATGTTTTCAGGAGTGAGCACCTCCAAGGGCCAACCTGTACGCTCTTCGTTTTCAATCCTTCCTCGACCCATTCGAAAAAGTTTGGCCCATATTTTACGGTAGAATATGAGGGGGTGCTTCCCCATATACACCGTCCAATCGCTGTTTTATTTAATTTGGAGTAAGTCCATCTTTTGTGAAGAATTTTATAACAGATCGATACTGCATTTTGAACATGTCACAATCTTCTACACATAGTCTAGTAGTATATATCCCTCCTCGCGTGATTTTAATATAAAAGTGATATCAAAAGTGGTGGGGGGTGATATCAAAAGTGGTGGGAGGTGGGGGTGGGAGGTGGGGGTGGTGGTGGTGGGGGAGGTGGTGGTGGGGGTGGTGGTGGTGGTGGTGGTTAGAGGTGTGGGTGTTGTGGGGGTGGGGTGTTGATATCAAAATCTCAATTTGAATTGATATCAAAATTTCTGTTTGATTAAGCGATAGCAAAATCTCTGTTTGATCGAGTGTTGGATTTAAATCTCCGAAAAAAGTGTGTGTGATCAATTAATTACGTTGTAAAAAAATGGAGAGCCCTTCCGCCACTGCGTTGGCAGTTCGCCACTGCTCGCTCCCCCACCGCTCTCGCCCCACCGCTCGCCTCGCCCACCGCTCGACCGCTTTTTGTTCCCTCACATGCCGCACAATGCTTTTGTTCATGCGTGTTTATAAAAGAATTCGGGGGATCTTTTTTCAATGGGTGGTTTCTTATTCGTTTGTATATATTCTTTTTAACAAAAACTCTGTATTTTCTCACACAGGGTTAGAAAAGTCAAAAACAATATGTGTGGGTTTTTCTTTTACAGAGCCAAACTAAAAAGTTCTTTTTCTTACTAAACACGTTGGCTCTCTCTGTATTTCTAAAAATCTATTATTTTCACAAGGAAACAAAAAACATTCTTCTAAAATCCTATCTTCAGAGACATTTAAAAGTTCTTTCTTAGTATGTTTTTTAAAAGAATTCGGGGGAAAAGACATTGTTAATAAAAGTTCTTTCACATTGGCTCTCTCTGTATTTCTAAAAAATCTATCATTTTCACAAGGAAACAAAAAACATCCTGTGTACATTCTTCTAAAATCCTATCTTCAGAGACATTTAAAAGTTCTTTCTTAGTATGTTCGGGGAAAGGTGGTGGGGATGGTGAGGTGTAATTTTTGATATCAATTTTTTTTAAAATCACGCGAGGAGGGATATATACAGAAAAAAATTAACATATACATTTTTTAATACAGTTAGATATTTTTTATTGTACACAAAATTAACTTGGAATGGCTGTCTACAAAATTTTAAACACATTAGATTTTTTATTGTACACAAAATTATACAAAATGACGGTAAATGGTGCTCACTGATCACAAAAATTAACTTGGAATGGTGGTCTACAAAAAACATCACTTTTAAGAATTTGTTTTAAATACAATTAAAAATGCAATATTTTTAAAAAGTCTGTCTCACTGGTGAGGGTTTTCAAAAAATGTTTTTATCCCTTCACAAAAATTATTTTAAAATGTGTGGTATATGTTTTTTTGACAAACAACACTTCACAGTCTTCGTCGTTGCTGCTTTCCTCCTCCTCCTCCTCGTATGGTGTGGTGACGCAGGTGAGCGACATGTGGGAAAAGTTGATGTTGAGAGGTTCCTGGGTCGACGGGGTGGCGATGGGGACGACGAAATCGTTGATCGATGGTGTTGTGAAGCATCCTGCCGATGTGACCTTGTACTCTAGGGCTGGTGTCTTGTCGATGGTGCCGAGGTAGATGGTGCAGCGTGCGTCTATGCCGTAGTGAAGTATTTTAGACGGGGTGCACTTGACTTCCACGACGTCGGAGTTGTTGGTTGCTAATTTGACGGTGACAGTTTTGTCATCGCCAAAGAAGGAGATTTCAGTTGAGATGAGTTTGATGTTTGCAGGGTGCTTGCCGCTTCTTGTGACGTGATTTTGGTTGTCAAAAACTAGTTTGACAAACACATTGTTGCCGACCCCCACCGGATCTGTTTGACAGGCCATGTTGATTTATTTCGGTGTAAACTTCAATACGTGTCTCCGGTAGCCGTTTCTGAGGACCTCTTCACCCTGGTACACGATGTAAAAATCGAACGAGTTGAGCTGGTTGATGAGTTCTGCGGAAAGATTGTTAAATCTAGTAGGTAGAAACACTTCTTTCCCGTTTTCGAGGCGAACAAGCGCCCTGGGTCCGTGCTTTGTTGATATGTTCCGGACCCCTACCACAACGTATGGTACGTTCGGTTGTAACGTTGACACTGACACGTACTCCGAGCTGCTCGCTACTGTAGATAGCTGGCGTAACGCGTCGTTGATCATGTTGACTTCTCTGTAGAACGTTTGCTACTGACACACATTGGGCAGTTTTTGGTGAGAGGGGGTGGACCATCGATGTGTGTGGTAGTGGAGGGGAGGTTGTAGTGCTGGTTGCAGCGGCGGTAAGGGGCGTAAATTATTTTAGCTTCAGGTGTAAGCACCGCCCATACAGCGTCCACTTCTTCTGGTGAATGATGTATAAAGATGGCGTTTCCCTCCACGGCAAGTAGATGACATTCATTTGGGTCCATCATTGTGAGGCGTCGACCATTTTTCAGAAACTTTATCACTAGGTCCATGTCCGTCGTGACGTCGTCGCAGGCGTGATTGAACTTGTCCATCGTGTTCGCACCCTCCATAACTTGTGTTCGTGACGTCATCACGGCCCCTGAACTTGTCCATCGTGATTGAACTTTTCTTCGTGACGTCATCACCCTCCGTGACGTCATCACGGCCCCTGAACTTGTCCATCGTGATTGAACTTGTCTTCGTGACGTCATCACCCTCCGTGACGTCATCATGGCCCCCTGAACTTGTCCATCGTGATTGAACTTGTCTTCGTGACGTCATCATGGTTGAACTTCGCCTTGTTTGGACTCCAGCTCTCTGATGAATATCGGTTTTAGAAAATGCTCCATCTCTAGGAACACTCTAAAGGTTGCGCAACGGATGTATCTTGTGTATTCGGTGTAGTTCATTTTCTCCCCGGAATCGTGGGCGTGAAGTAAATACATGCGATAGGCTGCTATTTGATTTTGTACTTCGAACTCTTCTTTCTTCTTGTGATAGATGATGTCGGTCACCATACGCTGTAGGCTTTCTAGCGTCCTCCATTCCTGCATACTCAACGATGTACAACGACCGTCCATTTTGATGATAATATTTTGTGTGCCAAATAAACGTTTAAAAATTATGGATAGTCGGTTGGTTATCTGCCACTCTCTTAGATGAAAGGTCAAGCTCTGTATAGTCGGCATCGTCTCTGAAAGCTTCTGCCACTCGGTCGAACCCAGCACCACAGTGTTGCGTCGCCCGCCAATGGTCACCACGATCTTGTGTGGAGATTTAGGTGAAAACCCAACGGCTGCAAACTTGGACTGCTTGCTGTTCAGGAAATAAACATCCGTTAGCGGCCCCATGTCACTGTAAAAACAAGAACACCCCTTATGTAGCACACTCTTTTTTCATTCGTCAATTAACCACACATACTGAATGCGACTTACCTGTTCAGCTCTCTCGGAACAACTGGTAGAGCGGATCATGTCAATGCGCCTTCTAAAAAAAAAAAATACAAGAATTAACAACATAAAATGTGTCAGAGTTATTCATGCATGATCATCCACAATTTGTATTAATACTAACCTTTAACGATATACATCTCTGATGTGTAGTTTGTGAGCACCCGCCAAGACTGTAGGTTCTTTTAATGATGTCATCGTTGTGATTAAAATCACTTATGCTGAATTTTGAAAAGAATTTCTCCTTGCGCAGACCTTGGAAGCGGTGGGATAGGTAAGCAACGACGTAATGGCCACAGGTAGTGCTGAAATCGCCTTGCAACCTTCTAGTGTTGTGAGTCCATCTTGTACCACAACATCGATTTAAAAAATTTAGAATTTCCCCCGAAAGAGGTTCTATACCATAGCTATCGAAATATTCCCCCCGGTCGTTCTTTGCAACAAAGATGCAGATCCAATGTTTCCCTGGTTTCGTGCTTGGGTCAGTGTTAATGACAACTGCTATGGGAAGCTGTCTATTATACAAATTTATCGACGACAATTGGTCGCAAGCGTACACGCCTAAAAAGTGTGGTGTACATTTAGACAGAAGTCGGTGTATTTGCAGCGTATTCATGATACCAAAATGGTCCTGTTAGCATCAATTTCTATAGTGCGATGTACTTCTGCCATCACCAACAGGTTGATAGGTTCTGGAGTTTGATCTTTAAATCCTACACTTATAGACACAGTACGGTGTCGTTGCCCTGAAATGTAAGACTCGTTAGCGCTCATATCGGCTGTAAGATCAAACACCATAATGGTGTAACCGTGTGAATATTGATGTCTGGAAATTGAATGCCCCTCGTCCTTAAAGTGTATTCCGAGACCATCTTGAAGAGTTTGAAAACATTGGAGAAAGTGACCTGCATCAAAATCGGGCTGTAGGGGTTGTGAGGGAAAAGGCTGGCCGTTCACATACAGTTGAAACGAATTCATTTTAAAGTGTTGTAAATTGTATGGGTTTTTGTTAATGTTGCCGTTGTATGCCTGGTCTGCAACCATCGCCACTACCACTCTTCGAGGTATTTGCCCAATGAAAACGTCGTTGAAAGTCATATTACTAACCCCCTTTGGAATGTTGAGAGCGTGAAATCCTACATCTTTGAGATGGTACTTTGCATTGTTCTTTGTTAACACAGCCTGATGGGCAAGTTTGATGGTCGGGGACGGCCTCACAGCTTTCAAAATCAGTCTAGCAGACTGAATCTCTGTGTAGGCTTTAAAGTCCTTTATATCCGAAAAGAGATGAAAGTTGGGTGAAGAGGGGGAGAGTTTGATGGTGACACTAACATTGTTCAAGAGCAGATTTTCCTGATTAAAGAGTGCATTGGAAAGATTGCCCATTAGCTGTACAACTTTGCTTCCTTTGGTATAGTCGTTACGCCACTTAATTCCATCATTTGTTACATACGTGTCCATCATTCCTCCCTTGTCCTTTTTCCAGAGTGTGGACTCTAGTCTGCTGTTCATGACATCTTCCGAATAATTGAGTAACGTTTCAATGTAAGTTCTATAGGGGTAGCCTGGTTGAGGCATGGAAACTGTGACATTGTTGAGTGATACTTCCAATTGTTGAAACAAGGAATTTAGAGAATTGTTTACAAAGGTAACCTGTTTGTCCTCTTTCAAGTCGTTTCCGCCGTCATCCACTATTCGCACGAACAGCTCAAGTACTACATAAGTCATATCGAGGTAATCGTCAGCATTGCCAGAGTAATGAAATGTGATGGGGGCATTTTTGATAAGTGTATTTTGTGGATTTAGAGAAATGTAACGGTACTCCTCCACGTTCATTTGAACGGGTAAGTCTTTAAAGATGTCTAGTTCCGAACTCATGTGCACTAACGATTCGTCAGCCATTATGAAAATACGTCTAGCACCTTACGTCTTCGGCGTTTAGTCTTAAACTGATTATATATTTCACCCTTCCTGCGCTTTAATAGACCCGTGCCTATCATAGAGTCTATCTTTACATCAGCTTTCCTTTTCAAGTTAGTTCCCGCCTCCTTCAATCTAGTCTTTAAAGATTCTTTTGGCGGTACCCCCGAACTTGCAACATCTGCAAGCACGTTGGCACCCATTTTCAATGCTTCTTTACCTATAGCTTTCACTCCGCTCTTGAAAAACGGTAGCACAGTTCTGAAAAGACCGCCGAGAGCAGAGAACAAGCCGCTACCCTTTTGATAACGCTTGCCTCTATACAGGTGAAAATCTTGATTGTATAATCCTCCTCCTGCCTGGTTTAAGTAATATCTGGTGACAGTATCCAGCTCCATTATGTCTGTTTCGGACGAAACGTTAGAACTATAGTAGAGGAAAGTCCGTCTACAAATGGCAAGAAATCTCCATAACCGTTCCTTAAATCTATATTCACGATTTTAAAGTCCTGTTGCATCAAAGGTACCCAGTTAAGTGGAATGAACGACTTTTCAATAGTCATGCAGGTGTTGTCACGTTTTTCATACTCTACAGAGACGCTTTCAATGACTTGCACAAACGTGTTGCCCACCACTTGTGGTACTATCAGATTACAGTAAATGCACATTTCTTTTTTATTAAGTGAGGGAAAATTACAATGTCGGCAATACCACTTACATTTGAATGCCCCGTGTAGGTTTACAATTGCATTAAAATGGCTGTCGTGGAATATTACGTCGATGTGTTTATCGGTGTTAATTTCCGACTTGTAGAGGACATTTTTACCATTATGACCACCAAAAACAGTGATAGGATACTCCTTTAGCGCTATTTCAAAGAGTTTCACGTCGTCAAGTGTAAACGGGCCATCGGTTTTGCCTATTTTCTCACACAACTCTACAGCTTTTTGTTTTTGCAGACGGTCATATCGCGTAATAGAACCATAATGAACATCCCCGTCAATTTTGGATTTGCACACTGCGATGGCTCTAGGTAGACAAAGATTGTCTTTGTTTTTAATTTCTATAATACCTTTGTTTTTACTACAGTCGTCGCAGCGTTTGTAACATGAACCTGATATTTCATTTGTCCAAATACACGAAATTTTGATTGCCCCTCCCAACAAAAATTCTTTGTTACTTTGCATTATTTTCTCCATTGATTTCAATACGGCCTCGGGGTTTACCTGATCAAACCTACGTACACTCATGTTAAAAGGTCTAGCAGGATTTTTGGTATCATGAACGGTTATTCCTACGAACCCTGGTTGATTTTTTAGCAGATTGTCATCAACAAATGATAAATAATCATGAAACACTTTGGAAACCCATTGGTCAGGATCTGCATCTTTAGGCATCGAACTCACCATAATTTCAGTTTCAGAGTACCCAGAATAAAATTTTTTAGTTGCCCTCTGGCTATGGTTAATAATTTCGAAAGATGGTTGCAAGGTTGCACTTACCTGTGGCACAATGCTGTCAACAAGAGAAGGTGGTACACCATTTCCGGTAGAAGGCGAGCCAGCTCCGGTAGAAGACGAAGCAGCTCCGGTAGAAGACGAAGCAGCTCCGGTAGAAGACGAAGCAGCTCCGGTAGAAGACGAAGCAGCTCCGGTAGAAGACGAAGCAGCTCCGGTAGAAGGCGAGGCAGCTCCGGTAGAAGACGAAGCAGCTCCGGTAGAAGACGAAGCAGCTCCGGTAGAAGACGAGGCAGCAGGACGGTATGGTTCACCGTTTCCGGTCTGATCACTTTTGCTGGCCACACCGCCCGAGAAGCCACGTGTTCTCTTAAGAGTGAGCTTGCCCCCATAACGTGTTCTCTTGCGATGATCACAACTTTTCTTTTTGTTGACGAACTGTTCTAAAACCGACGCGAACCCTTCAACTAGACTCCCAGTACCGGAGTTTCCGTTATTCCTCGAAGACTCGGGCCCCTGGTCACTGATGGAAGTGTTTGTAGAAGATTGATCGGCAGAAGATTCGTCTCCGTAGTTGACAACCTTGGCAGACATGATTACCACGTGATATAAGCATCTTTCGTCGCGATTGAACTTTTATAGACAACAAAAGACAACGCCCACACCCAATAGACAACAAAGACCACGCCCACAACCAATGAGAAGGTGAGGTTTCTACTGCGCATGCATAACCCTACAACCAATCGTCGTACAAATGGTGGGGGAAGGTATATTCATTTTTTTAATCTTCCATCGGGTACGCGGTGGGAGTTTGCTAAAAGAAGAAAAAAGAATCCCCTTGTTTTTGACTTTTTTCTGTCACTGTGTGTTAGTAAGAAACTTTTAGTTGGCTCTGTAAAGAAAAACCCACACATATTGTTTTTGACTTTTCTAACCCTGTGTGAGAAAATACAGAGTTTTTGTTAAAAAAGAATATATACAAGTTAAAAAGAATATATACAAACGAATAAGAAACCACCCATTGAAAAAAGATCCCCGAATTCTTTTATAAACACGCATGAACAAAAGCATTGTGCGGCATGTGAGGGAACAAAAAGCGGTCGAGCGGTGGGCGAGGCGAGCGGTGGGGCGAGAGCGGTGGGGGAGCGAGCAGTGGCGAACTGCCAACGCAGTGGCGGAAGGGCTCTCCATTTTTTTACAACGTAATTAATTGATCACACACACTTTTTTCGGAGATTTAAATCCAACACTCGATCAAACAGAGATTTTGCTATCGCTTAATCAAACAGAAATTTTGATATCAATTCAAATTGAGATTTTGATATCAACACCCCACCCCCACAACACCCACACCTCTAACCACCACCACCACCACCCCCACCACCACCTCCCCCACCACCACCTCCCCCACCACCACCTCCCACCACCACCCCCACCTCCCACCCCCACCTCCCACCACTTTTGATATCACCCCCCACCACTTTTGATATCACTTTTATATTAAAATCACGCGAGGAGGGATATATACTACTTAGTCTTCTTTATGCAACTACATCTGAACAACTGAACACAGCGAAGCGGAAGTTACAGCTGAAATTATTTACTTAATAGATAAGGATTTAGTGAAGGCGATAACCCTTATCGGCGAGGCCGGAAATAATGGGCCTATCCTCGTATGCCGTGTAACGCTGTATAACTGTTTTTTTTTAACCAAATCGTTTTAAAAGTATCACAGAAATAAAATATATGTATTGAAATAATAGTGCAAAATGCCATTGCTCTATGACAACATTTTAATCATGTACCTTTTTTCATTTTATAGTAGTTATTCTGCTTACGCACCGCCTTAATAATAATAATAATAATAATAATAATAATAATAATAATAATAATAATAATAATAATATAATTATAATAAGAAATAAAAACTCCTCAAAAAACGTTGCAAGATTTTGAGAATCCCTATGGGGTTTGCGAACCACAATTTGGGAAACCCTACATTAAAGTAAAAGTTAAAAATGTCCACCTGCCTGAATACAGGCCTCTCTTCGGTGTCTCAGTGCAGTGCAAAGATGATTCCTTCAGACTGATTTCTTAGCCGACCTAACGCTGAGCATTTTTCACGATGATGATACATTTCAGTATCCAGCCCCATCGATGGATACAGAGCGGTGGACCTATCGCCTGACTTCCAAACTCTCTTTATTAAAATCCAACGGGTTTCTACTTGTAACTTCATTTAAAATCACTGATATATATTTTCCAGCGGAAATGGGGAACAGTTTCCCCATCGAACCGCAGCAGGTGGCCAGACTTTACGCAACATGCCAAACTTTCGGGATTGTATTCGCGGCACAATAAAACGAAGTGATGTCTGTATTCAGGTAGGAGATGGACATATTGAACATTTGCAATACGAAGAGCTGAGTATTATAGTCAAATTATCTTCAAAACTCGGAAACTAAGTACATTCAGACAGATGGTTATAAACTATATTAATTACCTGAGGAACTTATTCCTAAAATAATATTTCGTTTTAAGTCCCCTGTAGGGTGGGTGTTGCTTTTACAGAGTCGGTAATTGTCATTTTTAAACGGAGAAGAAAATTAGATTTTTCTTGTATCGTATTCTCTGTACGCTCTGTTTAACAATTGTAAAATATTTACCGTTGTTTATTTGTTAAACTTTGCCAAGTTCATGGTTTGTAGGACAATATATTAAGTGATCAGAGCGAACTTCCTTTAGTAGTAAGCTATTTCTCATGCTTTTTTTAATACAGTAACGAATTAAAATAATATAAAGCTCCCATCTCGTTTGCTATAAATGTCTTCATCCATTATTTAATATTTTGATAAACCATCTTCATACTTTTCCAGGTGCTGATTTCTGCATGTTTTTAATTGTCTTTTAGTTTAATAATATCTGGTTTTCCTATTTTCTACCGTTTATTTAATTTATTATTAGTAATATCAGATTTATCAGCCATGAGAAAATTGTAGAGCGCGTTGCATTTTTTATTCTTTGCGTTGTTTAGCTGAGGGGTCCAATGTGAACATTATATATTATTGTCGTGGCCTTCTACATTTTAATGTTTCGTTTCAATTGTATTACTAATATTTTACCTCCTACAAACTTCTTAGCAACCACATTCATTATCAATAGTTACCCAAAATTATTAGTATTATTCTGTGCAAAACCGAATTCACTCCGAAATGAAGGCAATACTGTTCTTATTTATCCTACACGGTTGGTATAAAAATACTTCAGATATTTTCTTTTTCTTCTGGCATTAAAATATGAATAGCAGGTCTGTGATATATAGTAAAAGATTATTATTACGATTGCTTTCAGGTCTGCTGTTCTCTGACTCGCTAGCGCGCAAGACACCATTTAAACCGGTAAATATACACATTATTTTAAGCAACAGACTTAATGTTCTATGATGAACAATTTAAAATAAAGACAAATGAGCAATTCGTGCTTAATTATGAAGTCTGAAGAGTAGTAAAGTATACTTCGGTTTAATTTCGTTATTATTTCTGATTTATTTATCTGTTTATTTTTATGGCACTTCAGGTACATTTCTTGATCTCTGTTTTATCAACGAGCCTATGGAAAAAATGTAATCTTATATACGAAAGTTTCACCAAAAGTGCTCCGACCCAAATTATTTCAATGATTTATCATCCTTTATTATACAAATAATTACCATATTCTTTTGTTGTTCTTTTAAAATAAGGGCGTACGTAATGGAACAGAGAAAACATTGTTAAATTAGTGAAAAATGGAGTATTGCGAATGGAAAGTGCTTAGTGGGGTAGTGGGAAAATAAAAGCAAATGAAATATCTAGTAAAGTGATTTAAATGAACATGAAAATACGGTCTAAATATATGCCGGACACAACAAAGCACAACGTATTTTGTAAGTTACTGATTTTTCCTGGAGCATTATTTCCGTAATAATTACAGGGTTAATCTACGTTCACACATGCCACTATTACAAGTAATTCGTTTAAATTAAAATTAAGTGATTGATTGATTTACTGTGAACAATCCCTAGATTAGGTTTAAGTTTATCAGTTGTATTAGGGGTCGTAATGATATATGTATCACCCTGTGACACCCCTCAATTTCTAAACAACTGTTCTGGCTAATTAATCAACGAACTGTGTGTTATATCAGTGAAGAGATTGTTAGACTACGAAATAGCAAGCCTCGCGTATTTCTTTACGTTAAGTTGGTCATGGGCTGTGATGGCAATATTGTTGCACATATACATGTAAGATGTAAGTTCTTACGGTTCCTATAGAATGCACCATAGCGCCCACTTTATGTGTTCTAGTTTGTGACACTAGAGTGATACATACCAAACCATTACTGCCATTTTACATAAGTAAATTATTACTAAATGTTGGTTACAGCTCCTTTCATAAAATGTCGTTACATCACGCCAAGGCATGATAGCGAACATACGTGAACGAATACAAGCTACTTTTGCATTAGAATTGAGAAAGCTTAACATAAAATTAATGGCATATGCAACTCATTAACTAAGACCTAACCTAGGGGCTAAATTTAAGTAAAGTTAAAATTAGGTTAGGTTTAAGTGAATTGAACTTTTTTTTATAAGGTAATGAATAAATTGTTATGACAACTTAAGGAACGAGGGAACGTTAATATAACATTAAATGCATTACATCATGGAGGAGCAATTGATGCAAATTAATGAAATTTTCTTTATCTATTCAGTTTAGAAGTTTAATTTGCAAATAAAGCACAGCTGCATTTCTTTATTATTATTATTATTATTATTATTATTATTATTATTATTATTTTGTGTGTGATTACTGTTTAACGCCCCTATACAGAGGATGAACACTGATGATACATGAGATGAAATGATATATTGGGAAAGGATTTCTTTTAAGGAAGGAAACGTTCCAGACCTAAGTTTAGGTTACCTCCCCGGCATTTGCTAGTTATGAGGACTGAGGATAACCCGGAAAAAACCTCAGTCAGGGAGGACGGTCCTGGCGGGATTCGAACCCCAGACCTCCCACTCACGAGTCGGCGCCTTAACGACCTCGGCCACCCGTGGCGGTTTTTACAGTGGTGGTATGAGCGTGCCTACAAGGACAAACCTTCTTTTACTCGCTTTCTAATCAGTGATTTTTAAAGATTTGAAAACATTGTATATCTAACATATTTATAGCTTTTTAAAGAGGTATATTGTCAAACTATGGCAGATAGTAGTTGTTGTGCATAGAGAAGCGACTTCAATTATTCTCAACGGGTGATTACTTACTTTTTGCTAAACAATAAGTGAAACATCCAGTTCGATCTCACACTGTGCAAGTGGCTGACCATATTCTGAGGTACCAAATTTCCTGCACTTCATAAAGATAAGAACAAGAAACATATTCGACATTTTAAAATTACACATAAACAAATAACAAAATGGATAGTAGGAAGAGCAAATTAAACAATATTGCTGGTTGTGTCTAATGTTTGTTAAAGAAGAAGCATTTGGATTTACAAATGTTTATGACAATTTGAATAATCTGCAAAATGTCATTAATGAACATGAACAGTCACATGCCAATATTTTTGTTTACTCAGGAGTCATTTACATCCTACAAAATAGACTTGAGTAAGATTCATAACTCTTTGCCAGCTGGAGCAGTACAAAAAGATACTGCAAAACAACAGAGAATACTGCAGAGATTTATTGAAACAGAATGTTTTCAGACATTCAAAGAAGTTTATTTAGTTGCACTCAGTTCTGTATACACCAAAAACCCTCTTTAATATTCTGGGGAACTTTAAACCATAAGTGATGTTACAATAGATAAAATGGATAAAAACGTTCAAAGACATCGTTTGTTGTTCAGTTACGTAGCTGAAATCTCAGATGTTACGAATGTATCGCAGCTTTCAACAACCCTTTGGAATGTTGATTCAGAAAATAGAGGAATTAATTAATTATGTATATATATTTTACAGAATATGTGGAAAATATAGCTTCTGGACACGATTTAAGTATTATTCTAGTTGCTGATACATTCGACGGGAACAGCTGAATGGTTGACCATTCACATGGTCTGAGAGCCGAAATTTTAGATCTTTCAAGAAAACAGTTCTGACATTGATAATGAGTCAAGGATGCTGAAGGATTCCTAAATTTTTAAACCTCATTGTTGGTAGTTATTTTGAGTATAGCTTTCAGTTATAATGGCGTACTTGTCAGTATATTGCATTCATACCTTTAAGACATTCAATAGTGTGTGAAAAAAAAAAAAAATGGAAAAAAGTCAAAACTTCGGAGTCTTAGAAAAAGTGTCGAAACTGGCTTATCACCATTAACAGGATGAAACAGTACCAAGTAAATGTCATTGGACAGAACTAGAACCCGAAGCTGCAGCAAGAACGACCCTTCAAGATGAGATAGTAGAAAGATTAAGTCCTATGCTTGTAATTTGTGACTTTGATGATTCTCTCCAGTATGAAGAATCCAGAGTACACTTTCCTGTTTTTACTCTTTAAAAAAAAAAAAAAAAAAAAAAAAAAAAAAAAAAAAAAAAAAAAAATCCCCAGTTAAACATTTTGGGATAGTTTCGTTGATAACAACCTTGAAGGAAAGGCAAATGGATACAGCATTACCAGAAAGATGCTGTTAGGATTAAAGCTTAACGGCATATAAAGGCGAGCGAGGCGAGCATGTTACAGGCTATGTAATTTCGGACCCACTGCGTTGTCAGTTATGATTCGTGCTTTTTAATGTTTCACAGTTGCTATCTTCACGACAATGTTTTTGTCAAAATATAACACAACATCGTAAATAATGAGTTAATTTGTCCATTTTTTTAAACTATTGAGAGAAAATTAAACGGTACAGCGCCTTTTAAATTCTGGTTTTCAGATATACCTCTATTCGTAATAGTCTGATTTAGGATTTTAATTTTTAGAAACATTTTTCTTATTTTATTTAAACCCATACTCCTAATAATCTGATTTCGCATTTTCAGCAACTACTTTTATTATTTGATTTCAATGGCATATACACGGAAAAAAAAAAAATAACGCCGCTAGAGGGATTTTAAATTTTAGCTTTAACTTTAACTCCAGCTCTTTAAATTTTGGTTTTCAGGTGTACTCCTACTGGTACTCCTACTCCTAACGCCGCTAGAGGGATTTTAAATTTTAGCTTTAGCTTTAACTCCAGCTCTTTAAATTTTGGTTTTCAGGTGTGCTCCTACTGGTCGGATTTCCTTGATTTTCAGAAACTATTTTTTTATTTTATTTAAATGGTATATATCGAATTTCGTTACAAAACAAATAGGGCGATTTTTAAATTTTGAGTTTCAGGTAAACCCCACATAGCCTGATTTTCGCTGATTTTCAGAAAAGAAATATTTTATTTTGTTTAAATGGCATATACAGAGTTTTATTGAAAAAAAAACTTGACCACTAAAGCGATTTTTAAATATTAGCTTTAGGTTAACCCCCCCCCCCCCCCAGTTTTACTGGTTAACGAACTCGAATTGTTTGTTAATTGATCGTTATATGACGAGTTTCGTTGAGGAGAAAAAAAATACGGTGGCTAGAGTGTTCACACACACCTTTATATGCATATTATTATTATTATTATTATTATTATTATTATTATTATTATTAATCGTAATTTTTGGTGCCTTAAGTAGCTTCGGCGGGGATTTGAAGAAAGTTTTCGAAATATTTTTACGGGTATAAATGCAATATCTACATTCCTTCGGAATTCGCTAAAAATAATAATTGTCCAGTAACAATTTACATACAGTAAGTACTCGTATATGGCAGAGGCACTAATATTTAGAAGTATTTTTGTGCTTCTATTTTAGAATGGAATAAACTTAATGCCAAAACCTAAAAACGATTATGAATTAAATAGGACAAAATTTTGAATGCCACTTTGGCCTTCAATGCATTGCTTAGCCATAAGGGTAATTCGTTTTTTTTTCCCCTTCCTTTCTGTATTCTGAATTAAATAATAGATAAATGCAAGGTATTTGATGTACTTTTCTTTGAATTTTATCCTGCTCATATACTCCCTTAAATATTCATATATATATATATATATATAGATATTTATGTTCGTAAAATTACACTTGCATCACTGGGTCAAAGTGAGGGCATAAATGTAAGGACATAGTATCATAAAATTTGGTTTACATACCATCCTGTCGGTGTAGTGGTTACCCATACTTGCCTCAACTTGAGTTTAACACTACACCACTGTTATCACACACCACCAGAACCGACACATTCCCAGTAGGTTTTCACACACCTTTTATTTATATGAGCAGGTAACATTTTGTACAGACATACTTCCTAATACTATCCAAGATTAACGTCCTAACAGTCGCCTTATAACCTGAACAGAGAGTGAAAATCGTTTGGATTAACAAGTAGCCTATAGTTCAAAATTGAGCATAAATAGACGAATAGATCGAAGCACAGGTAGATAGGTATGAATAGACAAGTGAAAGTTATTTAGGCAAAGCATTACGAAAATAAATATAAATATTTTTGAGATTAAAAGTAAAATATGTTTTAAAATGGGAATCTGAATATTTGTTTTGGTTTATATTTATATAAAAATACTGGTTTAAGAATCCCTAACGCATATCCCAGTAATAAAGTAAGGTATTTCTTTAATACTGTAATAAAGTAAGTTATTACTGCAGTCGGCAGAAAAAAAGGTGTAGGAATTTTCTATTAAGTTAAAATACTTCATTAATACTATATTCTCTTCCACGTTTTTAATAATGCTGAAATACTGGTATTTAGTAAGTTCTGTATACAAATAAATACAGTAACGAAGTAACTTCATGCTACTAACTGTGGTTTGCCGAAACAGATCAATTAAAAGGAATTTTATACGTCCATAAATTAAAATATAGAATGAAAAGGAACTTGTCGAAGAAAAACTGATAATGCAGTACAAAAATTAGAATAAACTTCCTTTCTCCAAAACTTGATCTACTACCAGGAAACAGGATGGTATTTTTTTTTTTTAATTTAGTTTACTTAAGGATGCTCTTTAACATCTCACGTCATCAGCGTCCCATTCAAATCAGGGCCTGAAACGGCCGACAAATTTTGCTCAAAGACCTGTTTTTTTTTTTTTCAGGCTTGAGGTTTTTTTATCGTGCCGTAAATGTACTACACGGGACCCACGACTTTACTTCCCTTACGAAGGAAGCCACACTTAGGATTTTTACAGGGAAGTAAAGCGGTGGGTCCCATGTCGTAGATTTACGGCATGTAAAAAACCTCAGAAGAAGAGGCCTCTGAGAAAAATTTGTCGGCCGTTTCACGCCCTGCATTGAATGGGACGCTGATGACCTGAGATGTTAGAAAATGTCCACAAATAAAATAAAAATAATAATAAACCAAATTACTTGGAATGTATCGTTTAGAAAGCACGGAGCGCACTTGGAGAGAGCAGCTAAACAGCCATCCTCCACATTACAACGGCAGCTAATACTTTGCATGCACATACCTGCTATCATATCATAAAGTTTGAGATAGGGAATTAAAAGTTCCCTTGTTTGTTTATAAGACAAGATTTCTACTCACTAAAAGACAGCATCCTGAGAAAATCAAAACCACTACATTATTTTTATTATTATTTTTGTTATTAAATGCCAGTGTAGATTTTCTTTTTCAGCTAATTCAGCTCTGCGTACTCTACATCAAGTTTCATAGGTGTCTGTTTTATTTTTCTCTCTTATGAAGATAAAGAGGCGAGCTGTAGTAAATCGCCAAGAAACTACATGCCTCAGCGGTGACCCTAACTGCTTACCCAAATCTGCAAGTACATCCAAGAAAGAGCAGCAACAGGCCACTAACATAGCTCAGAAGGCTGCTGACGACGCGAAGGCTGCAGCCGAAGCCCAGCAGGCAGTAGCGCAACAAGCGGCACACCAGGTAAACACATCTTTAACCGAGCGAGGTGGCTCCGGCACTTTGGACGCGGTTCGAATTTCTTGGGGTTGACTGTCTTGTTTTTGTGGTTTCCCCTGGTCGCCGAGGTAAATGCTTTCCTTTGTACGAAAATTTCGCTCTCTCATTTTCTCATCATTTCATCTCGCTGGCCTTGTTACAGGGTCAGAAGTGCCCGGGCGAGATGGCCTAGTGCGGTGACAATGGCTTGTACTTTGGAATGGCTTTGCCCCGGCCTCTGATAGGGAAGCAACCCTTTAGAGTAGAGTGGAAAGCGGCTCTGCCGACATCGGGGTGTTCTATCTGGATACATTGTTAGGGAATACGTCTATTCCGTGCCTCCATCAAGTCTTTCTTCTGGAGTTGAACCCACAGGGAGCATAGGCACAAACGGCTAGTCGTTGAGCAAGGCTGAAGTACCGAAGTATCCCCCCCCCCGTCCCTAACAATTCATAGTATTTGATTACTACAAAATCTGCCTCTGTGTCCTTAATGCTAATATGTGTATTTAATTTAATTTTCGTATTCTAACTGACTTCTGCAGTACTTTTTTCCATACATCGTGATTTCTGATGGAATAATACTTAGCATCAAGTATGTCACAGTTGAATTACTCTTAAAGAATAATATGTTGAAAATTAAATAAAATAATCATACAACTAAACAGCTGCTTCCTGCCATCCAAGGCTTAAACTTTCATTAAATGACACAAACAAAATTGTGTTGAACATCGAAATTGGAAAAGTGACATAATTGAACCTTCTGTCTTCTAATAACCTTTTTCATTCTAATAAAACATAATATTAGTATTCTTAAACCAAGTATATAAAACTGAAGTTTTACATCTTTTCTTAAAGACAATGAAATAACAATAGAGTTAAATTATTGTACAGAGCTCTCCTTTGGACGCGTGGCCGGCTTAACGGGGATTTGCTTGGCACTGGGAAGCACGCCGTTTGCCAGCGGATTCGGATATTCATAGCCCCCTAAATTCAAACGTTTAAATATTGTTACAACTCATGAGACAGGAGTTTTATGGTTATACAATGTCATCTCGTGTACAAGATCGAGGTTTTGTGCATTCCAGTATCTATTGTTTTGTGTCGCCACATGCTTCTTGCTTCTTTAAGAAGTTTCTCATTCTGAACCCATAAGGAGGCAACGCTCCTTCTTTTACTGTATCAACTGTATTTTCTTGTTTTCAAATTCTGAAATAACCACCTGTTATAACATCTCAACTTACTGTTCGCTAGTAACTGTTTCTTCTAAAAGAGTTCGTCCCATGATCCCTCCACTCCAAATGTTATCCCAACCAGTTATACCAGGTCTGTTTAAGTCTTCCGTGATACTTTCACATGGGTTTTTATTAAACATAATTATATTGGCTTACATCGCCGTTCAGTTTAAACTGGACTACATAAACCAAATTCAGAACCAGTTTGTCATATGAGACAGAATTGCAAAATGGTGTTCGAATTATCTTCATGTGACACTTTCAGAAGTTTTGAAGGATATGATCTCAGTTTCAGATCGTGTTATAGACTTAAAGTGTAATTCTTAGCACTAAAACCAGAAACAAGCGGAATGAAAGAATACAACAGATCACGAGCTACCAACCACTCTCCCACACTCCTCCTGTCGTTTATTAGTTCTTGTTTATCTTCCGAGCAGTGCATCACCTAATAAGTGCTTAAGAATGACGATACCTAGTAATGGTTAATTGCTAGTGTCCGATTTTTTTATCTGCAGTCTATGCTACAACTTCGAGCAACGAAATGTACAATTTCATTCGTTCTTACAGTGTGGTCATGTTTTTCTCGGTAGGTCCAGGATTGACTTGTTTTATTTACGGATGCTCTTTAACAGCTCAGGTCATCAGCGTTCCATTCAACTCAGGACTTGAAACGGCCGACAAATTTTGCTCAGAGGCCTCTTCTTTCAGGCTTGAGGTTCTTTATCGTGCTGTAAATGTACAACACGGGACCCACGGCTTTACTTTCCTTCCGAAGGAAGCCATACTTAGGATTTTTACGCCGAAAAAATCCATTGGTTCTGGCCGGGATGGAACCCACGATCTTGGGTTTACTAAGTTACCACTAGACCACCACAGGTAGGTCAAGGACAAACCCTTTGTTTGTTTCAATTTCGCATTACTTGGTGTGTCGACACTGAATACCACAGCATTCCTGTTAAACATTTGCTCTCATCTATTCTACATTCTCATAAGAACTCGAGCAGTTTCTCACAGATAAATTGACAATGACGTCAACGTCGCCACACTAACGAGGTAAACCCATGATTGCCAACTCTGCCTCTTACATACTATATCTATAGTTACCTGGTACATGAAAACTCTTTTCTCTAACTAATGTCAGCTGTATGCACGTTTATGCATGAACAAATATGAAAACCGAAAAGTAATTTTTGGGAAAGCAACTTTCATACACAAAACTTGTCTTCATTTTTCATAAAAAGTAATTTCCTGATCTAAAGACTTTCCACTCTCGGAGTTGTCACTAATGATGTAGCCCATATTCTATCTGCGGATTTAGAGTGAATAAAAATGTCATTCATTTGATCTTCCCATTTTTGTAAAATAACGATATCTGTAGTTATTTAAAAATTTAAAGCGTATTGATTACTAAAAGAAAGAACTGGTTGTCTCATGGAGGAGACAACAGGCGTTTACAACACCTGAACTGCGGTTATACTGCTTGGGCACCATGAAACCCTGAAGGAGTCATGTATACTGTAACTTTTATAAGGGTCATTAATATATGTGGCGGCCGTAGCGCCGAGTCTAGTTCCCGGGCTTTAGATCGAGCACCAGCCGGCAAAATACTCTCTATAAAGTCAGAAGCATAAATGGATTAGCTTAGAATAGATGTTGAGTGTGTTCTCCTTCCGCTCGTTTACAAGCTTCATGTTGCAAGAATATGCCACTCCTCTAAGCCCATTAACTGAGATGCGTGTTCATTCAGAAACCAATTCACTATTTGAATGGATCGTATTCTCGCAAATCATGACCACGTGTGTCTCTGAATGGTTTTAACTTTAATAGCCTTGTTGCGTTTCTTACAAACGATGAAGAAATGTTTGCTTTGTAAGTTCTAGGTACTGCTTTTGGGGCAAACGCACCAGACTGATTAGGATTTTTATGCAATTTTTTCCTCCGTTGAAACCTTTCGTCTTCAGAAACATGTTTTGTCAAGTATTGTAGTTCTGGTTTCAAATTTATTCTCTAATCTTTGTATAACACTTCTTAAAGAACCGCTGCATTGATTTTTTTTTCAAAAAAACTTACTCAAGCACACGAACAGAACTGTTTTTAAAATAACTTTAACAAAGAACGTATCAGTACCAGAACATCTTATGCATTCCTGTCTAATGCGGTCTAAGTCATGCTTCTTGGGTGCTCCGTAGATTGCGGACGACTTTAATATCAACAGGAGTACGGAAGAAGGTGTGACGGGAGTATCAGCCAATGCAATGGTTCTCCCTCAAGACGAAAATGGCATAAATATGGAAGCTATATTCTTAAATCGTCCTGTATAGTTGTTCGGAATTAGAAGACAGCTATGTGAGATACGTTAATATTGTTCTATAATGCCTCAACTCCTCTGGAAAGTTCGCTCTAGGCAGTCTTTTGCGGAGATTATCTGTTCAAGTTCCAAATCTTTCTAGTACCGCAGACAATAGCAATGTTGATGGATATTATATAGTTTCAGTATTAACAAAAGCAGTTGTCGTCGTTATGTTATTTAAATTCTTTTGTCATTTTCAAACGTAAACTCTCAAAAGTGTATTTTATGTTACCTGGTACCTTTTCGTTGAGAGTAACTACATAGACACAGCGAGATTGTTTAAGTTGCAGACCAGCAGAACGCGGCTGCATACTGGGAGAAGCCAGTCGTCAAGATCGTATTATGATGTGCAGGTTGTGCTTGTAGTTATACGATACGTATGAAAACGGATTCTTGCAAAGAAGTGGGAAGGCGGTTTGCAAATAGTAATTGTGTTTTAGATAGAGAAACTGTTTGCCAGGTTATTAAAAAGTTATGAGACGCAAGATCTCTCAATGACAAGAAACTTGTTCAGAACCGCCGTGTTCTTACGAAGGAAAAGTTAGATGAAATACCTGCAGGAATTTCCTACGTAGATACCCGCAATACCCTGCCGCTGAGGGGCATCCTTTTCTCGAAACACAGCTTAGTACTTATTATTATTATTATTATTATTATCATCATCATCAGTGTGCATAGACTATTATTTTATGCTCTCAATAACTCTTATCTGCTTTGTTTCCGTGTAAGCAGCTGCGTTCAGGAGGCCAGTAACTCATGTAATCTTATTGCGCATGTCTAACAGAAACGCTGTTAAAATGGTACTGTTATTTAACTGGAAGCATTCCCCCAGGTGAAATCGCAACTAGCAGAGAAAGCGTCAGAGGCCGCAGAGGCCGCTCAAGCTGCTCTGGCTGGTAAGCAGGTCATTGTCGAAAAACTGGAGCAGGAAGTGAAGGATTCGCAAAGTGTGGCGCAGCAAGAAGCGACAGAAATGCAGCAGGCTCAGGTAGAGGCACAGGAGACCACCAAAGTGAAGGAAATGTCTGCAACTCAGGTACTTATGACCGTATCTCTCTTCAGAGTAGCGATATTGTCATTCTAAAGATTAACGTCCGCAAGTAGGCATGCAGGCTTTACCATACTTAATTTATCATTCGACAGTTTCCCATCCTGAAGCTGTTGCAGCTTTATCTACACTCAGATGGAATCTTCATAAAAATACCACTCTATACTCTTGCGAAACCCCAACTGAATGATATAGCGGGGAACAAACACACGTCCCAAGAACCAAAGGCACGCCAACGTTAACCTTAGAGTGAACGAATGCAGAGAGAACTCAATAGGAACTGGAAAGGTGAGGGGAAGAAAAAGAAAGAAAAATTGCAAAGCACAAAAGGACATTGAATTTTCTCTGTGTTATTACAATCTTAGAGAAACAAATTGTTGTGGAGGGTATTCTAAAAGTTCTTGGTCTGACTCAGAGATGTGAAGATGACTCAATTACTATGATAGTTGTTAAGTATCATTCTTTAGATGGCGCGTTGTAAAGTTTCAGACGCGTAAGTGTAGTCACTTGTTGTAACGATCGTGTAAACAAACTAATGTTAACATATTCTGCAAAATGGATAAAATTGAAAAACCAGCTGTGATAAACTGCATCGTTTTGCTAATTTAACCGCAACAGAAATACACAAGGAGTTAGATCCCACATTAAAGAAGTCTTCCCCTTCGTTTTCGATGGTTAAAAAGTAGCCTGCTGAATTTAAATGTGGTTGTACTTCCATTCAAAATAATGGGGTGTTCAGGACAAAACTGCTACGATCGATAAATTAAGACAAAAATTTACAATGCGAACTCAGTAGTCGCCGATTGAGTACGCAAGTTGAACGCTGTGTCTACTACATTTTACACCAAGTTTTGGTCTTGAGAAAGCTTTCCGCTCGATGGGGACCAAAAACGCAATTTTACCATTTTGCAAGAGTGTTTAGACCTGTTTAAACAAGGGGCAGGGGCAGTCCAAACAGGTGGTATCAGGTGAAAGTGCACAAAAAAAAAAAAAAAAAAAAAAAAAAAGCAAAAACGGTTCCATCTGCTGGAAAAGTCATGGCTACGGTTTTCTGGGACTACCTCCAGAAGGATAGAACCATCACCGGGGAGTACTACACTTCACTACTTCTACTACTGCTGCAGGATGCTATTCAGGCTAAACGTCCATATCTTGCATAAAAGAAAGATCTCTTTCATCGCCATAAGGTGTCTTCACACAGGTCTGGGATTGTTTGCTGCAAACTGCGTGATCTTCACTTCCTAGTGTTTCAATATCCACCATATTCTCCGGGTTTGGTTACCAGCGATTACCTTTTGTTCCCAAATATGGTGAAATGGCTGGATGGATGAAGATTTACATCAAATGATGAGGTTCAAGCTGAAACAGACTCTTGTTTTTCACAGTTGGACAAATATTATTTTACTGAGGGAATTAAAAAGTTGGAAAATCCCATTGAATGTATTTGCTTATTAGATGATTATGTTGAAAAAAAATTGCTTAAATCTTCTCTTTTTTGGGGGGGGTTCAGGCCGAGAACTTTTAGAATGCCCCCAGTATATCACATAACAAGACTTAATTTTAAATGCTGCATTTATTCTGTAGTCCCTCACCTTCAACACCCTTCATGATCACATTGACAATACAACTATCTACAAGAGAGGGTTATGTTTATGGTTACAATAAAACGTTTCTCCTTTAGTTTGCTCAATGATATTACTAATGCAAAAGAAACTCCTAAGACTATAGTACGTGAAAATATTTCAAACTTATGTTATTAAAATTGTCATCAACTTGAGCTTACATGGATTAGGCATAGGCCTGTTCCGGACACTGCCGTATGCAAATTGTTGTCCCAATAGCCACATGATATTTTTTCTGCCCAAACGATGTGTCGAAGGTCAAATAGATATTCTTCCTTTATATATATTTAATTATTGCAGACATTCTTAAAATTCTGCTTTAGGTTACCTGCTGCTGCTTTTAGAAGTTATTGCCTTGCAGCATCGAAATGTCACGGACTAGCAAAACAACTGGCTTTCATAACCATACAAGTTCAATTGAATAGATTTTCAGAGAATTATTACAAACTCAATATCTTTAAAAAATTACAATAAAAATAATTTCTAATTCAACTTTCCTTAGTTACGGTACGGCAAATAATAAAATAAAAAATATTCTGACTGTAATAAATTCGTGAGAATGCTAGACTTGTGTTGTTATGAAACTCACTACTCTGTAACATTGATTTCCGATTTGGAAAAGGAATATGTTCGTTTTGCATGCAACAATATTTGGAAATGAAAAAGTAGCTTTGCACAATTTAAGTTTTAATTTTCTGAATAATATTATACAACAAATTTTAGCACGCATATCTCTTCATTTCGCTTATTCAGAGTCTCACACCTCACTCCTTGAATTCTTAGCATTAGGTATCTGATCCTAAACACACTGATTCAGAAGTGTTTGAAAATGAGGTGGTTTTTCAGACAAACTTGAGTAAATTTTTTGTAATTTTCTGGCTTTAACAGCTTTCAGAGGAAGGTCCTAAGCTCTTACCAGGTTAGTTTTATCATCTTAGCTTTCCTTTTAATTGTGAAAATTTCTGTAACTAAGCCAGTTGATGCCCCTATTCGCTGTTATAATTTTTAATCTGTATTCAACTATTTTGTAAAATGTCACTTTCCAGTTGTCTTTTGCATCGGAGAGCGGTGACTTAAATTTAGGGGAAAAAAGTCCTAAAATGCTTAATCATATTCTGCTCTACTTTACTTATATTTATTTATTTTTTGGATGAGCTTTGCATTATACCTATCTAATTATCAGCTGTTTTACGACAATCAGTTTACATGTACTTAACTCTTTTTGAGCAAAATCCCGATCACATGCCATAAACTACTGCCCTTTTGTTGGGTACACATGACGAATGTACTCAACTCTACCGCAATACTTAACAAGTGTTATTTATGTTTAAATTCGTCTTATCATTCTACTAAAGCTCCAAGGATTCGTTTGCTTATGAAACTCAATAACACATATAAACGGCTAAAACTTGTGTTACTTTATATGCCAAACGATTATTTCAAAATTGGGGCGAAAAACAACAGTAATGTGCAGTATGATATTCTGTTAGCAGATGCATGCATTATGATAGTGTTTCTACGTGACAGGTAAATCAATAATGAACAAATGAGTCCAAGATTATCTTAAATCAACAGTGAGCAAATGAAACTAAGATTATCGTATGTTGTTCTGTAAACCGATGTGACTCACATTACGTTGTGCTGACGTTGCTACAACGAAATGGAGCTAAGATTATCGTTTGAATAGCGGAAAGCAAATTTGAAGTGGTATTGGAAAACCGAGAATGTTGTCGAAGTTCAGAGACAATGGAGACGTATGTACAGAACGGAGCCACCAACGCGAGTAACAATTGCACGCATTCGAGACAAATTTGAGACTCTTGGTACCGTATGCGATGTTCACAAGGGCAGATCTGGGAGACCTCGCACAGCAACAAGAACCGCGTCCTCGGCTATGGTTTTAGAACGTTTCGAGCACTCACTGCAGTAATCTACATAGCAATGTGCACGTGAGACTGGGATTAGCAGAAAGCGTACGTCGTATTATTAAAACAGCAAAGTTGAATGTTGGGCATTTTGAGCAACTGTTGTAGCTGTAAAAGTCTAAGATGATTAATGCACATTCTGTTTGTGTGAATAGAGTTTTACTATGTTAAACACAGTTTTTTTCCTTGAAGCGTGTATACATTTTTTCACCCACTGTATATAATAAAGAAGCAAATAAAGAAGATTCTCTTAAATGTACTATAAGCATATGTAAAACTCGTTTAAAAGTCGTAAAGTGTAAGTAAAACGAAAACAACGAAAGTAGCACACAATTCACACGATATCTCGGATAGTTGAGTATCCTTCTTCACAGTGTACAGATCACCTCTTGAATACCTGTCAGAAGCCAAGGTGGGATCCAGATGGTCTGTTAGTCGCTCCACATGCAGTGGGTGTGAAAAGAAGGAAAAGCAAGTTAGCAGGACCTCTAACGAAATGCGAAAGTGGCAAATATCCAAAAAAAAGAGCTCGATACACGTGGGTAGACGAACACGAAAATAAAGAGAAAATTTTTCTGGTAGAATACGCCCTTTAGGGAGGGGGGAAAAAAGCATCTCTCTTTCTCATAGGTTGCTTTCAGGCACATTAGTGAAGAAAGCATCAATAAGTGTGGCCCTTAACAATCTTTGATTACGGCAACTGGTGGATAATTGTGTTGAGATACCAAGTTGATCATCAATTGTTTTGGTTGTTAATTGTCGATCGCTGCAAAGAAGGATATTTCTACTATTTCGAATATGAGGTATTGGGATGCTGATCCGACCTTCTTCCGGTCGAACGATTAAGAATGCCTTTATCCACCACCATCTCTCCACAAGCAATTCTTAAACACCTTCTTCCTAAAAAGAAAATGAAGTTACTGTTCATTTCTAACGCACTTACTTAGAAACTGCAATATGAACGTCAATTGCACCACTCTTAAGGAAAATAGATGACACAATACGAAATAAGGAGCAAGGCTCAAAGATACTACACATAAAATGTTGCATTTTTCCAAGATAAACGGACTAAGAAAAAATGTGTTGCGTTACTTGTCTAATTCACCCCTTGGGTTCTATGACTGTATCTGTATAACCATAATGAAGTGACTGAAAACAGTGATGACTTTTCGATTAAACATTACAAAACTTGCATCCTGTGATCTACTTTACACAGAATAAACTCCTGTTTGACTTTGGTTTAAGGACTTTAAAGGGGATATTGATGTAATGTAAAAACAATCTCATGATGCAACCTTGAGCAACATTGGTAAATGATTGTATTTCGGTTTTTTTTTTTTGTACATTTAGGCCCCATGAAAAGTGTACTATTTCTCTTACTGTCTCCGTTAAACATTTAGGATAGACATTGTGCTAAAATATTTTAAAAAACTCTCTCACCTCGTATTTCGTAAGTTTTTTCTCCAGTATGAAATAAAATCTGAGTCATAAACTCGCATTTTTAATTTCAAGGTAAAGATAAGATTCATAAAACCACTTTTCTTGATAACAGCCTATGATCGTGGGACTTTGGGATGACGCATGGTACATCTCGCCTGTCGATGGTATCCTTCAACGTTTCACTTAAAAGACTTTAATGTGCAAGCGTGTCTTTCAATAAAACGCTTTGTATATCCCAGAAAACTTGTCACAATGAACATTGCAATTCATTGTTGGATAGAAAATTTCTTATCATTCTTGAAGTTTTGTTAAATTTCGACACCTTAGTGTTCCAATTACTTTCTCACATTGAGTTTTTTTCCCACCTATTGGCACATTTCCAGAAATGCCTACGTGGCAATCATCCTCAATTACCTTCCTACTCTATTTACATTATTTGACAGAACATAATGATGATACTTGTGAGTAAATGCAGTATTTGTTCTCTGAAGGACAGTTTCTTCGAAACACCGATGTTTAACAATGCTTTCTCTCAGTGCTTGTTATCGGTTGAAAACTGCTTGCATTTGAGCCATAATATATATCAAAATATCTTAGTACGGTTGATTGTTTGATAGAAAAATCGTTGCACGCCAGCCAGCATTATGTCCAAAAATCTGTCAAAATTCATATAAATTGACAATATTCAATTTCAATTAACATCGCTATTCTGACCGTAGCTAAAGAATTTGGAGTCAGCCTTGAAGCTACAAGAAAAGGAGGTTGCAGAGTCGGAAGCAGCGGTGCAAGGCGCTCAGCAACAAGTGAACGAGAAAGTACAGCTAGTGGAAGCAGCGAAAAGTCGATTGGATGCTTTGCAAAGCGAGCTGTCTTCGGCGAAACAGGATCTCGCCAATACAAAGCAGGCGGCTATGAAGGCCGAGCAGGCTGCACAGTCCGCCAAACAGAACGTCGGAAGTGGGGGTGCTCCATGTGTGAAATGTGGACCAGCTCATTAGCCATTTGTAATCCTGAGTTCGTGCGCAGCCGGTTCGCTCAGCAAATGACGACATAACTATTATGTAATATTTACTAATCGATATTTTCGTTGCATTCCAGTGACAAATAGCATAAGTATCAATAAAGCATACATTAATATGGATATTTATTTCAGTAATATTCATCTAGTTTAGTATGCCATACGTCGGTTCTGGTGGTGTAGTGGTTACCATACTTGCCTCCTAAACCCAAGACGCGGGTTCGAACCCGGCCAGGATCGATGGATTTTCTGGGGCGTAAAAATTCTACGTATGGCTTCCTTCGGAAGGGAAGTAAAGCTGTGAATCCCGTGTCGTACATTTACGGCACGATAAAGAACCTCAAGCCTGAAAGAAGAGGCCTCTGAGCAAAATTTGTCGGCCGTTCCACGCTCTGAATTGAATGGAACGCTGATTACCGGAGCTGTTAAAGAGCGTCCGTAAATAAAACATTCAATAGTATGCCATATGCCATATTGAAAAAAAAAAGTAGTAAAAACGCGTATTTGTAACAGAAGTAAAACTAGACGCCGACTCCGGAAACTAGTACAAGTGAGAGAAAATATTTTTTTGGAGTAGTATTTAATGCCCCTTTTTACTACATAGGCGCCACAGGCGGTGGACACTGATAATATTGAGATGAAATGATAAATTGGAAAAGAATTATTTTTTAAGGAAGGAAGCGTTCCAGGCCGAAGTTTAGCGTACCTGCTCGGCATTTGCCATTTGTGAGGACTGAGGAAAACCTGGAAAAAACCTAAGTCAGGGAGGACGATCCTGGCGGGATTCGAACCCCAGACCTCCCGCTCACGAGTTTGCGCCTTAACGACCTCGGCCGTAGCGGTAATATGTATATCATATGTATCAAAGTATGTTTTCCCAATAGAGTATCCTTCTAACTAAGGGAGAACAACAATGCAATGTTTGCTTTCATGTTTGAAATAGAGAATAAGAACTGAACAAACACGGGATGGAAAAAAAAAAAATAAATAAAAGCATGACAGAAAAGGAAAAACAGATTACAATCGTATTCTTAAAAAATTGAAAGTCTTTCAAAGAAAATGGTGTATCTCATACAGGTAGATTTAATCAAAGAAACGCCTTAAAAAAAAGTAACCACCCTCCAATTATGACTCAGACAAAAAAGATAGTTAGAAAAGAAAAGTAATCCTGAATTAAAGGTTCAGCGAAAATGGGAAATGAAACAAAAAAAAGTGTAATCCACACACAATACCTAACATGCTTTATAATGATACAGCCCGAAGAAAACGGAAAGAAGAGGCTAGTACAGAAATGATAGGCATCACCTTTTGAAGAAGCCATCTTTACTACGTATATTCAACTTTTTGTGTTTGATGGAACAGCAATAGCGTGGTGACAGAAAAACTGTGGATTTCACTCAAACAGTTAAACACGGTGGGGGGTGTACGAGTGCGAATAGGGTAGGAGATCTACGCTTTATTGACGACCTTCAGAACTATGAACAGCATTGATCCTCTTCACGAAGATTTCGATACAGGTTTTAGTGAATATTACCGTTATAGAAACGTTAAATTACAAACAATAAGTAGCAAAATAGGCCTAGATTTTTAACAAAAAACGAGTGTTCACTTCCAGTTCTTTGTAATTCAAGCCCTTTTTTCAGTTTGTATATCGATATCCGTTATTATTTATAGAATATACTACAGCAATAGAGTCAGAAAACAAACCAAATATATTTAGAAACCTTTATTATACAGGAAATGGAACCTTTCACTCAAAGTAAGCCGCTTGAGCAAAGACACACTCCTGCCAGCGTTGTTACTACATTTCAAAATGGTGTGGCATTCTACTTTTGATCACTTGACGCAGAGCGCGCGTCGCATAAATCTTCACCTCTTCAGCCGAAGCGAATACCATGAGCAAGTTTTTGACTTTCGGGTACAGCTAGAGCAATAACTGCAGCATGAAAAAGGACAGGTATGTTATGCTTTGCCAGGAATTCGTCCACCTGGAGCGTTGGGGCGTTCTCGGGATGGAGAACCCCATTCTTTCCTTACCACAAGTAAGATCTTTTTTGTCATCACGAAGATGCGTAGTCTCTTTATTTACAGCAACGATCTCGAAACGTACCTGGCGGTCACATGATCAACTACTACTCGTACGCAGTCGCAGTCTTGTCAGACACTGTACTCTGCGAAGGTAAGGCAGAGAAATTGCCTAATTAGTACAGTCGAGCCAGGAAAAACTCGATTTTTTTCGACTCTTCCAGTGGTAGACTCTGCTCCGGTTACGGAAACTGAAATATAGTACGTTTTAGCATGCCTAGGTTAGGATGTATAACACGTTATTTACTAATCTAATGCGGTTATCTGTTCAGATTTAGAAATATACGTGTTCATCATTCCTTAGCCTCATCTTAATATTCTGTTTCCGTTTGAAAACACCCACATTCCCTTTCTTGTCTGATTGAAAACACGTAATGAGACTAATTCACTCTGAGTAGGCAACGTTAACCAGATAAACAACTTTTAAACTCTAAGATTGCCATACTTTCAATTAACGAAAACTGATTCTTTTGTGCAAAAATATAAATGTAATTAGTGTATAACGCTATTCCACTGAAAAGCCAGTGTGTTCAAAATATAATATACCGCGTTATTTTAGGGAAGTTTTAATTGAGATTTACACAATTTAAAGTTTATACGCCTTTGTAAAACGGAAACACAAATGTTCGCCCTTAACGTCTTCTTATTTTTAAAATCACAATTATAATATTTGCATAACTCTACTTAAAATATCTTAAAAGGAAAATCAACGATTCAAACCTCAAGAGCCCATAATTAATAGTACTTTAACTATATTGGATTCATAGGCTTATTATGTTCGTAAATCATACGATTTCATACAAAGCGTACGTACACGCACGTTTAGACGTAACGATTTTTTTCAGGACACATGCACACCATAAAAATTATGAATAGACCGATCAGAGTTAGAAGCAGCACAAAGTTGAGAAAATTGACAAATACTAATACGTCAATGATGCTGTCTGGAACGAAACGCGTGACCGGCAGATGTACCAAACGTCAATGCAAGATTAACAAATTTACACAGTAAAATATCACCGTGGAAAGCAGTTCATGTAATCAGTAGTAGGAAATCTATCTCGATTACTTGAAGACGTGAGTTCGATTTTAGTTCGCATATATAATTACTTCATTTGAATTAGAACGAAAGTATAATTAAATGGAAATAAAACATGTCTTGAAACTGCGTGAAAGTATTAGGGAATAAATACGCAAGAGTCATAAAGTTAATTAAAACTGAATATTGTTATACTTTTCAACAGACTGAGAAACTTCGTTGCAATAATCAGTTTTGCTAGAAGAGAGATACATAACACAATCACGTCTGTCTCGCGATTCGCTCTACATATTCTAACATTATCAACAATTGTACTTATCGAGAACAACAACAAACCTCACATATTATTCAGCAATCGTAATGCTTTTTAATTAGTTTGATTCTTCAACCCTGTTGCCCCAGATAATAAACGTTAAAATACCCAGCTAACAAAATAACGACAGAATCGACCGGGAAACAGGAAGACGACGCAGTTCCCTAAGGTGGAAGGAAAAGGAAATACGGCACTGCACGGTCCGGTCCGGCTAACTTAGCAGATTTAGAAGTAATTCTTATTATTACCAGTTATCACGTCATACTTTGTCATTACAATGTGGTACCAACTCTCATCACTACATATGACACAGCAACGTTTCGCTATATAAAATACTAGCGAAACCAATCTCACTGCATTTATCATTACAACGTGGAGTCAATCTTATCCCACTACAAACTCAGGTATGACTAAGATATTATCTTAAGAAAAGTGCAAGATCTTTTTGCCAATTTGTTAACCTTTCTTACATGTTCTGTTAATGGGGGTCACTACATTTTTCTCATACGAGGCCAACTTCTGGAGTCTTCTGCATATGTATCAGGTTGCATCTTGAAATACTCTAAGAAATGGAAGAGCAGTTGGCTGCTACGATATTTCGCAAAATTATTACGTTTGGAAAACTTTCTTGAAGCTTCACTTCTTTTAGTGTCGTTTCTGGAACGCAATGCAGTCTTAGCAACTGTGAACCTGCAAATGCGAAGAAAAAAAACTTAAAATCTTTCTTTACTGTGGTGGAAATTATATATACACAGAACCGTTCATTAATATTCTAGAAAGAAAACGACCCTTTTCCAAAAACTTTAGGGAACAACTGAATAGCACAAACTTAAATCATATCTCACTGAACGGCATGATACTATTTGCTTTTTACGATCATCTATGTTTCACTTCAGGTATATTTTATAAAATTTATGATTACACAATATTAACACTTTTTGTATATCGGTGTGCAATTGCAGTTCTCGTAAGTCAATATTTCAAGTCGATAACTGCTTTGACTGAACGCTTGTGTCACAAAAGCTCAGCATGGTCTTCAGGATTAGGGATACCGGCATAATCACAGCCTATATAACAAGCCTCGTAACTGCATTCTTGCGTTCTTTCGTTCTTTCGCTAAATTTTCCTTGATAGACCTAGTTAGAATCACATTAAGTTTAAAATATAGTCCTATATTTCAATTAATGATTATTATTATATTCAGTTTATACAATTTATCTTTCCATGTTTGCGCGGTAGTAGATTGGCAAATTACAGATAACGCCTTTATCAGCTTCGAAATATTGCTATATATTTTCGTACATTATTTGCAGTTCATTCATTGTTGGCTGATTAACTTTATAACACACGCCTTTTAATAAATTTATATAACAAACTTACAATTCTGAAATTCAACGAAACACTGCATACAATAACACAACCGTCCTATCAGTGATTATAAGCATCTTCGAATAACAGCGGGGGCAGTTGGTTACTGTAAACACATAGATAGTGTACGCGAGCGTGAAAAGATGAAATATATGCAATGTATAGGGTGTCTATAAAACTGAGCAAGGATTAGGGATCGTAAACTTAGATCGCACAAAAATACAAAACTGAAAGTGACACACATGCGCATTGGGCGACTATGCTTGTATTAACTGTAGGCGTTAAGACCTCTGATTCTATCGTTTCCTTAAGACTTTCAAAACGGCCCTGGAATGTTCGATTCATCCAATCGCTAGGCGGGTTGACTTTTATGGCCTATTTACAAAATTGGCCCATGTGTGGGTAATTGTTTCATAAAGCACAAAAACCGTCATGGGTGGCCGAGGTCGTTAAGGCGCGGACTTGTGAGCGGGAGGTCTGAGGTTCGAATTCCGTCAGAACAGTCCTCCCTGACTGAGGTTTTTTTTTCCAGATTTTCTCCAGTCATAAATGACAAATGCCGGGGAAGTACCTTAAACTTAGGCCTGGAACGTTTCCTTCTTTTCCCAGTTTACCATTTCATCTCATGTATCATTATTGTCACCTCTTGTGGTGCCTCAGTAGTAAAAACGGGCGTTAAACACTAATCCCCCCCCCCAAAAAAAAAGCACAGCAGGGTGACCCGCAGAGAAGCAATTCAGCAGTTTTAAAATATTCGTACCAACTCCTTAATGGAGTTTGAAATAGGTTGGTTTTTATGCATCTTCTTTCTAAAGCGTTACTGAGCCCTTGTGACTGATTCACTGACTTGAATGAATTTCCGGGACAGAATTCGTCTTTTTACTATTGGTCGCTATCTTTACCACTGTGACGCTTTTTCGGCTGTGGGGGGAACAGATGCCTGCCGTGAAATTGAAGCAAAGCTTTGAGAAAATTTTGCATTTAATATGAAACTTTATCGCCATATCTCTAATAAGACCAAATCATAAAACTACTCCAATCATTTGTAGACAGCCTGTATGTTGTTTTGGTAACATGTAATATAATATTAAATATTTCATAATAAAACTAAATGGTTCCAAAAAAGTCAATATCTCCTTATTCTGTATAACGGAGTGAAATAAATCGTATTAAATATATTAGATATATGTTTAGATTAATTAATGTAGAAGACTATAAAACGTTTTTGCATACTTTATAAAACCACAATGATTTAAGAAATTTCAGTTATACAAAAGTCATTAATCTTATTGCAAGGCCTCAGGAGATTACAGAATTTCGTAAATATGGTCGGTCCTGGTGGTGTAGTGGTTGCCACTGTAGTGTCGGCCGTTTCACGCCTGAGTTGTTAAAGAGCGTCCATAAATAAACCAATCAATCAATAAGTTAGGCCTTCATTATACAAATTCTAAAATTTATTTCTGATTTTGGCTTCAAAAAACAATATAGTGGGTTGGTTTCCCAAGTAGTGCTTCGGAGAGCACTGGGAATATTGCAAGTGAGATTTGCAAAAGAAAATTAAAACAACTGAATAATGTGCAAGAGCATATCAATAACACTTGAGAGTCGAAGTAGAGTTGGAATGTAAAAATTGTTATGACATGATAATGTGCTAGCGTCTGTGTAGTGCAAAGCTTTCATAAATATATCGGAAGCAAATATATGTTAACATTCACAATGATATAAAACTCACTTTTTTGATACAAGTATTTCGACGAACAGAATCAGCATAGATAACGTTGCTGTCACTGAAAGCATCACTAAAATCGGGCTCACGTCCATCAAATTGACACTGAAGAACTTGTCTTCTGAAGTGGAGTCCCATACAGGGAAAGCCTGGTGCAAGAATTTGTTTAGAATTCCCGCTTCCATCATTTTTAGCAATCTGTAACACAGCATTTCCTATTATGTTAAGACGCTACATTGCGGATATTACTACCAGAGTATTTACATATCTCGGGAGACCTCTAAATGTATTCTAACGTCCATATGCTAAACTTAGCTGCACAGAAACTCCAGGAAAGGTAATTTTCATGAATATAAAACATTATATGTATATATTTACAGGTTGTTTCCCATTTTACATGCATGTAGCCTGCGCACTATTTGTGTGGGGAGAATGTCATGCGGTCAGTGCCACGCGGTTAATGTTTACGTTAGATCCATACTAAGAATGAGCGGAGCATAGAAATCAATACAAGTTCTTATATGCTCTTCACTGCTCTCTGTGATCGTTTCCATTGTTACGGACATATTTAATAAGCTTCGTGGTTACGTTAGTTTTCATTTGGAATTATATTTACTTCCTTATCCACGTTATGCTTTTGCATCCTTCTGTTTTAGACCATTCACGATGAAAACGCTAATCTTAACGCAAGGATGCAAACGAATGACATACACGAAAATTCGCAATGCCAATAGGACATTAACTTCAAAACAATATCTTCAATATTTCATGGAAATATTTAGATTTATCCGCATAAAATTAATTTAACACTTTTAAAACATTCATAGAGAACCTTTTTATACCTTTACAATTTAAAACTAATAAAGAAAAGCAAGCAGCATACCAAGGGCGTTCTAAAAGTTCTCGGTCTAACTAAGAGATGTCGTAAATTTGACCAAATTACTAGTTGTTAAATAGCATTTTTTAGATGGCGCGCGTAAAGTTTCAGACGTATAAGTTTAGTCACTTATTTGGGATGATCTTTAAGCAAACTAGTGTTAACTTTTTCTACAAAATGGACAAGTCTGAAATGTGAGCTGTGATAAAGTAATTCGTTTTTAAAGTGTTTAACCTCAATGAAATACGAAATGCAGTAGATTCCACGATGAAGGATTCCTCCCTATCGTTTTGGACGGGTAAAAAGTGGGCTGCTGAATTTAACGCGGTCGTACATCCATTCAAGATGAGCGCTCAGGGCTACGACCGAGGAATTGCAACAAAAATTCACAAAGCCATACTCAAGGATCATGCGAGTTGACTGACATTGCAAACACCTCGATAAGCCATGTGCACTACACTTTACACAAAGTTTTGTGTATGAGAAAACTTTCCTCTCGATGAGTTCCACGTTTGTTAACAATGGACCAAAAACGCATTCTCAAGAGTGTTTAGATTTGTTTAAACACGATTCTAGTGAATTTCTCCGACGTTTCATAACAGTAAGTGAAACATAGATCATCACTGCACGCCAGAGACGAAGGAGCAGTGCAAACAGGGGTGGCAACAGGTAAAAGTGCACCAAAGAAAGCAAAATCAGTTTCATCTGTAGGGAAAGTCATGCCTACGATTTCCTGGGATTCTCACGGTGTGATGCTCATAGACTACCCCCAGAAGGGCAGAACCATCATCGGGGAGTATTATGTTTTACTACTGGACCAACTGAAAGATGCTATTCAGGTTAAACGTTCACACCTTCAGAAAAAGAAACTTCTCTTTCATCACTATGATGCGCCTTCACACACATCTCGTATTGCTGCAGCAAAGCTTTATGACCTTTGCTTCCAAGTGCTTCCACATTCATCATATTCGCCGGATTTGGCTCCCAGCGATTACTTTTTGTTTCCAAATCTGCAGAAATGGCTGGATGGATGAACATTCACATCAAATGATGAGGTAGAAACTGAGATAGACGCTTATTTTTCACAGTTGGACAAATCTTATTTTACTGAGGGTATTAAAAGTTGAAAAATCGTTAGACTAAATGTATTGGGTTAAAAGATGCTATGTTAAAAGAACCAAACAAAACATTTCCCTTAAATCTTGTGTTTTCTTTCTCAGGCCGAGAACATATAGAACGCCCTTCATATAATCTATAACTTTTATATGTGTGATCATGGACTAATAATCGATATTAATAATCCAAATAAAATCTGTATTAAATTCATTAGCGGTTTTATTTTATTTTGTTATAAGGACACCGTTCACTGTCGAAAAAAATACACAGTTTTGAATTCATTGGCGTTTCTCATAATAGTATTGATTCTGCACAAAAAGATAACAGAAAAAATTGATTTTATCTAATGACTACCGCACGATTTTATCAATTTATGCTCATCTGAACGTATAGGAACTGGCACCTATATGCTAAACCTCATAGAGATGATATGGACTAAAGTGAAAGGTTACTTGGCTACGGTATAAGTGGCTACGACACTTATAGATCGACCAATGATGCACTAATGATCACATCTGATGAATCGATGTTCTCAAGTTGCAATGAGAATTATTAGCCAGTTTCCATAAGGTAACCTCTTGAATCATTAAATTATTGATATCATCATTTTATTAAATATTATTATAACGTAATGTTTTGTTTTTTGTTTGTTTGTTTGTTTTTTTTTTTTTTTTTCTTTTTGCTCATTTGGTCTTACTTACGTTATATAGTAATATGCTAAATGGTATATCATTAGTTCACTATTTACTCTTTGTCTGGTGTGTACAGAACTTGTTTTTGGCATATGAATTTGTTTTATTTATATTCGTACCCATTCTAAGAATGAACGGAATAAAGGTTTTCGATTACTTTTCGTTGTGAATGAGCCGTTACTGTTGAAACCATTAAAATGCAGTAATTAGCCACATAAATATTGAAGAATTCCTTATGAACAACAGAATACAGTGTTTTTGTAAGAAGCAGAGACCATTGTATGATATATTATTAATTTACTTCGATGTTCTTTGGTCAAGGCATATTAATGAAGGTAACCGAGAACTAGCAGATCACTATGTATGGCCTACATCAGCACTTATGTTTGTGACACGTGATTTGTCCCACTTGACCTCAATACATTTCCCCAAATATCCTCAGATTTGAATTTTATTGGTATTGGTATTTTCCATACATGCTGTATCCAAATCAATCAAGTTTCATGAAATGGAAATAAGATATTCTTAAAGCTTAACTCCCTATTACATTTTTTTTTCCTCTTTGCATTGATGGTATCGTATGATATGATTTGAAATGCAACTGAGGCATGCCTCTAAAAAGCGAGCGTTTGCAAAATACTTACTTGTGATTGAAGAAACTTCTGTAAGGACTGCCCTTGCCTAGAATGAAAGCGAAGGGAACGTTGGCACTTTCATCATGAAGCTTGGATATATCGCAAGTCAATTTGGAACGCAAGTAGCGAAGTACATCCACCTGTTGATACATTGCGAAGCGCTTATCACATACTCTTTGCAGACCTTCCAGCTTAGATTGTGGAAAATTAGCACCATCCACAACCATGGTCTTATCCCAGAGCTCTCGCACGAAAGGGATCTCTGAGTTCTGTTTATATAAAAATATTACAATGCTTATAATCTTCACTTTTAAGTCTTATTATAAACTTATAATAATTCCCATATTTACCAGTAATCATTGTAAAAAATGAGCAAGAATTTAAATATTATATTTATACAGTGTGTTAATTATATGGCCAACCGCTGAAAAATTGATAGAGAATCTAACAGCAAGCTAAAATGTTTATGTACACATATAATCAAGATTGAAGTTGAAAGTGGAGATAACAGAATTCTAGCGCATAGGAAGACCTACCGATTCTCAATTTGATTTTTTGAATAAAATTAGAAAATACTTGAATAATCTGTTTCAAATATCAAACGTTCAAAAGCAGAAAATAAATCATTACAAGAGAAAGGGGGGGGGGGGAAGAGTACTTGAGAATACTAAACTTTGGGGGGGGGGGGAATACACGTCAGTGGCAAGTTAAGATGATCCTGATTTGGTATTAATTAAATAAAATCTTATATTGCATATAAATAAAGATATACTTAGGTGAAATATGTATTTGGGAGCCGAAATTTAATTAATGTACGATAGCTTCAACTTAAAAAATTCATTTATAATGGCGATATTATATTATATTAGAACATCTCTCTTTAGGGAAAAAAAAACCTGCATCTTGAAAGTTTATTATTTATTTTTTTTTTTTTGTTATGTTGGTTTCTCTGGCTGCCAACTCAGCACACTGTAAGGAAGGCACACAGTCGTACGATATACTAGACTTGGTCCTTGTTCTCCTTCTACGCAATCAAGAGCCCATCCTTGCTCGAAATATACTAGTAACCACTACAGTGACCTCAGCAGTGTTCCGCGTCGTCTTACAGTGCATCGAACAGTGTTTTTTAGTGTTTTTATGTGTTCTTCGTTTTAAATGTGGCACTCCTCTGTGCATTTTAAGTTGTGTCATGTCTCCTAAAGAGAGATTTTTACATTCCTTTTAAAAGTATATATATATTTGAAATTATTAAACATATGAAATATAAAGAACTATAAAAAACATTTAGAGAAAACTTTACGTTCGGTTCTTGCTTTACAAAGTACGTGGATAATCCAGAGTTTTGTTGTATATGCAGAACTTGTGGCAGATTTAGGAATCCAATAACCTGTTTATATTTGTGGTTATACTTCTTACACTGCCAGGATATTAACACTGTGTCCGATATTGGTTCTATGTGGAGCTATTCGCATGTGCAAATAGCTACAGAGGAACATTGCTACTGTTTTTAGTGTGTGAGCATGACCTAGGAACGGATGGCGCGTATCAACCTGAATGAAAACAAGATCCTAGTCTAAAACGCTGCATAGTCATATTTTGGAGTACCTTTTGACGGAATTAACACTAACTAGTTACACCTTCTTCAAGCAACACCTGACATCCGCGAGACGGTACGCTTGAGGGGTACTCTCTCCTTGCAGTTACGAATTGGCGATATTGCCCGCACTAACAGATAGTGGGCTGTTTTCTTCTGCGAACAAGGTCATGGCTCGCCACTTTAGTGCATTTGCATTAACCTAGAAGCAGCACGAGGTATACCTTGAAGAAGTCATACTCCGCCGTCTTGTCGAGGACGCCGAACTGGTAGCTGCCGCTACGTAGAAGACCCTCCAGATTGTTGAAGGGCAGACTGCTTGTGTGCACTGTGACGAAGGAGATGAGTGTGGCAGAGTAACTCGCCAGAAGCAACACAGACAGAACACAGGCCGTGTAGAAACTGATGCGACCAGCAAATGACTGTGGTAAAACCCACGAACCTGCAACATAATTATTACTAGCATAGCAAACATATTCATCATGTGGAGAGAAATTAAGTAAACTTCATTTGAAAAATGTTAAACTACAATGGCAATAGCTTGACAAGAAAATACATACTAGTAAAACACATTAAAACATTCAATATTTCGAGCCGAAGCCCCTTTACAAGAAGAAACACTAGTCAGGAAGACCGTTGGGAAAACACTCTCTTTTTATACATGTATGCAGAGCTACCCAATGAGCGAACTTGCGGTGTTTTGCCTATATGCGAGAGTGGCGCTCGTTAACGTCTGGGGGTATCGTAGAGTGACGCTGACGTAATCATAAAACAGTTAAGGAAACTATTTTACTTACAAAGTTTACAAAAGGAGTGCCGAAACTGGTCACCGTGTTATCCATACAATTTCGGCATTTCTTTAAAAAAAACTATTAATCTCACGTTAAACAATGCTGAGAGTTTTGTTGTATATGCAGAACTTGTGGCAGCTTTAGGAATCCAATAACCTGTTTATATTTGTGGTTATACTTCTTACACTGCCAGGATATTAACACTGTGTTCGATATTGGTTCTATGTGGAGCTATTCGCATGTGCATATGCATGATCATTCATGTTATTTGAGCCGGCCAGAAAAATTAGAGACCCAGGTTTATGCGATAGATTTTTCAGGACCTTCCAGTGAAGTTTGAAAGGTTTGTGGTTTACTTGAATACTGCAATATAATATAAGAGCTTAACAATTCCGGACCTTCGTGCTTAATCACATATGTTTTTCGTTGTAAGTACGGCAATGCACCTCATTCAATTATCAGTTGCCTCTGGACGGAAACTCAGCTGGCGATGGGCGTTATTACTGCCTCCTATGTGATGTCAAGTATAAAAATATAGAATATGTAGTGAACATCCTATACAACTAAAAGATTCTTTATATCAAGCCGAGTACAGTTTCTGATATTCTTTTTATCATAACAGTTTTCTATGAGTGAGGTAAAAGAAATGAAGACACCAAAACAGAAGATAACTATATTTCCTGTACGTTTACAGCGCTATATTGTAAAATTTTAAAACAATAGAAAGAGTTCAGGTGACCAGTCAGCATACTAATTTTTGTTGTAGAAAACTTGAACGTAGTGCCGTATTATTATTATTATTATTATTATTATTATTATTATTATTATTATTTGGTTTTATTCCCACTGCTGTAGGAGTATTAACTTTTTCTTTGATATGAATAAACTAAATGTTAAGATCTGATAACACTGCTATTTAGTTTATGAATATGGAATAGTGGGGTTAGTAAATAACGCTGTTAACTTCCATTTTCTGAACCATTGCGGCGGATCCAGAATATGTGCCTATATTGCCTAGAGTGATGAGATGAATATACACTCCAATAAGCAAACAAACGCCGGTCGTACCTTGTTGACAGAATAAACCATATACAAGGAAGATGCAGTTGGTAACAGTAAAAGCGGCGGAGTTCTGCTCGATACGCTGTGCAGCTGCTAAACTAGCAGCCACTAATAGAAGTACCACACCAATAGCGATCCAAGTGGCCGGGCTAAAAGGAGTTATGTATTTACGCCATTCCACCTCCAGGTTATCAGGCCTTCGGACGAATATTCGATATCTGTAACGAAAACAAGAGAAGCAAACAGTAAGTTGTAGAACAGGAAATAACTTTTAGGTTAGAGAATCCAGTAGAGTTTATTGTTTCGTTAATGTTGTAGACAATTGCATTTTGTTTATGAATATAACACAGGATGTGAGTGAACAACACCAAAATATTCTACATGGATGTATAGATTTAAACGAGGTAGAGAACCCAGAGCCTATTTCAGACTTCCCCATCGATATTTGTCATCAGTAATACTACTGCTTAAAAGAATTACATCTGCTTCTGCTGTACACTTTTTTTTCACAATGGATATGGTGTTGAATTCAGTTATAATAAACTATAGTGGACCATTTTGTTTCAGTTTCTCTACGCAGTTATTTCTTTCTTTTGCAATAATTCTAGAATATAATAATTGCAAAAATAGTAATGCAGAATGTGTAAATCATGCAAATAAAAACAATATGCCGCTACATTTGAAAAGCCATAAACTTAAGATGGAATATGCTGAAAATCGTTAACAGAAATATGTATAACAAAGGGAAAATTAAAAAAGAGCCCATTCAATTTCTTCTGGTTAAATGCTGTCAAAACATTATAAACCCGTTTCATTTGCTGTTTTTTGTATACCGTAATTATAAAAGGACATTAATAAAATAAAATTAATTTTACTATTGATTTTCAATTGAATAACTCAGAAGACAGTGTCTTGTTTTATTATACTTATGACGTCATTTTACCGATGGAGATTCTTTAGTTCGTTTGTCTTTGGTTATTGATGTTAGCAAAGGTGAATTTATCGCAAGAAATTTTAGCCCAGGCTGAAAAGTCTCGGTATTCATTAATGCCCAGAGAATCTTATGATACTTATTACAGGATACGACAGATGAATTAATTGCATGAACAGTAACAATATTAACGACATTTGAGAAACGTTAGTGTTGGCATATATTTCAGAACGGGTTTGTATTTACATATCCTACTAATTGCTTTGGTAACTAACATTAAATGATTTTTATAAGTACGCACAAGAACATTAATTTTTTATTAATTCCGTAATTATGTATTCTGCATTAAAATGAATGATTGATTCTGTTTTCAATATATAGTTCATGACAGCATTTAGCAATCAAAATAATTTAATAACGTAATTGTCACTATGGTAATTTTATTAACGATTTTGGCCAAGATTAAAAAGTGTTTATATTTCTGCTGTACAAATATATGTAGGTACTTCGCAACAACAGGGTAAAGGTAGGAGGGGCTATTTTAATTAACACATTTACTACACAAATGTGAACTAACAGAAACTTGTCATACAATCAGTTTATTAAATTGTAAACTTTGTATATTGTGATAATCCTAAATGATGTTGATATGTTATTAACGTTCAGCCTTTTCTCTTATCACTAGGGCGGTATGAAAACATTCTAATATAGCCCTTCTGACTATTCATTTCTGAACATCATATTGCAATTACTTCAAATTCCTCACACGTAGGCGATACTTTTCCACATCTCAAATTACTTGTTCAAGACCTCCTCATGCAGATTGAAAATATTTCAGTATTACTCATTTGCACTACCTTCTATTTAAACTGGTTTTGATCATTCTTTGAGGCAAGATAGGTATGAAATTCCAGTAAATATTTGTTATTTTATGTCTTTAAGATGCATATTAGCATTCAGATTAATTGCATTTTGATAGGTGCCATTTCCTTAAATTACAGCATGGAAATTAAATCTGCTCACAGATGTTTGCTCTGTTTTAATTGTTTTTCTTGTAAATGGGTTTTATATTTGTCAACAAATATATTAACAGCTACAAATGATGCAGTTTATGCTAAAATCATTCAAACATTGAGTGATTACGCATGAAAAAAGTATCAACAGTTAATATGAGGATATTTTATGTGAAAATATGTAAAGAAATAATTCAAATCCTAAAACATTGTTACAAAAGGAAATAATGAAAGTGACATAAAGCAAAATAATTTCAAAGGGATAAATAATAGCAGTGTGTTGGGTAACTTACATTAATATAAGCTATTAAAAATCAGAAAAAAATAAGGTTTCAAAACAACATAACTAATATGTCATCCCATAGAATAAATTTAATTACTTCCGTTTTTAATAAATTTAGTACCTGGGAAACTTTGTGATATAAATATGTTGAAAATAAGACTTTCTTCAAAGTGGTGTTTCTAAGCATTGCATTCGGTCGCAATAAATGAGCTTTCCAATGCTTCCAGTTTCTTCCCTGATATTTTATTTGAAATCCTTACCATATAAAAATTATATAAAAGATTATATGTTTATCACAAGCCTCTTGATGAATTGGATTATTCGGGACCAAGGAGGAGATTTTGGTACTTCATCAGTGCTCAAGGGCGGTCGTTTGTACTTACAGCTCTAGTGGGGGACCTTCTTGAAGAAGGGATGAGACGAGGGAAACTTCAGGCAATGAAACCCGGATATCTGGCCCAAGGGATTAGGTCCGGGGACCTCCGAATGAATTCCAAACATTGCCGCTTGAATCACCCTGTTCGAAAATCGTTTATTAGATTAAGATATGGAATCAAGAGTCAGATTAAAGAAAAAACTGCTATTAGGGCTTGTTGATATTAAATGTGGCTCAAATGGAAAAAAAAAAAATCGTAGTTGTGGCTGCACAGAGCAGGTAGCTTAGATAGAGCAGTATCGACATGGTAAGCCGGAGATCCGGGTTTGACTCATTATAATGACCTCGAACGTTTCCTATTTGACCGAAGTACAAGGGTTATTCCTGTACTTTATTTATTTTTCCAGTTCTAGTGACAACATTTTAATATAAAGCTTGAACGGAAAATATCCGACTTAAGGCCCTAAACACTCATTAATAGCAGTTGTTTAACTATATTATTTTTATAAGTTCATTTTCACACGTTTGTATAATACGTAAAGGCTATGATGCTCAATATAAAGCACAAACATTTAATAGTAATAGTTACTTAGCTTTATTAATTTAAGAAACCCATTTACGTATGTTATTACGTAAGAAAAAGTCTATAATATTTGATTTAATACTCGAAATATTCATTTATATGTTTTAATTATACTAATTAAATAAGTTCATTTGCACATGTTTACATGTTCGATAAAGGATATAATGCTCAAGGTAAAGCCACAAACATTTAATGGTAATAGCTATTTAGTTGTGTTAATTTAAGAATTTCATTTGCGTATGTTATTAAGTCAGATAAAGGCTATAATCCGATTTAAAGTTCCAAATAGTCATTGATAATATGTTTTTAATCATAAAAATTTAAGAAGTTCATTTTTTATCTTACGTAAGGACTTTAATTTTCAACTCAAATAACAAATATTCGTTGGTAATACATTTTAAATCGTATAAATCTAGCAAGCTTATTTGTATAGATTTCATGTATCAGATAAGGACTATTACAATGTATGTATTAATGTTTGTTTGTTGGCCTTTATAACAATACCGAATAAGAAATATATTCATTCAAAGGACATACATAGCCAAGAATATGAAAAGATTAAAAAAAAAAAAAAATACAGATAAGAAAATTGTAATACTAAGTGAATCACCCAATGGCAAGCATAACATTAACAATGTGTACCAAGAATGAAACACGAGACAGACAGATTTATTGCGACTTAATAGAAATGAACGAATTACATTCCTTTAGTATGCGTATGTTGTAAATATAATGCTTTGTAATGTATAGTATTATTACATTCCTATTATAATAAATGACGGCTTTTATCTTAAAATTTGTTAGTCATTCGTTGGATTCAATCGAAGAAGTCGTATTTTTAATTCCATGAGCAGAAATCATGGTTCGTACCCATATAAAGAAGCAGTATTTTAACATTACGTAAATATAAGTGACGATTAACATTTCCTGGGAATATGAATTAATATCCATATAGGAAAATACTATACGAGTTACAACAGGACAAAAAACACAGTTTTCGGGAGAGAAACATAAATTATAACATGTCTGTCTCATATTCAGTCTGCATATAATAATATTCTCAGAGCATATCGTAATCAGAAAAGTGTACTGTTGTGTGGTAATAATAAAACATCAATAAACTCCGTAGATTTCTATCCATTGTAATTTTGTTATACTTAAAATCATACTCCTTTCACCCCAGAAGCATCAATCTGAAAAACGCAGTTATATTATCAATCCTTGAACTGGTTGAGCATATTATAGTGATGTTAGTCATATCTACATCGATGGCGACGTCAGTTATATCCGCTACAAATTTGCCCCCACCCCCAACGTATCAGCATATACATCGATGATGTCGCCCATTAATACCATTACATGGTATAGAGTAAAATTTAATTCACTAATACACCATAATAAGCAACAACAATGCATGAATAAACTGTAACACAAAGACTATTATCCTAACCTCATATTAAGTTATTATAATACAAATACAGAAATAACGCTTGCCATTGTACCAGCAAACTGCGACTGACAGCCCACTTGCACCCATGAGTGTAGAAGCTGTCTGTTTTAATGACAGGTAAATAGCATGGTCTTCGCCTAGGGGGCGTTGCGCTCTGCTGCGGACGCAGGCCAAAAATAGCTCTCGATAACAATTTGTACAGTTATTCGTTGTGTATTTAGAAATTATGAATGAAATGTCTTACTGTGAAGGATGATATTATAGACCACTCTTTCCGTAAACCGCGTCTAAAAAGTGTATGTAAACGATGCAGAGGGGTTCAAAATTATTCAAACAGACCGATACATAAGCTGGCAACCAGTGTCTATTGGGATTCGAGTAATTTCTGTATCAACAGATTTCCAGAGGAAAAGAGGGTTAATCTAACATGCTAAGTATTAAGTGTCAGAAGTCTGCCAGTAATGGCAAACTAAAGGAATCCATCTCTAGTCATAACGTATACAAATAGATAGAGTCTTTTGAGTGTAAAGAATAACACTAGTGATTGATAAGAGAGACTCGCCTTTCTAAGATCAAAGGAATTGTGAAGTCAACTTTCTGAGCACGTTCTTCAGTCACAGTGAAGACATCCACACCAAATTGAACCTCTTGTTGCGACACCACCTCCACCATGGTAGCCCAGCGTCCATCCTCGCAGTGCCCTCCTCTTCCCATGAAAACAGACGATCGGTAGATATTCGTGCTGCACCAGAATAAAATTATATCGAAATGTTATCTATGACTGAACATTTTAAAATGTTGTGTTCCGACACTACGAAATCTAAATTGTAATATGTACCATGTCTATATTTTTTTCTTATTTATGCGTTTATGCAATTAGAGTCCGTGTTTTTACTTTATATTTGTTTAACCAAATTAAAGAAACTAGTCCAGGCCGTAATGATTAAAAATAACGAACTTGAACGCTAATTTTTTTTCAGCAAATCACTTGCGTGTGTATGTAAATATACAGAATTTGTCACAAGAAAGGTGCTTAGGTAATTACAGCTCTATGGATGATATTATCTGTACGTAAAATAGATTGGAAATCATCACGCAAACATACTTGTAAGTAATTTAAGTAATTACGGCTAATAAAGGTACTAAATTATACAGAGGTGTCTTTTCAAAACTTGCGAGCCTGAATAATTTCCTATTTAAAATAAATGTATTTGTGGAGGAGTTCATTATGTTTTCCTTTCACCCCTTTGTTGTTTGAATTTGGACAAAATACGAACTAAGGTTGTTAGTTGTAGGAAAATAACAACATAATATTTTTCGAAAATGTTACAATGCAGGCTATTTCGAAACTGTTGACACGTATATTCTGCTCTTTCTTGTAGGGGACACATAATTTTGAAACAATTATTTACTAAAACACAAATATTACATTAAATGCTTAGTCGTTTTAGTAATCTCCGAAGGAGGTTGTATCCATGAAGATATTTTTGGAAAAAGTTTTTTTCAAATCTCCATTGGTCCTACTTACTAGGTATTAAAATTACAATTAAAAAGTTGTATATATAAAATTTTTTTAATTATGTATATGTGTGTGTGCGCGCGCGCAAATGTCTGTGAACGCTCTGGCGCCCGCAATGTTTGTTTTTTCTCAACAAAACTATGCATATAACGATGAATTAAAAAAACGATTCATCGAGTTCGTTAACCAGAAAAAATGGATCATTTAGAGTGTGGTTAATCTAAAGTGAAACTTAAAATTGTCCTTTGTGAACGCAATAGTTTTTTTTCCTTAACGAAACTCGGTATATGCCTTGAAATAAAACAAGAAAAATAGTTTCTGAATATCAGCGAAATCAGGCTACTAGGAGTCGCAGTTTATCTGAAACCCAAAATTTAGCAATTGTTCTAGCGGCTACCAATTTTTGTTTTTTCACAAGGAAGCTCGGTATGTACTATTTCAATAAAGTAAGTAAAATACTTTTTCAATATACATTGTGCAACATAATGGATGCTGGAAGCCAACTGAGGCCGCAGATCATTCCAGTGAAATTTTGGAGAGCAGGACATCTGTTTACTGAGTACAAGAAATTAACTTGTTCTCATAATACAACTATATCGGCTTCATGTGACTGAGACTGGACATGTAGTTAAAAATCAATTGTTTTAAAGAAGGTTGTGTTCTGAAAAAATAACAATATCCTGACGGAAATTCCAGATGTCTGCTATTATATCGCACATGGAGACAATACCACTTCCGGTCATTTAACATGTATAGTACGACTCAATAATAATTATTGCGTCAAATCTGATGACATCCTGGCAGCTCCTTGTGATTTGCATGTGGATGATAACGATGCATACGTTTTATTTTTGAAATATTGATGTAACCATCATTAAAAACTGTTTGCTCTCGGTTATTATATTTTGCTTCCGTTATAAATATACAGTACTCTAAAATCACTGTCACTTTATGCCAAAGATTTTGCGGCTTGGGGTGGATAATTTTTTTAATTTGTTTAAAATTATAAATTAAAGTTTAAAAAACAAAACAAAAAACAATGTTGATACTTTGTTGCGATTACGGAGTTTTAATTAAATAATTGTATATACTGTCTGCATGCAAGTTTCTTGTGATATTGAGTATTATATTTGTATGTAAGAACGCTCTGTAATAGCTTCACAAACAGTATATTAAATTCCTTGAATTCCTCCCTACAAAGAGGGGGATGTGGAAAACAATCAGCTTTGTACTTATTTTATAGACAGCATAACATGTAACGTCTTTGCTTTAGCGCTCTAATAATCCTAAAAAAGTTGAGATGTTGAGAAATTCGCTTAGTTTACACACCTCCGGGTGAGGGACTTTTTATAGTGTTATTTTATCCAAATTCAAACAATAAGAACACCAAATCAGATTTCCAGGCAATGATAGCAAACAAATGAGCGATAATAGAATTCTATTTAAAATATAAGGATCATAAGGTGGGGTACCGTTTGAAACTTTCAAGTGGTATAGCTGGGCGAGGGGATTGCATCAACATTGGAGCAAGGATTGTTTCTGGCGGAGGAGGATACTGAGGTACTATGGTCTTGCTCAACGACTAGCCTTTATGCCTATATCGCAATAGGGGCACCTGCGGGAGGAAGGGATGAGGTGAGGGACATATCACGCAGATACGATCTACGGGCAGTAATGCGCGTACGCAGTCGGGTACCTAACAGGTTTCCAAATAGGGAACCCCGACGCCAGTGAACCCCTCCCCTTCAAGGAGTTCGAGCCTCTCAGAAGCGTGGCTTCCACACAAGACGCTGGAACAGAAAATTTTCCAAAGTGCAAGCCACTGTCGCACCGCACCAGCCAACCTTGCCCTGGCACTGTCGACCCTGCAACAGAACTAACGGAATTAAATTATATGAAAGTGTGAAGTAAGGAAAACCCCAGAATTCGCCTAAGCAACCATGGGAAACCAGGAAAAAATCAAAGTCAGGATGGCCGGCCTCGGGATTTGAACCCGGGACCTCCCTAATTCCAGTCCTAAGCTTTACCGTTGGGGTAGCCTCTGTCGGTCTAATGAACATTCCTCCTCAATAGTTTATTTTAAATTAAATTTATTTTAAATATGTATTTATTCATAGAGGCAAATTTTGAAATGAAAGTCTTCTACTTTTAATTTACTTATTTCAGGCATTTTAACGCTTTTTTCATAACTTATAAATAGTTCTAAAGAACTATAGCTGTAATTTTAGGATATCAATTGATGATAAAAAAAAAACACAATCTGTGTTTCTCTGTCTCACTTTTCTTCTCTTGTCTTCTGGTCATGGTTTAGTATCCCTAGCGTTATCTACCGCTGTAGTGGTTACGCATATACTTGATGGGTTATTCTGATTTATAGCTTCGTGACGTTTGTCGGGAAATGTCCTTCTGCAAGACAAAAGTCATTGCTCTCAACTCTATTCACTTCATTCAATGTCATGATGAACTATAACAATTCTTAATGAAACATTAAAAAAAAAAAAAGAATACCGAATATCGTTCATTCCAGTAGAGGTCCAAGTGCATGGGCTTTTAATCCATTCTTTCTGTCTTCCTGTTTTCCAGTTTCAGATTTTCATCTCCGTCTTTAGTCTCCCCCCTATATGTATTTATTTTTGAAATGAAGTAAATAGGGCGAAGGAGTCATATTATATTCCCGCGAGTTTGTAGCTCTCCTTTATGTTAGCGATGGGCTATCGCTACAGTTAGTTTCCAGTCTCATTGCAGGTTCAGATTGTTGCGTTGAACAGCGAATGTTTAACGTACACAATAAGAGCTGTTATATGAGAGTGTTTTAGCTAAGAGAGACAGGACAAAATTTATAAAATGATTTATAGTTTATAAGCGTACTTTGAGCTCAAATATCAGAAAAGAACAACATGTCCACCTCTACTGCAGCTTTATTTGAGTTACTAGCGGCAGAACGTGACTGCGGGCTGAGAGAAGTCAATCGTAAAGGCTGTATGATGCATGTACAGGTAGCATCTTGTAGTTAGATTGAGGGAGGCCTTTTAAGCGAGTGTTAGTGCGTTCGTGTGTTACTTGGCGTTTTCATCACGTGTAAATTGTGTGATTTTTCCTTCATTAGTTACACCATTACATAAACACAGTATTGAAGAACAGGAAATTATGTACCATACATATCTAAAAATATCTTTGCAACCTGATTTAAATATAGTATAATTTTATGCTTTCAGTAAGAAATTAAAATATTAACTACGCGTGACGACTCTTATCCGCTTTTTTCCGGTTTCGGCTGCTGCACTTTAACATTAAGCAGCCGCGCTCACACAAATAACCTCATTGTGTAAGTAAGCTGTATTAATGCTTCTGATTTTTCACAAGTAATATCACAAAAGGGGCTGAGATTTCCGACTCACTGCGTTCGTGAATTTATTTGAAAGCTCAGGCTCTCGAGTGATATTTATTTCGACTATTTCACGAATAAAATTAGAATTTAATATAATTCCCTTAAACTTGACTTACAATATTGTAATAATTGTACATTTGTATTATGAATAGTTAACCTTTTCAAACCGCCACGGGTGGCCGAGGTCGTTAAGGCACGGACTCGTGAGCGGGAGGTCTGCGGTTCGAATCCCGCCAGGACCGTCCTCCCTGACTGGGGTTTTTTGAAAGGTTTTCCTCAGTCTTCATAACTGGCAAATGCCGGGGAGGTACCTAAACTTAGGCCTGGAACGGTTCCTTCCTTAAAAAAAAATATCCTTTCCCAATTTATCATTTCATCTCATGTATCATCAGTGTCCACCGCCTGTGGTGCCTCAGTAGTAAAAACGGGCGTTAAATACTACCCAAAAAAAAAAAAAAAAAAAAAAAAAAACCTTTTCATGCCATCTAGCAACAGACGAATGTCGATTCTCAGTAATGCCAATAGAGAAGAGCCAAATACGGGTTTGGTACTATTTCATGAATAGAATAAGAATCAAAATAATATATGTTTGAAATGCGCACGCATCATTAATAATTGTATAAAATGTTATATTTACGTTTGAACACATATCTATTCAGAAACCATTAGAATGAAATAGACGAAAGATGACTATTACAGTTGCTAATGTTAAATTTACTAATACCAATTGAGAAAAACAAAACAGAGAAAACGGTTTACCATTCTAAACAATGTGTTTATTAAGTTTATGGTTTAGGCAGATATTGTTACATAATTTATAAAATTATCTCAGACTGTTTGGCTGAATACGCAAAAACAAGTACTCAGAAATTATATACTGGAGGTATAGAGTTGGCTACATTGACCACAAGACAAATGCACGTCGTGAGATAAAACGGATGAATGAATGAATGAATGAATGAATAATGTGGTTTTGGGGCTTTATGGGCCCCAAGGCTGTTTTAGGAATTTTCCTCTTCAGCCTAGGTTTCCTTTGTAGTTGGTGTGTTGCAGAAGCTGGTCGCGGAAACTTGCACATGGTCATTCGTCGGTCATTCGTCTTGGTCAGGTTGGACAGTGTGGGTGTGGTTCAAGTTTAGCGTGTTAGAGATTGATTTATGTTGAATAGTAGGAAAGAGCTCTTTTTTTTTTTTTTTTGGGGGGGGCAGCCTGGTCTCATGGTAATTTTTTTCCTTTGTTTGTTGGCATTATGGTACCAGTTGTGTAGATAATTTGTTATGTCTTCTTGAGTGATTTGTTCTTGATCGTAAATTCTTATTAAGGTGAGTAATGGTGGGTCGATGTTAGTTCTATTTCGTCGATAATTAGTTAGCTGGATGTTTTGTGCAGTGTTAATAAGTTCTCTGCGGTATGGTCTATTTATGGCGTTTGCAATGTAGTTAATTTGTAGTTTCCGTAGATGTTCCTTTAGTGGGAGAATTCTTGTGAGCTTGTAGATTTCGTCGTTCTTCAGTGCATAATGGAATTTTTGTGTTATTCGGATGCTTTTGCGTTCAAATGTCTCCAGTTTCTTCATTGTGGATCTCGGCGTTAATGGGGGCTATTGCTGTGGTTGCGTATGTTATGATTGGTCGTATGAGTGTTAGATATATGTGCTTTAGCACATTTGGATTTAAACCTTCTTTTTTGGTAGCTGTGAGGTGTCGAAGCGTCATTAGTGCTGTTTTGGCCTGTTTGAGCTTCTCTTGATGATGGTGGAGTGTTGATAGTTTGTTATGGATTTTGACTCCTAGATATTTAATTATTCGTCTTGCTGTAACGTGGTTATTTGCTATTTGAATTGTGGTGTCCCTCTGTTCTTGCTTGAGTTTCTTTTTTATTACTATAAGTTGAGTTTTTTGGGGGTTTATTTTGATACGCCACTTGTTGGTCAGGCTTCGAGTTTTGTTATTTGTTTTTGTAATCGATTTTTGGCTCCATTATATTGTGTTGCTATGGACCAGTAGGCAGTATCGTCGGCATATTGAGCGAGGTGCACTTGTGGGTGGGTTGGTTGCGGTGTGTCAGCTGTGTATAATATATATAGTAGTCCTGATATGGAACTGCCCTGTGGTGTGCCGGCATATTGCGTGAAGGGTTCAGAGTTGGTATGGTTTATGTAAACTGTGCTAGTTCTTTGGTTTAAGAAACTTGCTGTCCAACGTATTATTCTGTTGGGTATTTGGAAGAGATGTAGTTTGTAGAGTAAGCCGTTTATCCAACAGCTGTCAAACGCTGCTTGAATGTCCAGGAAGCTCGCGATGGTGAATTTGTTTTCATTGAAGGCATGCTGTAGTGACGTGGTTACTCTTACTAGCTGGTCTTCTATGGTAATGTCGGGCCGGAAACCGGCTTGTGTTTTCGGTAGGATGTTTCTTTTGACTAGATATGGTTGGAGACGTTTCACTATTATTTTTTCAAGCAGTTTGGACAGTGTAGATGTGAGTGATATCGGTCTGTAATTTTTGGCCGATGTTGGATCTTTTCCCGGTTTGGGGATGAGGATTATTCGTGCTCTTCGCCACTGTGATGGGTGCAAGCCATGTTTCAGTATTGCGTTGTAGATCTTAATGATGAGTTTGATTATGGCGGGTGGTAGTTCCTTCAGCATTTGATATGTTATCGTGTCTGGTCCCGGTGCGGAGTTTCGAGTCCTTTCCAGGGCTTGGATGATGTCTTGTGTGGTGATGGGTTTTTCTAATTCATCATTTTCAGTCAATGGTGTGGCGTCTATTAGTGGTGTATATTTTTGTTTGTTACTGCTTATATGTTTGCTGACTGTATCGAAGAACTTTTTATCGAAGTTTGGGTGTTCAGGGACTTGGTATACAGTTGCAAGATGTTCTCTGAATGTTTGCAGTTTTTGCTCTGTAGTCCATACCGGTGTGTTATTTATTTTAATGGGGTATGTTGAAGCCTTTATTTCCTCGTGATGCTTTTATGAGCCTCCAGTAGGCGGTATACATTCGATAATTTCTTCATTGCAAAATCCGACTTGATTGGTCAAAATTCAGAATTTTGTTTCGTTTCATTGGTCGATTTTAAGATGTCACGTAAGTAGTATAGTCCATTTAATTTCAAACGATAAAATGATTGTAATAAACACCTTGAAATTCACGTCACAAACATTCCTTTTATATCGGTTAACGAACAAGATGAATACCAGTCTACAATCACATAGACATACATATACATAATGAATTTTGTTTTAAATCTCTTCTGGAGTATTTGTAGAGTGTTTGGGTGGAAGATTCGAATTTTATAAACACTGCGGTTTATTGGAGGGATGCATACCATTGCTATCCTTAGGGACAAAGGATTATGATATGTTCTGAAAAATAAAAAGTATTGTTATGGTGACCAGATTTTAATGTCTAATTGCTGGAATCCCGAAGTTTTCCTTCATTGTTGGTATTATTCTTGTTTTTATTTTATCTATTGTGAGCTTCTGAGAAAAATATCATGTTTCTACAAAATATTTACACGCAATAATAATAATAATAATAATAATAATAATAATAATAATAATAATAATCTTATCAAAAGAATAAATGACATAAAGATGTCTGAAATATTGCTTAAGATTATCCCAAATCAGCTTAAAAATAATCTAATATGTGAATATCGCGCTTTTAAGATATTTTTTTTTCTATTTGCAATGCTATTAAATATATCTAAATGTTGATACAATTGATGCTGCCAAACAAGAAAACATGAAAAAAAAAAAAAAAAAGTTGTGTCACTAATTCAGAAAACATAACATCTTATGGTTGTAGTTTCTAAAATGGACGAAAGATGGAAGAAGTTAGAAAATGAGTTTTGTGGCATACGTCTCTAACACTAGATGCTTCAATTCTGTTCATGCAGTTAGGACAAGTTTTGCACCTTTTTTAACAGAAGAAATGGACTTTATACAAAACTTAAGGATGTAATATGTATGAGAAAGTAGAATGTTCAGTCCTCAATAACTTCTGTTACTTTTATCCCTGGGAAATATTAAACAACTTGTCTGCAAAATATTCCACATACCCGAGAAGTGCAAAACAATATCTAGGACAAGGCTGGGGAAGCAGCGCGGTACGCTCATGGCCTTGCACGAATAAGTGTGAATACGAGGTCGAGAGGAGGAGAGGATTACAAACAGCTGACCAGCTCAGTGATGTACTGCTGAGAGCTGGAGAGATGTGCAGACAGCGCAACTAATAATTTCTGCTTTCTTAACGCAATGAGAATGGGCCGATTCTTAAGTATGAATAGAAGATACACATGCAATACGTAATGTTTTACTCGGCAGATAAAGCCTGCACTCCTCGCATACGTCACTAGCCATCTCTCGAGCTTCCAGCAGTACGTTTCCAATGCGTGCAGGACATGCATTCCTACTTTTAATCCTGCATGGGAAGAAAAATATTTTTCTGTCTTCGAAAGTTGAAAATCACGCGTTTGTTTTGTGGCACAATTATATCATATCCCTCGCATTATAATGTTAGGACGCATTTTAGCTTTATGGTTGGTTAATTGTTTTAGTTTAGTGCAGATTAGTAGCTTCCAAGTCATGCAAATCTAAGTACTGTTGTACAATGTGAAAATGAAGTACTATAAGTATTATATATTGTGTAATGTTTAATTTTGTGTTGAACAAATGTAATTCAGTAACATGTGTAGGCCACTGATAAGCTCGCACCCACAAGGGAATCGGGTAACAAGCTCACTCTAATCCGCCAGTTCTCCGGGCCTGAACTAGGAAAACATTTCAGTTCCTCAAGGGAAAATGTATCTAGTGCTGCGAAATTTCTTAATCACGTGCCAAAAATATTTGGCACAAGAACGCCCAGAGTTTCAGCACCTTCTTTTTAATACATGCGAGTAAAAGGCATTTCATTTATATTAAATAATAATAAATTGTTTAGCGTATCAAAGAAATAATTAATACTGCTTTCCTTACCGACATTTGATAGCGCATACCTGATAGTTAAGCCATCACTTCTGCGTGGAAATATCCATCTCATGGTATACGTTCTTACTTAAATTTGAGCCTACAACAGTTTTAATTTGCCATTTTTTGTTGACAATCAGCTATTTTTTTTATTATGTTGATTAATAGAGTCATTTTCCTTCCTAATTCTATATTTTCTAACTGAATAGCTTCAAAGTTTTGTTTTCCCCTTTTATGTCTTAGGAAATTCTCACAAAGAAGTACACGACATTTGCATGGCAATAAATATCGTGTAGTTTAAATAAAGTCTTCATAACAATATTCCAAAACAATATAAACATATTGTGCACTTACGAGAAATTCATGCTATTTTCCAAGACGTTCCACACGTTGCCAACGAAACTCTGAATGCTGACCAGTGGACCCTTACCGGGCACTAGTGTGAAAGGGGGGTTCTGTAATAAAGCAAATTGCTAAACTAGATTCAATTCAGTCACTAAATTGCAGGTTATTGTCAAACGAGAAACTGCAATGTTAGCTATTGTGTGCTGGTGCATGGTTCGTTTGTATGAAATCGACAGCTGACCTGAGAGACCAACTGATATTTGACAGGCTACAAACTTCTGTTAATAAACGCTTTCAGCTAGTCCATAACATATTCTAATTGTTTATATGACAATAAAGTGAAATAAAATGTGTTAAAATGTCAAAACAATAAGCGCTTTATCTCAAAGAAAGCATGTATGTGTTCACATTACCCATAGGTATGTATGTATACTTGCTTATATACACTCGTGGGTACAATATTATTTTTTTCAGTGATAAAATATTAGATATAATGATATTCCTTACAAAAATAAATATTTTTAAACCAAAAAAAAAAAGTTTTTTTGAGCTTAAGGCCAGACAAAAGGTTTGTTTGAATCAAAGAAGTGAAAACAATTCATTTATGGATAGAAACGTTTATATTTAATATCTATAGTGTGAAATTATGAATCATTTTAAAAAATATGCTCATAAGATCGCACAAATGTACATTGTGTGGACTAATATTTATAAATCTATTAAAGTAAATTTATAATTTGCTTAAGTATATAGCAATATGCTCTAATTTGTGTGCAGCGTTTACGATGTTTTACCTTGGATTATGCTTCATATATTTTTAATTAATGAAGGAGTAGGCTTATGGGGTTTGATACACTTAAGACATAGTAGTGCTGAAATTTCAAAATTTCTCAATTTTGAATTGAAAATTTTCAAGTTTGAAGATACGTTAAGACGTGTCTATTTATATTACTACATGCTAAATGTTATCATATTTTGCCATTAGTTTTCAAAAATATAACTTTTTATGTGAATGTCATATATTTTGAGAATATGTACTTGTTTTTCGCTTTTATCAGGCGCTTTAAACGAATGGTTTACATAATACCCGTAATTTTTCTTTAGTTCTATTACAAATTTATATTTAAACTTTTCATACTTTATATTATCATTATTTTTCCTCATAATGTGCAATTTTATTACTTAGTTTTTCACAAGATACTTTTTTAATTATTCTTTTTACGAGGGAGTCAAAAAGTAAGTTTTCTCATTTTGTGAGCCCAAAACAAATTGGGTGCAGTTTCGCTAAGATGTGGCGTGGGCGACATTGGCTTAAGCAACAGCTTATACCACGCAGCACAGTTACAAAAGGGCGAGGTTACTGAATGGTGAACACGGAAGAAAGTGCGCTTTGGGCAGTAAATGTAAAACCTGCAAACATCCACCGAAGAATTGTGCATGTGTATGGAACTGATATGAAATCTCAATAGAAGGGAAAATGGTGTCATGAACTTGCAGAGAGTCGAATTATTATAAATGGCTGTAGACAACAACTCCCACTGATTTTTATCTGATTGGGAAATAGAAAAAACACCTGCAAGGCAAGAGGATTTCGACACTGTCAAAAATGAAGTGGTTCAACGGGCAGAAAGCCAATTTCTATCATATGAGTGTGAAAAACTTCTTTAATGCCATGATAAATGTTTGAATAATTTCGATAATTATGTGGAAAAATAAATAAGTGTTGAAACAAACGGTCCTCTTATCTTCGTCTATCTTTACTCGTTCACGCACTAAAAATTAGAGGGATTTACTTTTTGACTTACCCTCATACAAGAAAAGACTATGTTTATAGCCAAACAGAGACGCAGATACTAAAGTGTCGGGGAGGGGAGTTATAATCTTCATCCCCTTTGTGTCCACTCTTTCAAGGTGAATATTTTCCTTCTGTTTTTAATACAGTGTAAGCGAAACTGAAATTATATTAATATATGCCCTGTTTTCCACTGGCAAACTGCACCTTATCTAAAGATGTACTATCCGCCACTGATGTAAAAGGATATAAAGGAGCAAGCATGTTAAATGCACAAAACTCTGCCTTCTGGTATTCCTGGAATTAGAAAAGCATAGTTTTATTCCTTGTCAACAACCAGCTTGCTTTGTAATGCATTTAAGCAGCCCTATCGCCTTGCGTGAGGATGCCGAATGCAGACCTAAGCAGAAACATTACACCGGCGTTGAATATGCGAGACCTGCTCACTGGAAATGTACTCAAGTTATCGCTGGAGCGGTGTTTCTGTTCTATTCGATTATTCTTTGGTAGGCAGGAAAGATGGAAGCAATGGCATATGAAAAGTTAAAACGTCATATCATCAGTATTTCAAAAACAGTTGTTGTTGCCAAAGTTGACATGCTTCACGGTCATTGTATCAGACCAGAATAGGGAAAGAAAGCAAGAGAAAGTTTCTTCCTAATCTGTTAACACAGTGAAACCCAGTGAAGAGCGCGTAAATAAAAACATTGAAAGTAAGAGTGAATTACACATGTCAAGCAATTCAGATCAACGCAGCATGTAATTTACCCTTATCTCCGACTCCAGATTTGATTTTATTGCTTCAAATATCGGCAAAACTTGTTTACAAAAACTTGTTTCATATTATTCATTTAAGTTTTATGTTGCCCACAGTGTTCTTTTAGACCTGATTTTGGTGAATAATTCTTCTGTGCTAGTCACTTAAAAATAAAATTTCTGCAGTAATAATTTTAGTCAATATGTTAATGTCTACTTATCCAAGATAATACATATCTCATACGAGTTAAATGTTGGGTCAGTCTTAGTCTTTGAAACGGGAAATACCCGACTTAAGGTCCTAAACAACACATTGATAGCAGTTGTTTAATTATATTATATTAATAATTTCATTTTCACATATTTGCATATTACGTAAAGCCTATAATGCTCAACATAAAGTCACAAACATTTATGATAGAGCTATTTAGTTATGTTAATTTAAGAAGTTCATTTACGTATGTTATTATGTAAGATAAAGGCCTGTTCAATTTAAAACTCAAAACATTCATTGAAGTTTCTAATCATATAAAATTAACAAGTTCATTTACACATGTGTTAAGTAATGGCTTTAATTTTAAACTCAACATGTATTCATTGGTAATACGTTTTAAATCGTGTAAATATAGTAAGCTCATTTGTATAGATTTCATGTATCAAATAAGGGTATTATAATGTATGTCTTAATGTTTGTTTGTTGACCTTTATGACAATATTTATAATATAAAAATGTAACGATTCAAATGAACACATGCATAGCCAACAATATGAAAATATTAAAACTACGGATAAGAAAAGTGTAATACTAAGTGAATCAACCAATGGCAAACATAACAACATTAATAATGTGTACCAAGAATGAAACACGAGACAGACAGCTTTGTTGCAACTAAATAGAAATGAACGAATTGCATTCGCTTGGTATACTTAAGTTGAAAATACTTCATTGTAATGAATAATATTACAATCCTATTGTAATAAGTGACCGTTTTTATCACAAATATTTTTAGTTATGCATTGAATTCCGTAGAGAGAAGATGCATTTTCCATTAGTAGAAATCGTGGTTCTTACTCCGTATAGTGAGACAGCATTTTAACATTACGTAAAGTTAAATGGCGATTAATATTTCTTGGAAGAAGCTACAAAATTATTATTTGTGGTGAATGATAGGATTTACGAACTTGAATTAATATCCATATAGGAAAATTGTTTACTAGTTGCAACGGGACAAAAAACACAGTTTTCGGGGAGTGGAATAAAAATTATAACATGCCTGTCTCGTATTTAATCTACATATAATAATATTCTCAGAGCATATCGTAATCAGAAAAGTGTACTGTTGTGTGGTAATAACAAAACATTAATAAACATCGTAGATTTTTATCATTCTTACTTTGTTATACTTAAAACCAAAACAACCCAGAAGTATCCAGCTATAATACCAAACCCTGAACTAGCCGAGGATATTGGGGTGGTAGTTATGTCAAAGTCTGCGACGACACACAAATTTGGCATCGAACGTCTACGGCGGCATCGCTCTATAAAATCCGCTACATCTTTCGGTGTGGTTTTCAAATTATCATACCGAACGGAAACTGACATTTATGATCATTGTATAAATTCTGTTACCTATATATTGACCGCGGTTTTAGATACCTACAACGAGCAATAGTGGCCATTCTGATTGATTGAAACTTCGAAACCCAAGCTCAGTAAATCGAATCTAGTACAAATCAACAAACGGTTTTAGTATCCAGTTTGGGAACAATATTCCATTCATTTTCTTTAATTTTTTCACTCACTACCGAAACACTGTCAATCTATTCCGTTCTCCTTTGTTCTACTGAAATATTTAATATTCAAAATATTAAGACTAGTTCTGGACTCTGTCCTATATTCAGCTACTCGTTTCATAAAATTAATAAGGCAATTGGCTTTTTTAAAAATAATATCACTAGTTATTCCAAATACTAACTGAAACACGTCCCTTGAGAAAATTCTAGCTACATTCACTGTGGCGACTTTGATACATTTTAAAAATTATTTTAATAAATTAGAATCTTTTTTGTTAAAAATTGCAATTGGTAGGAAAAATAAATTTCTAAGAAACATACAAGTTTTGTCTGCGCACAGATTTAATTATTCGCTCTATAAACCTAATGAACTATAGTCAATAAATATGTTTATACTGTATATTAATGCAACCCTGATACTTAGGTATATAAAACTCGAAATAAAACATGGAATATAATTAATTTTTAAAAATGTTTAGTACAGCCTCAGCTTAAGAGAGAGGGGTTGTTTCTGAATGTTGAGGAATATACAAACAAATGTTTGTGAAAATGACCCAATTGCATTTTCTATATAGTTATTCGTACTAAGTATTTAAATTAGAAGGGAAAGAAAGCGTAAACTAGTAACACTATTTTTATTATTTAAAAAAAAAAATGTTGAGAAATAGAAGGCTATGGTAAGGGGGGAGGGAGAAAAACGATGCTATTATAATCAATATCCACTAACAGAATATTACCTATATAGGCGATAGTTTACTTACGTTTGTAGTGACGGCGTCAAATGAGACACCTTGAAGATTATATCGACGTTCATAAACATTAGAGGAAGTGACTTCCATTCCTTCTTCATTACTCCAGTAGCCGAATTTGCCCCAGAGAAGCTCGGAACCCGGAACGATGCTGTAAGCTTCAAGGAACTGCATGCTAGTGGAGTTGAGGGTCGTAGCTATTAGAAATTCGGCGTCAAGAGGCAGGAATATTTTGGAGAGCACTTCATCGAGTGGAGATGCACTGCTGACAAACATGATCCACGCAGGACCTGCCCAGTTGGATATCTGCAGAGATTTAACATTTTTAAGTCATTAGAGTTATTCTTTCTATTTTTCTCCAAAATTAGTACGGGAAAGATAGGAAGATAAGAAGCTTCACCTGACCGGAATTTGAACCAAGGATTAGTAGAGTACCACTAGACTACGAAGACGATCTTTTTTTACAATTATTCTGGTTCCTTTATTATAATTTATATTAGATGCTAAGGTTTGGATCTTTGGTGCAATAATATTTCATAAAATGCTTCTGTCTACGCTGTCAAATGCCTTTACATAAAAATAATAAAGTAGTTCTCTATTAAACTCCCTGTGGAATCCAATTACTTGTTTTGAAATAAACACTCAATTCACTATTAATTTTAAAGCATATCTATAATTGCTAAAGTCCGGATTTAATATAATATAAAATTGAGAAATATATACTTTTGTGTACATTTATGAAGTCAAATTGCTTAAATGTTTAAATGAACCAATTATATGTAACACCAAGCATTTACTTATTAGAAAAAAATTATACAGTAAAAAAATTCCCAATTTAATTTTCATCAAGCTACAGTTAGCCAAACTGAGAATTTTGTATCTGTAATTTAAAAATAATCATAGTCAACTAAACATTTTGCCACAAATATTAAATTGCAATCACTTTTATAATCACTGAAATACCGAGGGTGCTAAAATGTATGCGCATTTTCACAATAGAATCTATTTAATATATTTCAAATTTGGACGGAAAAACAACAGTAATGTGTAGTATGATGTTCTGTAAACAGATGTGACTCACATACATTATGATAGCGTTGCTATGTGATAGGTAAATCAACAATGAACGAAGGAAGCCAAGATTATCGTATGTAGTTCTGTGACTCACATTACGTTGTTCTAGCGTTGCTACAACAAAATGGACCCAAGGTTATCGTTTGAATAGCGGAAAGCAATTTTTGAAGTGGTATTGGAAAACCGAGAATGTTGTTGAAGTTCAAAGGCAATGGAGACGCGTGTTCAGAACAGAACCGCCAACGCGAGTAACAATTGCACACATTCAAGACAAATTTGAGACTCATGGTTCCGTAAGCGATGTTCACAAGCCGATCTGGGAGACCTCGCACAGTAACAAGCCCCGCGCACTGGATCCAAGGCTCTGTCCTAAGCACTATCCAAGGCACTGGATAGGACGAAGAGGTCCGATTGAGTTTCCACCTCATTATCCGGATCTAACTCCGTTGGACTTCTACCTATGGGGAACTCTTTAGGATGTTGTATACCGTAGAAAACCAGCTACACTGACAGCACTTCGGGAAGAAATTGAAATGGCATGTTCTGCAATCGCTGAGGATACTTTCCCAAACGTTGCTCAATTAGTAGTTCAACGTACTCAGAAGTGTATCGTCTTCGATGATGGGCATTTTGAGCAACTGTTGTAACTGTAAAAGTCTAAGATGGTTAGTGCTCATCATTTTCTGTTGTGTGAATGCAGTTTTGTTATATTAACACAATTTTTTTCTTTTCTTGAAGTGTGTATACATTTTTTGGCACCCTCTGGCATAAATATTGAATAATAAGTGTCTCCCGTTTAAACCTTTCAGCTACATCGGAAGGTGACGCGCACTGAATTATCAAATATTTTTCCAAATACTCTGGAGTCATATTTTGTCTGACATGATTTACAAACCGGAAGATCGCTCGACGTTGTAAAATGTCACCGGTGGTATTTATACAGAGAAATTCTGCCAGCAGTAATATTCTCACGGGATGCTACAGCTGAGCAATTAAATAAATTACACAAACTCAGAAATGTTTACTTTTGGGTTTCTTATTCAGCACAACTTGAATTTTAGTGAAAACTGCAATCTCCTTTTAGGGGCAAGCCTGAAGTTTCCAGCTTTTGGATACTATCGGAAAGTCAACTGAAACGACTCATGATGTATGAAACTGATTTGAGCAATTTAGAGCTGCTGATTCTGTAACCTCTCTAATGCATGGAGCCAGACAACAAAACTGCACTGAATTTGGTTACAATGCATTAAGTGATTTCACAGCTGTGTATGTTTTCAACAATAGAACCTCCTCTTTAAGGTCATCTAGTTACATGACTTTAAAGCTATATAGTTAATGTATTGTTCAATTACTGACCATTTCTTACCTTAAAAAATTACACCTTTATATGCAACCTCAGAATCCAGCTGGTCCAAATGATTTGCGATGAAAGGGTCTAAAGTCTGTAGTCTCCTCAGCAGCTATCCATGTATGTATCATCTCTGATTTTTTATGGTGTCAGCTTAATGAGAATACAAATAATTTTTTCAGAGCTGATTCATTGTTTAAACGCAAGTGCCTGAAGTTTGTGCGAAAATGTGTTATACGTTGGTTTTTGTAGAGAAAGAAAGGAAAATGTTTTAAAGTGCCAACGTCTCTGCTACCAAAGAAATATAATAATGATGGATTTCTGACTTTATACTCTTCCGTTGAGGCCCAGATAGATTTAAACTTGCAAGTGCACTGGAAGAAATAAAAGAACCCCCAATATAACCAGAGAAGTATGAGAGAAGAATAAATCATAAATATAATATATTTTATTCAACAATCAGCATGATGTATAATTCACATGCTAAATAATGTTCGTCTTAGGAAATTAGGCTGGACACACCAATTTAACATTTAAAAAACAAATTCTTGAAATAATACAATATTTTATTTACAGTAATTGCTGAAACCCTTGACAAATAATTTAAAGGACTCAAATAATTTATAAAGTTTCCGCTTAGGTAATGAATGAAAAAATTTACTGCCCCTCTCGAATTACAGTAATTTCAAAAATGGGACTTAGCATTAAAAGTTTCCCCTTTAAATTAGCATAACTGACAAAAGGAAACTTTATTAAATCAATAAAATAAAATAAAATTAAACACACGTTAATAGCACAATAAAAAATATAACTTAATCTCATTTATCTGGGTCATTGGGTCTAGCGACCAGAGAAGACTTCGGACCTAACAATTTAGAAAGCAAGAATAAAACATGTAGCTGCAAAGCGATCCCATCGTTATATTGATATGGACGAGCAAGCCAGGAGGTTTACGTCACCATCTTCTAGAGCGTTTAATAACTGTTCCAGCCAATAGGGAACGAAAACCAGTTAACAAGCATTCATGACGTGACCAGCTAAGAGAGGATAGGTAACGAGGAGTGTATTTATTACAGTGGCAGCAATACAATACAACATTAACAGGCGCACAGACCTAAAGAACTGTATGTGCTTTAAAAGCTAAAGGATAATACTAAGAGCTTAGTCGCAGCAATTGATGGGGATAGGACAAAGAAATTATGTGCAATAATGGCACGAATCGGTGGCGACAAGGAACTGATTAATTTTGCTTTGAATGTAGCGGCAAAGAGCAATGCAATAATACTAAAGCATGTAAAATTATGTAATATGATGTAAAACATGTTACATTATACAAAATATTTAAAAATTGCACACTAAAATTCATGCAAAACATCCTTTACATCTCGCGAACCTTTGCCTTTTCTCTGTGCATAGATATATAGCATTAAAATATTAAAGTACACAAAACCGGAGCTCAAACAAAATATGCTCAATTACCGATTTTATAGTAATAAATTTATAATTTAAAACACAACAATTGGCTCTGGTGTGTTTAGAAAGGTACAAAACGTTATAAAAATTACATGTTCAGTTTTTGTAAAATAACTAAAGAGCATTTTATTTTAATTTATATATTAGCTACCAAAATTGAAAGGGCTGGCAAGGAAATGGAGTATACAGGAGAAAATTGTATCTTCCATCACCCTAGAGAGTGTAAAGCATAATCTACAGAAAATGTGAACATTAATGTAAATATATATCACAACTTTTGAGGGAGTACTCACCTTCCTCAGATCTTGAGGTTTAGAGTTGTTATTGTAGAAAATAACGTTGAGCGGCCTGTTAATTGGACACCTGAATGCCTTTAAGGAATAATTATACGCCTGAGCTTCAGCAGTACCAACCCAAGCGCTGTTATCAGACAGGATCTTGGTCATTTTGGCCAGTAGTGTAATATCTGCCATTTCTGTTGATATAAAAAGAGAGTGCAAATGAAATATGGTACCCAGTTGCAATATATCATAATCTACAATTAGTTTCAATAAATATTTATGCGTAATATAGTTGGAATTATATTATCCATAATTTCTCTTCTATTAGACTACAGTCTAGAAATACCATATACTTATAACACATTAAAATTTGAAACTGTGAGGCTTTTAAATATAGTTTTTCTTGTTGAAAAGTGGCCTCTGAACGTTTATAAATAGTTACCAGGGAATTGAAACTAAATCACTACACTTTTTTCAATGTAATATTTGTAAAAAGTGTACACTCAGTAACATAATATTTTAAGTTATAGCTTTATATTACATTAGACTAACGGTTTTGTTTTTCGTCACTTTAAAATTTATGAGAATTTTTTTAAGAAAGTGTTTTTTACTAACAAATAACTTTATATTTATTCTATAAATATTACGGCAAAATGCTTCAAAAAGGAGAACAATACTTAGGCTACGCAAGATTCTTTTATTTATGCATTAATACAGCAAACACAGTCTACATCGAACAGGCAATTACAGTATTTTCTAGTATTCATTATTATTAAAAATAGCATTTTTATTGTTATACTTTTAATATTAATTTGTAAAATATTATAAAATCAGGTTGTTTAAGTTGATAATACATTTTTAACTTTTTGAAATATTGTAAGTTCTGCCAAATTCTGGTTTAACAGATAAATTTAATCGCCCGTATATTTTGAAACTTACATCAGCAAGTCGAAAAATTAAAATTAATTAAACTTGCATTTACATAAAGCACATTTTGTAACAATTTAGAATCATGCAACAGGAATCTCTCTAAAATAAAATTAACAAGTTACAGTTTATATTTACCTAATCCGTAGCATTAATATAAAATAATTTAAAAATAAATAGTGTCTAACTAGAAGTTTGGCATTAAATTAACAAAAAAAAAAAAAAAAAAAAAAAAAAAAAAACAATAAATAGGACGTGGTTCCATATATTAAACAATTAAATGTATTAAAATTAACTTGACTTAAAATGTATATATTTCCATTTTTTCCAATTGGTAGTTAAGTGAAAAACTGTCATATTGGACCGCGTTACAAAGCATATACAGAAATACGTATGGTACAAAGAGTTAAAAAATAAATAAACTAATAATAACAATAATAATAAGCATGCAATTTAATTATATTTAATATCCACATAGGATTAAACCGTTCACTTTCAATAAATCAAAGTACAGAATTAAACAAACTGTGAAAATGGAATCTCCTTTTTAGTGTAGAGTTAACAAATGTTTAGCCTTAAGTTAATTGTTTCTCTTTCGTAAGACTATATCTGATAATTTTGCATGGCAAGCTTTCTAAACAATGTTCTCAGAGTACACACTACAATCACTACAATGCGAATTTCACGTGTGGAAAGCAATCGATAAACATATTGCAGTCCTGAATAATTAAGGCGTTTATCGCCTAGAGCACAATCGGGTGGGTGCTTGTTCCATCTTACATACCAAAACAGTTCATTAAACAACAGAGAAGGGACTCAAGATTGCAAGCAATAATAACATAAAGCAAGGCGACGTTTGCACTGTATATTGCATATGTTTTTTCTCTGGTATTTATTCACGGATATGCTCAAATTTTCGGAATATTTATTTAAATTGCTACATTGTATAATTCCGCATGAAGGGCTATGATACCTAAAATGTTGTTTTGGGAAGCTGCCTTCAGAATACAAGAGTGCGGTTTAAATCAGTTAACCGGAGCACATAATTATAAACTTGTTATAGAAAGTGGAGTTAATGAAATGTGAGAAAAATGTGTTTAAACAGCAGTGGCAGGGTTTTGAGAGATTTTTGGAGACTTAGCTTCGTTAATTCGTTGTTAGTAAAGTGATAAGCAATACAATGTAAATAAGAAATTTTTCACAGAACAGTGCGTTTGTTTTACATCTTTGAAGTTCTGAGGTGTAAGAGTCGTCATTAAAAATTTTGCAGATACTCAACAACCACGCAGGCAAGCTGTCTACAATTGCAATAAAACATTCGAGCTAAAAGGCTCTGTAACTGAACAGTGATCGCCAAAAATAAATTGCAAATTAATATGCACATGGTCACAGAGATATTTGTTCAGTCACCCAACAAATCGGCAAGAAGTGTTACAAAGTAACTAAGACATTTATGACATAAATTTAAGGAGAATGTTATCAGTCCTGGTGGTTTAGTGGTAACTATACTTGCCTTCTAAACCCAAGATCGCGGGTTCAAACCCGGCCAGGACCAATGGATTTTTTCCTGCGTAAAAATCCTAAGTATGGCTTCCTTCGGAAGAGAAGTAAAGCCGTAGGTCCCGTGTCGTACATTTACGGCATGATAAAGAACCTCAAGCCTGAAAAAAGAGGCCTCTGAGCAAAATTTGTCGGCCATTTCACGCCCTGAATAGAATGGGACATTGATGACCTGAGATGTTAAAGAGCGTCCGTAAATAAACAAATAAAAAAAATCACCTAGGACTTCCAAATACTTTAAACTGCGTAAACCAATCGTAACATCTTAAGCAAGAATTGCCAGAAGGCTTTTAAATTATTGATGAGTCTCTAAAACGAACTTATCAAATGTAAGCAAAATTTAACGTTGATGCGTTGCTTTTTGAAAGTTATCTATTTCAATGATCGCAACACGCAATACATAATACAAAGAAAGCTGGATAGGAACCTTTGCATGCCCTCTCATCAAGTGCTGTGCTAATAAGAGCTACCAACTGCGTTTCCCTAGATTTTCTTATGCGAAATTGAGTTCTGGTTTTTTAACAACCTTAATATGTAAAAAAAACTATGTATTCTAGCTAACAAATACACACATCTACTACAAATAAACAATGTAATTACCGGTTTGGAGAGTTAGAAGCCGAATACATCCGAAATGGAAATGTTGTTGCATTGCTAGAGTGACTTCTGCAACATCCTCTAGAGCTAATGCAGTTGTTACTTCTGCTACAGCTTTGGCCGTTAACCACATCCAGCAAGAGAGGAGCGTTTTGATGTACATTCCCAGAAAACACTCTGCTCACCTTTTTCGTCGTACGTTTTGATAACTTCTCTGTTTTCTACAACATGATTAATCTGTTTAAAAGAAATATATAGAGAAAAACTCGCTTAGTGTTAATAAAGTATAATTTACAATATGTTTACTTACGGTTGTAGGTTCTTGAGAAGATTGGTAGAACTTTTCTTCCATTGCTGACACTGACAATGATATATTTTGCCGTTCTCTTTTCTGTTCTTGCAACTTTTTGTTCCCATAATAACTAGATTCAACTAATCATTAGATTGGTGTTGCAAAATTATATGCAATGGTTCACATAAAAACAAAGAAAATGAGCTAATCTAAACTCAAAGTTCTTACAGAGATATGTTTGTGATGTAATACTTTCCCATCCTATTATGAATAATTTTCACAATTTGGCATTAGGCATAATATGAATGACAAAGGATTAACCGTCACTTCTTTAATATTACAAAGATGTGTGTTTTTACTTAATTTGTATGCATAAACTAACATCTCTTTAACATAATAGAGACCCTTAAATGAAAAGCAATACTTGAGAGTGTTGCAGTCACTTATAACACATAAATAAATTGCTTTCGTATCTAACAGGAGAGTTTTAGTTTTGGCATCCTCTCTAAATTGCGTTCGTTTGAAGAAAACAAATCTAAATAGTTTATACGCTACTATGGCTATTTGCTAAAATTCAGAATGGCAGAAACATTTACGCCCGAACTTCACAAGCAAATGGACGTGTAACTCTGCTACTTTGCCGCAGACCCCCTTGCAATATTAACTTTGTATACAAAGATAAAGAAATGCAAAAAATTATGTGAAGACAAAATGAATGATCGTAATAGCACACCGCTGCTATGTAACGTCATTTTCTTTGGAAGTATATAAACCTTGTTTACCAGAGATAAATGCAAGACACGTTGATTAAAGACTGGGTGCACGCAAGAACCCGCTCATACAAAAACTTTTAATTAGCCCCCTCCTAAGAACAACGAACTTGGCCTATTGACATACACGAAAGTAAACATCAAACGCCATCTTAGGTACATATTAGTACAATACTCGAAACATTTCCTAAACAAGGTCATTTCGAAAGAAGCTGTACTTAAGATGAAAGATTATCCATTGTTTATAAACTTTAATCTTAATAGAAACTTCTTAGGAACTTTATTGCTTATTTTGTTAGCGAATGGTGAAAAAATTCACATTTAATCGCAAGTAATATGCCAAACGTTAACCCTTAACCCACGAAGTAACTAAAATAGGAAATATAAAACAGATGCGATACCTGAGGTTGCATTAATAATTTGAGAATTATGGGCGTGATTATTTTATCACGTGAATGTTATATTAAAATAATATGACACGTATTTACATGCCGGTACTGGTGATGTAGTGGTAACCATACTTGCCGCCTAAGCCCAAGATCGCGGGTTCGATCCCGGCCAGGAGCGATGGATTTTTTTTCGGGCGTAAAATACTAAGTATGGCTTCCTCAGGAAGGGAAGTAAAGTCGTGGGTCCCGTGTCGCACATTTACAGCACGATAAAGAACCTCAAGCCTGAAAGAAGAGGCCTCTGAGCAAAATTTGTCGGCCGTTTCACGCCCTGATTTGAATGGGACGCTGATGACCTGAGATGTTAAGGAGTGTCGTAAATAAACAAATAAAAAATGTAATTACATGATTTTAAATGGATACACCATAGAAATTTGGTGTAAATCATTGAATTTTATATCTTTTCATTTCTACTTTTTTCAAAACCCAAAATATGCATGCAGCTATAACTTGAATTATTCAGTGAAAATTAAAAAAAGCGTATTTTTCACAAATATAAGTGTTCTTCTACCTTTGAATAAAAGTAAATGAATTTCATATACCCACAAGAACAAATTACTTCATTTGACATCATTGTAAAAAAAAATAGGCTACTTTTTGAAAACTATAACAATATCACTTAAAAGTTGAACTTCGGAATTAACGATTAGGAATATTGAACTATTTTTATTTATATCTGTCAATACTCCGTAGTTAGCAGTAAAATAATATTATGTCTGAAGTGTTGAAAGTTCGCTCTGTTGAGGATAGGTGGGCTATTTTTTTGCTCTAAAGAATTTTGTCTTTGTCGAGTTATTCCCGGCTCGTCTGAATTCTAAGAAGTAAATACAACTAAAAAATTGTCGTCCTATTGTTTTTGTTCTTTCTTCCGATTTCGCTTGTTCACTAGAGGAATCATGATCACTGATGAGTGGCTGAGGTCGCTTAAGCACGGTCTTGAAGGGTCCTTGACTGAGGTTTTGTACAGGTTTCCTTCATCCTCTTCAGTGGCAAATGCTGGGAAAGTATCCTAAACTCCTTCCCAAAAACTAACTTTCCCAATGTATCGTTTCATCTCAAGCACTATCAGTGATGCTCCAGTAGTGAAAACCGACATTAAAAATAACAAAAAGTGTGTCGGAGAAAAAAATTTAAGACCAAATACAAATGTCTGGCAAGTAGAGACGAGTTGGTTGAATAAAATTTATATACTCATAGATGGAGAAATGCAAATAACCATATTTGAGGTTAATGTATTGTTATGTTAGTGTAGGTTAGTATGATATTCTTATTATTTCAGGTAGACTTCAATTCATTTTATTATTTTATTAAATGTTGATTTTGCTTCTGGCTCCAAAACGGAAAGATACGGATTTCACACATTCAAGTTAATGGTTTGTTCGTTCGGCACCGAAACAGATATGTGCGTTCAGCTGGAGATGTTTGTTAATATCAGATTATTGGCAAACTTTTGTCGATTATAGTTAACTTTATGTGCTGTGGGGTTAATTTAAGTTAGACTTTGTTTACAAAGTTGACCATTTCTTGAAATCGTTATGTATTTTCTCGTACGGAATTAAAACACAAAATTATTAATATGAATAAAGTTTTATCACTACATTCTTGTTCATTTATTACAGGCAAAGTTACAAATTTTAAAGTAGCTTTTATTAAATTATGCTAACAATATGTAGTATATTCTTGAAGAGTTGCGTCAAATTAAGTTTGTTTTATTGAACTGGTATAGTTTATAGTTATAATAAATAGAGCAAGGCAGATAAATATATTTTTAGTTCATTTAATTTAAATTAAGGTAGGTTGTATGATAGTTTCTTATTTGAGATATATTTCTCTTCATTTCGTTTCTATTCAGAGTATAATATTAAAATCTGGTTCGTTTAGTAGTTCGACACCAAAAGAGAACAGTACATTATTCATACATTTTTACTGTTTTGTTATTTATTCTGTTAGTTTGTAGGCAAACTTAGGTTAGTGTAGTTAATTTTACATGATATGGTGTTAATCGGAGCTAGCTTCTTTAAATTTATTTGCAATATCACTCTATGCTGTGCAATTTATATGTCTCGCTGGGCATCAAAACAAGCGTGTGCACATTTCAAGATGTTTTTGCTGCAATGTTAGTTTACTTTCAAAATTGGGTATATTATGGTTAGATTTATATGATGTGAGGTTAATTTAGGTTATATTTCATTGTATTATAATTTAAATATGACCATTTCCTTAAACTTATATGTATTTTATTGTTCCTCATTGAAAATAGAAAACTATGAATTTAGGCATATTTATTATATACAGTTGTTAATATTACGTTATAGGCAAAGCTACGTTTATTTATATTTGCTTTTATTTACGTTATATTTATAGTATGTAATGCATACTTGAACAATTGGATTAGGTCAGGTTTATGAAAATTAAATAGCCTATGCATGACAAAAGAAGTAATTCAAATAAACGTATGCATTTTCTTTTAAATTGGCGTAGATTTATGTGCTTCTTCTTCTCATTTGCCGCTACAGCCCGGGGTGAGCCTTGGCCTGGCGCGGCGGTCTCTACATCCTCTATCTCCGTCTTACGATTTCATTGATAGAGGGCAGTATTACAGGGGGACATGTGATCAGCATGTCGGCCCCCATCTGTCGTCTATCACGCGACTAGTGCTACTGTGTTATTTATGGTAGATTTTGGTTTCATATGCTTTCAGTTCAGACTACATTATTAAATTATGTTTCAATTTGTGGTTCGTCACCAAAACAAGATAGTCGGTTTTCCGTAAATTTTTTACTGTAATGTTGTTTTGTGCTATTAGATCAAAGACAAACTTATGTCAGTTGGGATAATTTTTAATATTGTAGCGTTAATTTAATTTAGATTGACGATATATTTTCTGCATTTCCAACTGCATTATGGAATGTTTATGAATATTTTTAGTTCGGCAGCAGAACATAAATTCACACATTTGAGTACGGTTTTAATATCGTTAATATTAATTCATTAATAGAATTAGGTGAATTTTAGTTAGCTTTATATGATTTGAGATTAATTTACGTTAGATTTTTATTCTATGTTCTATTAAAGTCTGAATATTTCATAAAATGTTGTCTTTTGTCCGGTAGTAAAACAGAAAATTCCTAATTTATCACACATTTTTGTGATAAAAGTAAATATTCATTCAGAAAAGTAGACATCTTCGCCGTAAAGAAAAGCTGTTGTTGATGACCTCACCATCCATTTTGATAATGATTAATTGATTATGAACGAACCAATAAAGTGGAAACTGAGCTATACTTCCCGGATCTGTCAGATAATTATCGATTCTCTCTCTTGACAAATGGCCTGTGATTGAACTACGTTAAATAGTATAGGTGGAGTGCCAAATTTAACATGGACATATTTAAAAACTTCAAAGGTTTACTTAATTGATATGTGAAACAATAGCAGCAATGATTAAAGACTCACTAAATAATTTACACCCTCATTTGTATTTTACATAAAGTCGTACTAAACAAAAGTGAACATTAAACAACAATGAAAATTCTTATGCATTTATTATATATTTAAATTTTCTTTGTATTCCTTTTTTTATTGTTGCCCTAGTTTTCTTCGTTCTAAGTAGTTTGAATTATTCTCTTTTTCTTTTTAGTTTGCACTTATTGTTGATAAATGTTTATGAATTGAAGGTCCTATGAGGTCAGTATTATTTATCATCTGGATCTTTATTTAAGCATACAGTGGGAAGTACAATGTATAATAATTGTTAAGTCTAGGGGCAGTCAAAACAAATTGGCAAACATCCTTCAGAGGTTTACAAGTGTTGCAGTAAATAATGTATCCAGTGGAATAGAAGTTATGCATGTCTAATGTTCTTTATCAGCTGGAAAATACAGTGGTTCTGAGGTCACCGTAGTCATATTTCTTCATCAAAATGACCCACTTATTGCTTCATTTTGCTGAAACCACTGATTGATTGTTGAAGTGCTGATCTCCAGATGGGTCAAATCGGTTCGACACCAACCCGCATCTCATTCTCATCTTTAATATTAAAAAGAAGGAGGAGGAGGAGGAGAAGGAGAAGGAGGAGGAGAAGGAAAAGAAGCAGAAGGAGGAGAAGAAGAAGAAGAAGAAGAAGAAGAAGAAGAAGGAGCAGGAGCAGGAGGAGGAGAAGGAGAAGAAGCAGAAGGAGAAGAAGAAGAAGAAGGAGAAGGAGAAGAAGGAGGAGGAGCAGGAGCAGGAGGAGGAGCAGAAGGAGGAGAAGGAGAAGAAGCAGAAGGAGAAGAAGAAGGAGGAGGAGGAGAAGAAGAACAAGGAGAAGAAGAAGGAGGAAGAGAAGAAAAAGGAGGAGGAGAAGAAGAACAAAGAGAAGAAGAAGGAGGAGGAGAAGAAGGAGGAGGAGAAGAAGAAGAAGAAGAAGAAGAAGAGGAGGAGGAGGAGGAGAAGAAGAAGAGGAGAAGAAGAAGAAGAAGAAGAAGAGGAGAAGGAGGAGGAGGAGGAGAAGAGGAATAAGAAGAAGAAGAAGAAGAAGAAGAAGAAGAAGAAGAAGTTCATGGACAGAAATGACACAGCAAAAGTTAACTTCTTGACAGTGTAAATGATATATAACAGTCTCAGTAAATCATCCAAAACAGAGAAGTCGTATTGTTCATACAACTGTCCAACATCACGTTATATCCATCAGAAAACTAGACGTTGCTGGAGTGCTAGGAGAGAATATATTATACCTGCATAGGATAGGAAAATGTTCCAAATTCATAAACAAGCTCTGAACAGACGTTTATTCCATATTAATTTTTTCACAACACTCTACTGACTCCTGATTGCAGGAGTTTTTTGAGCACAATCCATAGATGAGCAAATTCTTCCAGAACACTTACACCCTTCACCTAAGTTTCTGTACTAACAATAACGCTAAGAGTTTGTGGAATCTTCTGCGAGACATTCATTCGATTCTATATGAGCAAAATGTTATACAACAAATGATTTCTCGCAATATTTAGTCATTGAAAAGGACAATAATCAGTCAAAACAAACATTTCTTGTAAATGTGGAAGGAATTGGTGCAGTTTGTCTACATTCCCTCAGGAATTCATTGTTCAATTCTGCGCATAGTGACTTCTCCAATCAGGATTAAAACTGACATGAGTATGCTTGCTACCAACATGTGGAAGAGGGGCAGTACTTCTTCGATAGTGACGCTGTCCCATGGACTTGTTAAATCTGGGGACTTTTTAGGCCAAGCCATTAGACGCCGTCTCCTAAGGACTCCAGAGCGTCTCATTGCCTCCAAGCTAAAACAATAAGAACATGTCTCAACCCAAAAATGTAGATGGGTATTGCTAATTCTAGTATACAATTGTTACAGTGTACCTCTAATATTACGAAACGGTTTAATTACTCTCCAAAGTGAAGGAATTGAATTATGTTTACAATAATGATCTATGTAAATATACATTATTTGAAATTCGACAAAAACAGAATCAATTCCAGTTTATTAGTGCGTATGCATCACTTAACTTTAGCAGCGCCTAGACACGTCTATGAAAAAATGTACTGAAATACACTGGAACAGATAGACTATCTATTTCACCTAAAAACATTTACCGGAAATCTGTGAGTACCTCCCATATTGACAAGTGAATTCAGAGCTGCGATAAATGAGACGAAAAGGAAAGACAGAAGGCAATAAATTACTTTAAAATGAGAGAGGTGAATTCATGTACGTCTATTTAATGAGATATTGCAGACAGAGAACTCACCTTAGCAATGGCTTTCCAATGTTATTGCAACTTCGTTCTTATTATACGAGGGTAGGAACTTAAATAGTGGCAACTATTTATTTACAACCGATACAAAAGAGTTACATGTTAGCAACCGTTATTGTCCTTCAATGTAGTCACCAGCGTTGTGTATAACCCGTTGCCAGCGATGTGGAAGTCGTAGTATACATTTAGCAGAGCATGTTCTCTTGATGGTGCAGATGGAGCGGTCTACTGCCTGTTGAATCTCTGGAACGTTTCTGAAGCGAATGCCACGAAGTGGTTCCTTCATCTTCGGAATCAAATCAAAGTCACAAGGACTTAAGTCCGGGGGGTATGGTGGATGGTACAGTACTTCCCAGCCCCATCGACCGAACAAATCAGCTCCCGAGCATTGTCGTGCAAAATGATGGGTGGATTCTGCAGAAAGTGTTGCCGCTTCTTTCTCAAAGCTGGTCTCAGGTGGTGCTCCGAAAACGAACGGTAATACTCAGCATTGACGGTCTGCCGTGGAGGAATGTAATGCGTTAGGATAACACCATTACAGTCGTACACGAGAATCATCATAACTTTCACCGTATTGGGGCTCTGACGAACTTTCGACTTTCGTGGTGACCCATACTGACTCCATTCGTTCGATTGGCGTTTCAGTTTTGGCTCATACGATTTGGCCCATGGCGTAAGAAAGTTACTCCTTCGCGCTCATAGCGCTCCAAGTGCGTCTTAGCAGCGTCGTAACGCAACCATTTCTCCATTTCCGTCAAATCATGCGGAACCCATGGTGATGCAATTTTTCGCATGCCCAGGCGTTCCTTCAAGATGTGAAGCACAGTCGTATGCGCTTATCCGGTTTTTTGGGCGAGCTCACGAATCGTCTGGCGTCGATCACTGTCCAGTAACGCGGCAAGAGCATGCACTTCTTCTTCACTGACGCTCGCGGGATGACCTGCCCGATGAATGTCTGCCACAGTTTGCTAACCGTCTTTGAAGGCTTTTACCCAACGTGCCACTGTTCTGTAAGAAAATGCAGATTCCCCGCAAGTCTATTGAAAACCTTTATGACACTGTCGTGCTGTACGACCTCTGGCACATTCAATCTTGATCCAACTCCGTTGTTCCTGTTTCGAAAACATAGTGACAACAGTATGTTAGATTGCTAGCTCACAAGTGACTGTGTTTCTCTCAATGGTGCGCACGCAGGTGATGTGGGAAGGGAGAGTCCATTTCCTCTGAGAAAAGATAGGTATGTAAACCACATGTGCTATCAGCGGCAATGTTAGATTCCGTTGCATAGCGTCTCCACAGCAGTGTTGCCACTATTTAAGTTCCAACCCTCGTATAAAAAGAGTGCAACGACGCTGTAAATAATTATCGCCCATCAGCTTTATGTTGATTAGTTACAAAATAATTTTAAAAATCATCACTAAATGATAGGACAAAAGATTTTATTTTTTAAGGCTTTAAGTTAAATCAAAATAATGTAATCAAACGTACAAGAGAACTATAGGAATAATCGAGCCTTCAGACCGCGTGCTCCACTGTTCATCGTCCTCAAGTACTGGCATAACTCAGTAGAAAACAACACAAATGCTTTCAAGAAGTATATTTGCCGTTCATAGACTTCAAAAAACATTCGAGTTTTAAGGGTCAAAGGAATAGAATAAAAAGATATCCGAATTATTGCAAAATTGGAGAACCAAGAACCAGTAACAAAAAAAGAAAAACACCATTCTAGAAAGCGGCGTCTGACAAAAGATTGCAATTCTCCCCCCCCCCCAAAAAAAAAAAATAAATTGAGGGAGATTATGGCGTAAATATACATGGACCAAAACAACTTTACTTAAGTTTTGCTGATAAAATAACTTCAATAATTAGATTGAGACAATGGCCTTGGACACGATATCAGTAAAAGTACAAAGTGAGTTAGGCTGCGTTAGTTCAGGGTGAGAGGGGTGGGATCATAAGACGCGCACGCACTACTTGGAAATAGGTTTAGCTTTACAGTGTGCAAGTTTTTAGTTACATTGAATTATCATCGTGCCTCAAAACCTGTTTTGTTTACTTTGGACTGATAAGGACAAAGCATTATATATTTATAGAGATAATGCATACATCAGACTATACTCTGTTTAACAAAAACTGATATGCACTATCAACAAACATTATATCCTTCCGATCTTATTTGCTGTGGGACTAGAGGAAAGGAAATTCGACGGTACATAGATACTCGAAGTGGAGGGAGTAACGCATATACATTGAAGCAACACCGGCCATGTTCGTTGTCCCGTACTTGCCGTTCTTGCACGCGGCGCAATAGAACAAGAATTGAGTGTAACGTATAAAAGACGCGCATAGACAATTGCTATTATTTATAATCGTTTTTTATCTTTATGTTTTTTTCTAAGACATCAGATAAAGCTCAAATAAATATGTTAAAGACACAGAAACCGAAATATTTTAAACATGCTCGCTTCTAAAAAACCCATTTTAGGTAATATGTACAAATGTACGAATTTGACAGAGTCAGCGAGCACTTCATAAATGACCAAAGCATTTCACGGATACTTCAAAAGTGCAGTCTGTGTTTAAACACATTACCTTCCCTATTTTCTTCACTTGGAGAAATTATAGTGTTTCATTCAGTTAGTAACTTTCATGCAGTGTTGGTACCGCTTATCGCTCGCGAGTGCGGAGGCTTCAGCTTACCAGTGCGCAAGCGTTAAAAGGCTTTTGTAAGGTGCTTGCTGTCAACTTGAGTCACAGTTTCCTCGTGGGGTCTACCCTTTCTTTCCGCGCTCTGTGCAAACACGCTACAGACATTCTCGCTAGAATTTGCAGATTCAGTGGGCGTTGAAACTGGATCATTTTCTAAAAGTATATAGAAAACGCAACAATTAGAGAAAGCTGAGTTGCGATATCAAAAAACACAAGTGGCATTTGACCGTAGCACAAACGTCGTATTTCTCCTTTGTAAATAGTTCACGAAACATGCATGCAATTTATCCTGATATTTAGGTCATTAATAAATAAAATTACCAAAAATGGCTATTAGAGGCATTTGAAACAATAATAATTTCATGGAGTATGAAACCGCTCTATTGGTGATATACATAATGAACTGAGAGATGTTTGTTTTAATGCACACGCCTTATTCCCTCCACCTCTGCATATGTCCATTCATCAGAGTTCAAATGCAACCTCTGTTTTGCACGTGGTAGTGGCAGCGAGTCTTAATTAAACTGCCATGGGTGGCCGAGGTCGTTTAGGCGCGGACTTGTGAGCGGGAGGCCTGGGGTTCGAATTCCGCCAGGACCGTCCTCCCTGACTGAGGTTTTTTCCAGGTTTTCTTCTGTGCAAATGCCAGGGAACTACCCTAAACTTAGGCCTGGAACGTTTTCTTCCTAAAAAAAATCCTTTCCCAATTTATCATTTCGTGTATCATCAGTGTACACCGCCCGTGGTGCCTCAGTAGTAAAAACGGCGTTAAACACTACTACAAAAAAGTCTTAATCACCCAACAGATAAGCTCAGTAGCGAGATAGAAAAAGAGGTGTCGGTTTAAGTAAAGTGAAATATAAAAGTGGAAAGTCACTAAAAAGGGGTGAACAAAAATTCTTAACATTTTCGAAAAATTTTAGAATAGAATCCACCTTCAGCACTCAAAAGTTATTAAATCTAGCGCCAACTTACGGGAGTGTTCACAGAGCGTGGAAAGAGAGGTTGGAGAATGGAGTGTTAACATTTGAGAGGAAAGAAAACTGCGGTTCAACTTGGCAGCTTTTTAGAAACTGCACAAACCCCAACAATAGACAAAGTGCTGAATGTTACGAACAGTGACGAATAACTGCCCACTTCGTTCAAGAGAGATGAAAACTGTCCATATTCTCTTGTCTGTCCGGGTGGTTTAGTAGTACTTGTCTCTTAGACCGTAGGTCGCGGGTTCAAACCCGCTCATAGTCGAAAGCTTTCTTCGGAAGGAAAGTAAAGCTCTTGGTTCCGTGTCATAGATTTACGGCATATAAAAGAACTTCAAGCCTGAGCAAAATTTAATGCCCTGAATTGAATAGAACGCTAATGACCAGAAATGTTGAAGAATGTCCTTAAATGAACGAAACACAAACAACTCATGTGGTATGAAAGAGACGAGAGTTGTTTCACGTACAGTTAGGCTTCAGAAATACTTTTCTTTAGGAACGAATTCACTTATGCACAGATAAGTTTCTACAGGAAGTAAACCCGAGAGCCTGGATCTTCTCCTTCTACTCTGTTGCATTATTATAATATTTATAAAACTCAAATCGACTACGAAGTAGAAAACATTAATGACTTACGTTATCAGAAAAGGGCTGGGTCTTGCTTCACCTTCCATTTGATTTATAAGCTGTTCGTGTCTCAGAGAATAAATAACTACCTGAGAAAGTAGCAGTGATTATGAGTTAACAAAACAGCTTGCATGTTTAACTCCTGAGTTTGGTCATTGCGTTACTCCAAGTAATTTCCAATGGTAAATTTAATGTGCCGTATCTACAAAAATATAATTATTCTATTATTAATCATTATTATGTAAGAAAGTAAATTTCAAGATATAAGAACCCCAAATGTTTTCAGATGAACAGAGTATGCAGTGAGAACTTAAGTAGGAATATGGAAACCAGGGCAAATAAAGTTCTTCGCTATGAATTTATTTAATTAAATTTAGCTTTAAAGTACGAGGGTAGGTCCATAAGTTTCCGGCCTCGCCAATAAAGATTATCGCCTTCCCAAAAGCCTTATCTGGTGTCATATCTTATCTGTTAAGTAAATAATTGCAGCTGTAACTTCCGCGCCCCTGTGTTCAGTTTTGTTCAGATATAGTTGCATAAAGAATGTTAATAGTAGAAGATTGTTACATGTTCAAAATGAAGTATCGCCTTGTTATTAAATTCTTCACAAAAGAAGGACTTACTCCGAATGATATGTAGTGATTGGACGGTGTATATGAGGAAACATCCCCCTCATATTCTACCGTAAAATAATGGGCCAAACTTTTTCGAATGGATAGAGAAAGCATTGAAGACGAAGAGCGTGCAGGTCGGCCCTTGGAGGTGCTTATTCCTGAAAACATCGCTCTTGCGGAAGGAGAAATTATGGAAGACCGGCGGCTCAAAGTTACAGAAATAGCAGCAAGGTTGGGCCTTTCTAAAACAACAGTCCTTCTAATTATTCATGAACATTTAAACTTGTGCAAGATGGGTGCCTAGACTTCTTTCCTCAGTCCAAAAGCAGCAACGAATGATCTATTGTCAGGTGTTTTTGAAGCTCTGCCGTTGCAACGACAGAGAAGTTCTGCAAACTATTGTTACAGGAGATGATTCGTTGTCCAAAAGAGAATCAATGGAGCGGCGTAAACCTGGCGAAGCACCGCCTGTAAAGACCAAGGTACTCAGTCAACCAAGAAGATCATGGCCACAATCTTTTGGGATGATCTTCACGACAACGCGCCTGTGCACACAGCTCTTGTTGCAAAGGAAGCTGTGAAGAAATGCGGCTTCAAGGAGATCGACCATGCACCCTACAGCTCCCAGTGACTATTTTCTCTGCTCAAAACTCCAGAAAGATTTTCGAGGAAGGAAATTGAAGTGTGACGAAGAAGTGATGGATGTTGTTTATGTCCATTTTGCAGACAAGACTTTACTATTTGGGGGGAGGGTTGAAATGTTAATGCAAAGATGGGAAACTTTTTTTGCAATAAAGGGTAACTATGTTGAAACGTGAAATAAAATATTTTGTCTTTATCATACCTAGAAAATTGTTAGGCCAGAAACTTATGGACCTATCATCGTATTTTGTTTCATGGTGTTTATGTTAATGAGTAAGTAAATTTGCCGTTGCTCACTGACTTAATTCATTCAAGAGGAGTTTGAATAGTCTTGTGGTCGTGTACTTCACATAAAGCGAAGAAACTGTAAGCAATATTCACTTAATTTATGTTCGGTTTGATCTGACAGTAGAATGCAGAAGGCTTGTCTCAATCAGTGTGTAGTTCAAGTGATGTCCTTGTGTCGTCTTACAGACCCTCACATCCCCGTATGTGCACGGTGCTGGGGTGCCAAAATGTTTCATTTTAATGAAGTTTCTGTATACATAACTCTACAAAATATGAAAATAAACATTTCGCCATTAAATACTTTTTATTTCAATACGAGCCTCGGTGAAAACGATGCTATATAAAAACCAAAAATTGAAATTATTAATATAATGAAAAATTATGAATATAATGGGGATAATTTTGTTTTCTTGTGGAGCTTATACTGAGGTAAACTAATTATAATAAATGCAGTAAAAGCCTGCATTAAATTGAAGGTGACATAAGTTAGGGATTGTGTGTAACTTTTAGTTAAATGAAGGCCTCAGAATGGAAAAAATTAACGTTTATAATACAAACCGTATTGTTGTTTCTTATACGTCAGCAAAAACCAAAATTGAATTTTGTATTCACATTATGAAAAATTTAAAATTATTCCTCCATACGTTCATTATAAAATGGAGGACTATGGCTACTAGCTAATGGTTCACATAAGTGTAAACATAATTACAGTAATTGTTTAAATAATAATAGTATTATTATTATATTTTCAACCATTGTTCAGATCGTCAAGGAATATGCGAAAACCAAGGGCCTATGAAAGTATGAGTTTCTAAAATGTACATGATATTACGCAGAAAGTACATTGGAGAGTGCTTCGACGTTTTAAAAGGTAGCAGAAATTTTTACTGAACATACAGCGTTAACATGTTACTGAACATGTTAGCGTTAACCGAAATGTCTTCAAAAACGTATATAAAAATTAAGGAGATCAGATTATATTGCTGCCGTAATAGTGCAAATCTGCACCACGCTAGCGATGCGCTCTCTGTTTTAGTTCACTTTATCACAGGAGGTCATATACTTTATTAGAATGAAGATTCGTATGTGAACAGTTGTCTTTGTAACCTTTGGGCGTTTATGTAACATTTTTAAATAGTTTTTTATGAACAAGCGATTGACATTCCAAAAAACTGATAATCCTTTTTGCCTGCATTCCAACCAAGCATTGCGCCAGCCTGGCCAAGATTACGGTAGTCTCCTGTCATAAAACAGCCATTTCCCATGCTGATGGTTATGAGAACGTGCATTATTTCTGTCTTTGTGTTGCTATAATCCTTTGCAGTTAAGCTATCATCATAAATCTTGTCTTATGCTGTTAGTAAAGTAAACAATACTGGAATATATTGTACTGAAATATTATCTCTAGGACAGAAGGAAGTAAGTATATAACAATAGGCACAATTACAATGAAAATTTAACGTATAAATATAATAAAATAAGACGTAACATATTAACTTAGTAATATGTAGGCATTCCCATTGAAAAACACAATCAGAAATAAGAACAAGCGAAGATCAACTAACGGCTGATTGAAAATGGCTGCTTCTGAGCAGACGACGGTAGCGTTTATGCATATGCAAAGTGCAGTAACTAATTTGCTAGCGGTAATATTAGCAAGGATATCTTTCTTATAATGCAATTAACCTTTTGTCCATTGACGCCATTCTGTCTACAGAGTCATTGATCTTCAGCTCTCTCTATCATAACTTGCCCTTAAATAGAGCACGGACGTGTTGCTAGCTGCTGAAGTCCCGAGCGGCAGCGGAGAGAGCCAAACTACTGCGCGTATAAATGTTGGCATGTATTTTTTTTGTTAAACATAATGTAACCTATGCATTGTCTTCCGTAACTTTTAAATATAAATTGATAGGGAATTGTTAGGCGAGTAAAATATTGCAACAGTGACAAATCTGCTCTAATTTGGAATTCACAATTAATTTATATATACTAACGTTAAACTCGGGTAAATCCAAGAAACCGGTGGATCCAGTGATTTTTCGTAAATATAAATGGACAGGGGCTGGTAAATCAATATAATGATGGCAAATCTCCTTTGATTGTAGCAGAAAAAAGCGCATTGTATGCGTGGTACTGTTTGCTTGAAAGCCTTATCATGTAGCTTATCTGTGTGTCGCTACCTTCGGCTCTCCCCGCGGTCCCTCGGGACTTGCAGCAGCAAGAGTTGCATTTGATTTCCGTACTCTCCGTGTATGGATAAATTCTACCAGAGGGCTGTACAAACAGAGCCGCTGTGTTCTGATTGGTTGATTTCTTACATTTAAGCTAGACGTAGACGCAAACCTCGGACCTTGCAAGATTCTAAGTTTACATCTAATTGTTTATTTTTATGTTTACGTGATTTATTGTAAATGGTGTTAATTGCATTACATAACATCTAGCTTTTACGTTTAAGTTTAATTTTCATGCGAATGGGGACATAGCCTCTATTAACTTAAAGAAAATATCAGGATAGAAAATAGAAGAATTACAAAAGCAAGGCTGTTGTCAGTGAATTCTTATTTCATCAAAAGATGTCAGAAACGTGTGACTGCAGATATAGTATTCATTATGAAATAAAGCGAATATTGTGTGCATGTTATTATTGATTGGTTTTGAAAGTAAAAATGTAAGGGAACTTGTCCATTGACAGAGCGGGCAACTGCCATGACTTTGGCCCCTCTTTATATGTGTGTGTACTGAAATTTTATAAGTCATATAAATTTTATCTATAAAATAATTTTCAAATTTAATCCAATTCTCTGCAATATCTGAAAAACGAAAATTGGAAAATTTTTACTCGGTTTTCTTAAAAGGAAGAACAGGAAGTAAGCTCATTATTTCTTAAGTAGTGTATCATCACGCGTGCGCCGATGAAGAACATATCTGTGTTGGAAAAGAACTTGAATAAGCAGGTATGTTTTATAAAACATGGAGTAATTTTAATCGTTAGAATCGAAAGTTTCTTGAGAAAATGAAACAGAAGGAAACAATGTGCATACATTTGATATTAGTTAATTTATAAGTAGCTTGTTAGTATCTCCCCTTTTAGATTATTTATTTTCGCTTAATGAATGAACGTATAATATGAGTGGTGATGAGAAATGAAACAAGTACTCACTAGCGGTTAAAGAGTCCATTGAAACGATAGCGTTTGGTTGTAGGAAATGCAAAACTGCCTGGGATAGAAGCGCGAGGTATTTCCAGCATTGGACATGGCAGTTGGCCACTCAACGATGTATCTAAAGAAGTCATGAAGGTATAGCGCTCTTCGTTGCAGATCCGCAGTAATCCTTCGTTTTCCGTCTGTGGCAGTGTATCCTTTTCTGGTAATAACAGCTTCTGGTAGACCTTCTGCAGAATGGGATTCGTCGCATTCTAAAAAAGCAGGAAAAATTAAGCATTAATTAAGGTCGCCGATAGCTCTGTCTTAAGCTTTATAGGCTTATTATCATTTTTAGGATTTTATCTTGATTAGGGATAAAGTAGGAATGGAGGTTTGGCTGATGGGGTCTTGTATACATGACCCCGAGAGAAGCGGATGATGGATGATGTGTAGTCGGGTCAGGCAGTCAGGAATCCGATATGTGACACAGAGTCGTAGGCGGTTTCCCAACGTTTTCACAGATGGTAAATTGCAAACACTTGGAAGCCCGCGAGAACTACTCCGGTGTACCAAGATATCATTGAGTTTTTTTTTTTTTGATAGTGTTTAACGCCCGTGTTTACTACTGAGGCACCACAGGCGGTGGACCGCCACGGGTGGCCGAGGTCGTTAAGGCACGGACTCGTGAGCGGGAGGTCCGCGGTTCGAATCCCGCCAGGACCGTCCTCCCTGACTGGGGTTTTTTCCAGGTTTTCCTCAGTCTTCATAACTGGCAAATGCCGGGGAGGTACCTAAACTTAGGCCTGGAACGCTTCCTTCCTTAAAAAAAAAAATATCCTTTCCCAATTTATCATTTCATCTCGTGTATCATCAGTGTCCACCGCCTGTGGTGCCTCAGTAGTGAAAACGGGCGTTAAACACTACTCAAAAAAAAAAAAAAACAGGCGGTGGACACTGATGATACATGAGATGAAACGATAACTTTGGATATGATAACTTTATTTTTAAGGAAGGAAACGTTCCTGACCTAAGTTTAGGGTACATCCCCAGCATTTGCCCGTTATGAGGACTGAGGAAAACCTGGAAAAAACCTCAGTCAAGGAGGACGGTCCTGGCGGGATTCGAACCCCAGACCTCCCGCTCACAAGTCCGTGCCTTAACGACCTCGGCCACCCGTGGCAGTATCATTGAATTGTTCCGAGGCTCCTCGAGGAGGCCCCCAAAGCGATAGGACAGGACATTTCCCAGCGCAAGCCACCGCCATACAGCACTAACCCGTCTCACCTGCAGCTTTCGGCCCTGAATTGGTAGCAAGGAATGAAAGGAAATGGGAAAGAGAAACATTCCTGGGAATTCGCTTAATAACCAAGGAAACCACGAAAAAAATCCAAAATCAGAATGGACCGGCCTCAAGAGATTTGAACCCAGAACCTCCCGAGTTTGAATTTCAAGCGCTTCCACCTATATCACATGCTCGGCCTTTCTCTTGATAAAGTGTATCCCTTCTGGGCCTACATGGACTATTCCAGAAGTTTTGTTTATATTGTAGGATTATATATCTGATCTTATGTCTGTGCAGCAAGCAACTACTTTTTGGAGATGACAGGGATGTGTAGACTTTATGATAACGTCTTTCAATAACACATTACATATTTTATGCCTGGTAATAATAATTCAGCAAAATAATACACAAAACCTTTTAATATCATTATATAAGGTGATTCATATGAACATACAGTTTTAAAATACGTAACTTAATGTACGAGGGATGCTCTAAAAATTCTCGGCCTGATTCGGAGATGTGAAGGTGGCCAAATTACTATGACAGTTGTTCAGTATCATCTTTTAGATAGAGCGCCGCAGAATTTCAGACGCTTAAGTGTAATCACTTGTGTGGATGATTTTGTAAACAAACTAGTGTTAATAGTTTATACAAGATGGATAAAAACTAAAATAAGAGCTGTGATAAAGTATTTCGTTTTGAAAAGTTTAACCTCAACAGAAATACAAAAGAAGTTAGATTCCATATTAAAGTATTCTTATTTTCGACGATTAGAATATAGGTTTCTGAATTTAAGCGTGTTCGTACATCCATTAAAGATGATGAGCTCTCAGGGCTTCCCAAACCTGTTATGATTGACGAGACTATGACAAAAATTCATAATGCATGCTCATTGATTGCGACTGAAGGTACGCGAGTTGGCTGATATTGCAAATACGTCGATAGGTCGTGTCCACCATTTTACACGAAGTTTCATGTATGAGAAAGCTTTCCGATCGATGGGAGCCGCGTTTGTTAACAATGGAAAAAACGCATTCAAATGAACTTTTCGCAAAAGTGTTTAAACACTCTAGTGAGTTTCTCTGGCGTTTCATGACGCGCCTGTGCACACAGCTCTTGTTGCAAAGGAAGCTGTGAAGAAATGTGGCTTCAAGGAAATCGACCATCCACCCTACAGCCCAGATCTGGCTCCCAGTGACTATTTCCTCTTCTCTAAACTCAAGAAGGACCTTCGAGGAAGGAAATTGAAATGGGACTAAGAAGATGCTGTTTATGCCCATTTTGTAGACAAGACTTCTAACTATTGGGGAGGGGGATGGAAAGGATAATTAAAAATTGTGGGAAATGTATTGCAATAAAGGGAAACTATATTGAAAAGTGAAATATAGTTTTTGTCTTTATCATATCTAGAAAATGGTTGGGTTGGAAACTTATCGACCTACTCTCGTATTTTCTTCAAATAACTAAGATGATTTTTCCATCATTTTATTTTTGCCGAATGGCAAGTGACATAGAATGAAAATTAGTAGACATTTTGAGGCGGATTAAGCCTACTGTAAAAATATAGTCCTCGCCAAGAAGTTCTCATAACAGGTTTGCGGATTGGTCATTCAAGGTTAACGCACTCTCATCTACTAAAGAACGAGTGCTGTGTGGATTGTGTCAGGTTTGATATTACAATTGGGCATATAACCTTGCTGCAAGTTTCTAGCAGTTCTACATAATCATGGCCAAGAGGGAAATATGTATGACATTTTAACTGACGATAAAGACAGAATTATTTTAATTTTATATTTTGTTCACATGATTGAAATCCACAAGAGCATTAGAAGTTTTACAACTATTTTCTGTTATATTGTTTTCTTATATGATTTAGTGTACTAATGAATGTCTTATTGTTAGGAATTTCCAATCAAAGTTCCATGTGCTTTTAGGACCCTAATAATGCATGTTTGTATACATTTAAATTTTAATGCATGGTACTCTGATAGGTACAGTAGCCATGCAGTTAATCTCCAATAAACCCACTTACTACTGGGTGAGCAATGCTTGATGCAACCGCGGGACCGGCCGGCAGTGCTATATCGGCGGAGGCAGCAAGTATTTTCCCCTCCGCTGCGCGAGGCTTCAATGTGATTTGAAATCTTGCGCAAGCAGCACGTGTTTGTAAGGCAATGCAATACAGTGTACTGAGTAAAAGTGTATCAAATTTAATGGGGCAATATAAGTATTCTGTTCCCTATAGAGTATCCATGTATGGTTCATACGTGCGTACAGAATCAGCGCACGCTGTAAGGAAACGGATTTTCCTGATGTTCACTTTCCTAATCGGAGTTCTATTCATTGATTAGTAAATTAATTATGTGAAATGGGAATTGTTCTTTACAGGAAACATAGACAACCACGTACAGTACTCACAGAAGAAATTCTGGATAACATTGAACTGCTCTGAAAAGATCTCCTACAAAATCAGTTCGGCGTTAGAAATGCTTGAATAGCGAAAGGAGGCAGTTCCAGCATCTCCTTGCTTAATATACGTGAGTAATTTAATTTTCTTTATGTGTTTATGTTATGTATGTTAGAAATAACTTACGCAACAAACCGTACTATATTTACTACGAACTTCCTGTCACCCGCACCGCGGTCACAGCAGCCAGCCTCACCGGCCGGCCGCACGCCGCGAAACCGGTTGCATGAAATACCGTTCATTCTATATTAATACTACCTGTGGGTACCTCTATGATATGGAGCACCGAATCCCCCTTGTGATATGCTAGGAATATCAGCATAGAGGTGGAGTACGGTTCAGCGTTGTCGTACTGCCAATAGTAATCATGTTGAAATCTACTGAAAACTAAAATTGTAAATCTAAAGGTATCAGAAAATGTTAACACTTTTAATTATATCAGTTTCTTATTAGAAATATAGCTTTTTTATTCTATTGGATTTTTTTTTTTTTTTTTTTTTTTTTTTTTTTTTTTAAATTCTTGGTTAGGGCATGACGGAACATTTATTTCTCCTTGACAGATATATTTCCATTCTTTCACATTTCTTTTATTGTGTTTTAAGCTGGGCATCGTATCAATCAAGAGGTTTACAACATCTTTCATTTGTTATTATTTACATCAAGTAGGTATTGAAAGACTATGTACTTACATCAAAATAGTTGAGTTGAACGGCCCTGTCTATTACTCCAAAGCGATAGTTGCCAACTTCTAACAAGGACTGGAACGTGGTGAAGGGTAGATTTATGCGCTGTACCATCAGGTAAGATATCAGAGATGCAGAGTAGGCCGCCAAGAGTACCACTCCAACCATATATGATAAGAGATATACAGTTCGACATGCCAGGGACGACGGTGTGACACTGTGACCTAACGTAAAATATAAAAGAGAATTAAAGTTTGGAGCTACTATGCCATCCATTAGTTTGGGCTCCCTTTTTGAGACAGTTTGGTCTTGGCAGTCGACTCAAAGGGGCATTACATCCTTTTGGGGGTGCTCTAAAGTTATTTTGTAAAGTTTATACTGTTCCTTTGATTTAAATTATCTATTTTATTATTTTGACCTATTTTTTCTGTTTTTTTTTGTCTTTGATTTTATTAAACAAAAGTAGTTCCTTTGTTGTAACTTTATAATACAACACTCTATTGCTCAGAGTCATAGTGAACATTGGACACTTTTCCCTGAAGTTGATTCACTTAATTGGAGGTAAATTTGGCAATCCGAAATACAACAAATTCAGGATTAAATCACTAGTATTGCACACAAAATTGCATCTTAGACACCAGATTTCGACAAATGAGTAACTTATGCATCGATACTTGATTAGAACAATTGCCGTGAAAATGTCTCTCAAAAAGAAGACAGCTACAACGACTACAAAATTAATGAAATTTATTGGTAATAAGATTGCAGAAGCAACAATCAAAATAACTACACACTTGTTTACGCGATACAACGCCTCTCTCGCAGCACACGGTGAACATTTGCTGCTTTTTCCTTGAAAAAGTTCACAATTTTTAAATTATATATAAAAAAAATAGTTCTGCCGTCAGTTTATGACGATTTATTTCGCATGTTCCTGATTTATAAGAATGTGTATATCTGTGCTATTTTTCCGGCCACGGTAGTACCGTTAACTTTGAATGAAACGGCGAGGTCCAAACAGACAGATTGAGCGAAATAGTACACGAAACATGTTGCAAATAAAGTGTTGTAATTTTGTAAAATTGATTCAAAATAATTAGCTGATATTTACTGTTAAAGTAGTAAATTAACCATAACCCTCAGTTAAATCAATAGATGTTTTTTAAAAAAAAACTTTACCTCTGTTCTAAAAATTACTATACAGAAAAAGCAGATTTTAAAATTATTGCTTTTATTTACTTTTTATTGGTATAGAAGCGTTCAAAAGGTCTAATAACTTTCATTTCGAAATATATCAGTTTGTAAAACTCGGGGAGTTGTTATTTGAATTTGAACAGAATAATGTTATAAAATTTACAGAGAATTTAAAATAATGACTGTATTTTGGTAATGATTTTTTTTAAAAAAATTGTGTATACCCTACAAGAAAGAACAGAATTTAAGTGGAGTATTCAGAAGTTCCGAAATAGTCTACATTAAGGTAAAATTGGTAAAATAATATTTCTAAAAAGTTTTGTTTTCTTTTTCATCTGAAAACTACAGACCTCTTATTTATTTTAAAATTCAAACAATAATAGCAATCAGAATGCTAGGAAGCTATAGAAAATAAAAGACTTGATAACAATTGCAGTCTATTTAAAATTTAAGTATAGAAATGTCGGGGTTCCACATGGAGTGAGTGAGTGAGTGAGTGAGTGAGTTTTTTTTTTTTTTTTTTTTTGAATGATTTATTTACGGACGCTCTTTAACAGCTCAGGTCATCAGCGTCCCATTCAAATCAGGGCGTGAAACGGCCGACAAATTTTGCTCAGAGGCCTCTTCTTTCAGGCTTGAGGTTCTTTATCGTGCCGTAAATGTACGACACGGGACCCACGGCTTTACTTCCCTTCCGAAGGAAGCCATACTTAGGATTTTTACGCCCCGAAAAAATCCATCGGTCCTGGCCGGGTTCGAACCCACGATCTTGGGGAGTGAGTGAGTGAGTGAGCGAGTGAGTTAGGAGCTGAAACCCACAATGTAATCAACATTGGTTTTAAACTTCTCCCTCAATACCTAAATTGACCTCTTTTTTGTTTCTAAATGATATTTATGTTAAAATGGGTAGGTATTCAGAATTGTTAATTTTGAAAAGTCCACAGAGTAAAGAAAATGTTTCGATTGTTCACGCTTTTAAGATAAAATTATCAAATTCTTATAACATACATTCTTCCAGCGTTAATTGCACAATATACTAGTTAAGGTTATGCCAGCTCAATAGCTGTCTTTTTCAGTACATGATTATGTGCATCTTTGAGTGCATTAATTTATCTTTTCCATGTCTTTGTCAGCAGAAAAAACTGGCGATTTTCCCTTGATCATTAATTTTTTTTGTCTACCTGACGCATAATTTAATAACAGAAGTCATATTAGATGATGAAATATTTTATGCCATTGGTTTAAAAACTTTTCAACACTCCGTAAACTTTTTTACAAATTGTCATTATTCTGTTGAACAGAGGAAAATTCTCGCCAGCAATGTAAACATCTCTTTCCTTATTGCAATTTATATATTTCCTGTATGTAGCAGTTTTGATCAAATAATAAACATTTCTTAGTTTTTAATAACTCTATAGGATTAGTCTAAAAGAAAAATGTTGCAGTAGAAAAGCAGACGCAGCCTGGCAAACCAATTAGCCAATCACATTTCCTGCAAATATTTAATTGAATTTTAGGATAACTCTTAAGTAAGAGTTGTAAATTAGAACTGAAAATTGTTGTATGATCTTTATGATAGAGTTCCTTTAATATGTCCCTAATATGAAACGGTGGTAAGTAAAAATAGCATCGTTTACCATGAATGACGTTTGACATACCTTGCTGACAGAAACTGCCATATGTACAGTAAAGTGACTCCGGAAATGTGTACTTTGGGGATCCATCGGTGTCAACTCCAAAACGTCGTCCTAAGGCATCTGTGGCACTCAGAAATGCAGCCAGCACTATCATGGAAGATATCACGGTTAGCCACAGGCCTGTACTTAACGGTGCCAAGAAATCTGTCCAATTATGCAGCTGCGAATCAGGTTTCTTGATGAACAACCGACTTCTGTAAATTTACATAAACTGTAAATATATACTCTATGAATTTGAATCGTTTTTACTATATTGAAGATATAGAAGTGGGTTTTTTATTATTTTTTTATTTTTATTTATTTATTTTAGTTAACCGGTAGTCAATAAGATTTGTCCATGGTTTCACCAAATTTAAAGCTGTTTTATACAGCATTGATTTTCTATCAGATGAAGATGTTTGTCTTGAAAAGGGATTGTTGGGGGGTGTATATTGTTGGACCCACGTTGGGCGCCAGATTGATACTAGATTGTTGCTGGGGTGGGAATTGGGCTGTATGGTTGCCGCGGTAAATAATTTAAGCTCGCTGATTGCAGTTTTCGCCACGGCCGCTACACACCACCCCACTCTTTTTCGATGATAGAGGGCGTTTCGCTGGATTTTAGCAGCTGTGTGTCAGGCGGGACTGAGTGAACGGGATTCCGATGTAAAAAGTTGACGATAAATAACACTTCGTTGTTTAGTTGCTAATATGGTTTATTCTCCTTAACATGAATATCCAGGCAAACTCATGAGTAACCACAGGCAAGGTAATCTTGGCAAACACGCAAGTTTGTTACGTTAACCAAATGGTGTCGAGTGCGAAGAAATTGTTAATTCAACATAATTCTTAATACGTTTCAATAATATTGTATCGGCAGTTAGGGTTGTGAATGACACTCAAGCTTCGTTGTTGCCGGAACTGGTACTTGGTACTTAGGCCGCTCTTCCGCTGATATCCGGGCGACGCAGCCACACGTATCTGGGCCGGAAAATTCTGAGACTGCGCCACTTTTGGGCAAAATCTATCCCCTCAATATGAAATGACGCTATTCATGGGCAACGGCGCGAAATACTCCCGCTGATTTTGTGTTAACGCGTCTCATAGCTGAGTGCTTACCTCACTAAATTTAATTTCTATTCGCTGGAAAATTTTATTCAAGCCAAATGCTGCGCTATTCGTCAATACGGTGGATTCAAACAGTCATACGTTACTGTTAATGACTGTTTTACTCAACACTTGCAACCTTGCCACCGAACAGGCCGGTGTCTCGCCTGAGGCGGGGACATTTCCAACTCTTGCTGCATACCAGAAGGGACTAACTTACATTGTCTGACTTTTGCCAAGTCTTCCTGTGTTCTGAAGTTACAAATATTAATTATTGCAAATACTTTGTAATCGACGGGGAGCCAGGGAGAGCTTCAACCTATAGACTACTATTTATTAACTTCTCTCAAAAACGTTGTAGAGAAGGGAGAGCTGCTGCGTTGTATAGCTTTAGTTTTATGTTCTTTCATTTGTTTGCTCTGAAAGAAGGTGAATGGAAGTTTGTCACGAAGCAACGAAAGAAGATGTTACTAGGCACCAATATCCAGATCCCTACTGAAAAGTAGAACCTTTAGCCAACATAATCGCTACCTTACATTGCTGTCAAGTATATCGAAATTAGTGCTGTGGAAGTCTAATTTCCTATATCACTTGCCTGCTGCTCCACCCCAAAACATTACGGAAATCCATAAATAGCTCCGTCCGATAGAGTTTACCTTTCTATTCATACAGTTCAAATCACATATTTTATTTAAAGGTAATCAATATTCTAGCACACGTTGTTTACAGGAAATGCTGACAGCTCGCACTGGAGATTCATTCTGGATATAAACAATAAACACATACATGAAGGGCGGACAAGATGAGAAAAAAAACAGTTGTTGAAACACGGTGGTTGTGTATGTTACCAGGAGGCTGCGAAAATTATACCCAAGAAAGTTTTGCGTTGACATTTCTTCCAACTGTGTTCATTTTATTGGAAACTTTATAATATCATTAGTGTTTTAATTAATTAGTATTCTGCGTCCCTACTTACTGTGAATATGTCTCTAGAAGCTGAACAATTATTGAGAATCGTTTTACAACAAGAAAACGTAAAGTCATTCGCATACAGAACAGAAGAGTGTATTGTTCAGCCTTGCTCAAGGACTGGCAGTTTGTGCCTAAGCCACCGTCGGAGCACGGGATAAAATAGACACCGTGCGGCCAGGATCCACAGTCGATGAGGCACGAACATAAACGGGGTCCCTAAATTGCTTTCAAACGCTTCCTTCCTCTACATCAAGACCGAGTTCCCCAGAAAGACCGCTTTGACATCAGACACCGGGGCGGAAACTTTTCCATAACGCAAACCCCGTCATCACCCACCCGCTCACCTTACTTAACACTTCCAACCCTGAAATAGAACAACAGGGTTAAGTGATATGAATTGGGATAAAAAATCAAGGTCAGGATGATCGGATTCAAGGGATTTGAACCGGAAGTTTCCGAATGCGAGTTCCAAGTGTTAAATCCTGAGTCATTCCTTTGGTTTCTGGAAGATGGAAGAATTGACTTTTTGGTTATGTTGTAATGAAAGAATTTCGCAATGTAAGAAAAATGTGTACTTTCATAACACAACAGATCTTCACTTACTGCTTGCTATTCTCCCACCTGAAATGAAAACGAGTTTCCAAGAAACTTAATTTGTTAAAACTGCTCTCTGTTTGTCGTTTGTTAATTCCAACGGGTGCTTAGAGCTATGGCTTATAATTACAACGATTATCATTGGCCATACATAAATATAAATTGATGATATATTTTCTGAACTATTTAATTTTTTGTGTTTAATGTAAAAAAAAAATTAAATTCGCAATTTATTTATTTACACACACACACACTAACCTTAACCCTAACTTGGGGTAAATCCTATAAACTGGTGAACTTAGTGGTTTGCTGCGGCGAGTTACGGCCTGACGGTCTACGCTTGCCTCCTTTTCGTAAATATAAATTGATAGCCGTTTGGTGTTACTATGTTAGCGGGTAAATCGTTTTAGTGTTGGTAAATCTCCTTTTTAACTCAAACAAAAGTGGTGTCATCTTGCGATAAAAATCATAAGCAACTAGTCATAATAAACAAAATAAGCTAGTGCAACAAGAACCTAAGTGCTGAATGAATTATTCGCAATAAATACCCTTAGTCTAAACACTTATTCGTTGGTGGTAGAAAGCAGTTCTTCTAGCTTATACATAACCTAGCGGTTCACTATGTTAAACCTGCAACCTCTGGTTCGGTTTATGTTTATGAGTTGCACTTGTGAACTGTGATAGTTTTATCAGCCTCTACTGTCGCTGCATACCGAAATTGCTATCCTGACGGCTAAACCGGCGTATTGTCCGTTATAGTAGTGGTAAAAGTGTTTCAACTGCTACAGTACTATATAGCGGCAGAAGTCGTTATTCTCACATGAATAATTTGTATTTTTTTTTTTTTCCTCAGGCTAGGCATAGGTTATGTTGGCAATATCTTTTTCACATACACCACAGTATAAGGGTGTCACATTTATTTTGCTTGTCAATTTTTTTTTCTTGATGCACCAAATGAAAAATTGTTTCAAACAAAGTTTTTTAAATATCATTGGGGAGTTCTTGCTGAGGGTATACATTTTTGCATCTCATTCCTGTGGGAAATAGGAAACAGAACTTGTTTTTTTTTAATAGCACCATGTACATTTTATTCAAGAATGCATTTAATATCTCCAAGATCTATTCAAAAGTTTATCACACTACTATTTTTGTCAAGAAAACAATAGATGTGCTAATAGAAAGAAGTACACAGTTAGTGGAAAAACCGAACTGTTTAATGCCTTGGTTGTACAAATTACTTACCCAATGTAGTTTTGTAGTAGAGTTCAGGTATTTTATTATGATTTCCGCTTCATGTAAACACAGGTGTTCTAAGAGGGAGGTGGGGATAGGTAACTCATCTCCCTTATTGTCGTTGCTTTAGCTTACATACCAGCGTACTGCAGTTATTCACCAGAGTAAGTTAGTAGTAACTACAATTTTCCTCGTGTAAATGTAAATGTACATACGCATGAAGAGAAAGTAGAAATTATGCTGATCTACGGAGAATATAAATTGGCAGATAAATTGAAGTTGTTAAATGATTTAGTTCAACAAATGCACTGCAGTGCTGTTAAATAAAAGAACAGAATTTGTCATTTCTATATCTACTGTTTTCTTGACTAAAATGATAAAGTGTGGTACATTTATGTACCGCTCTTGGAGAGGGTAGTTGTATTCTTGAATAATATGTACATGATGCCATTAAAAAACGAAGTTATATTTCCTACATTAATGAAGATACAAAAAGTGTATCCTCAGCTAGAACTCCCCCATGACGTTAAAAAACTTTGCTTGAAACAATTTTTCATTTAAACGCAACGTAAGAAAGTTATTTTGGGTGAGCAAGATAAATCTGACGCCCTGTATACAGTAGGGACAGCTTGTGTCGGATTATTTGATGTTCTTTCTCCTAAAATCCGGCTCCGAGATGGATTGTTTACAAATAATCCGTTATAGTCGCTTTATCATAGCAGCTGAATTGTGTTAACAATCGGTTGGAAACGTGAAAGTTACGGATTCGTTAATTATAACTTTAACTATGATGAAACTGCATTTTTTTTCCAAAATATATGTGCAATTCCCATGCTATCGAAACAAAAGGTAATTATATAGATCACCACATTAATTGGGGTTTTGATTGTCTGCTGCTTTCGCGCTGTGGTGAAAGTTCTACAGCCTGCTTCTGGCCATCGCCGTCTTGGGTTCCATTTCCGTTGGCTCGACATTCCTTACTTCCCTGGGTATCTCCATCCTCTCCAGCTCCTGTCGACAGACCCCCCATTAATAATGAACTTGTCGAACCGCAGCACAGCCTGGTAGGCCTGTTTCCCGGCCTCGAACGCGTGACGCTTCAGGAAGTCTCTCTCCTCTCTTACTCTTCGACTGAAGTACTCCACAATGCTTATCCCCGTGCTCCGGAGATATCTGGCGTCTGGAAGGATAACAGCTTTGAGCTTATGATGGGTCAGTTTACATATTGCCCCGTCGACCTGTATGATGTGTTCTCTCTATGTCACGTTTCTAGAGCATCATTCCAATTTGGGTCATTAACTTCCGTACTAGTACCTCCACTAAACTGTAAATCACTATATTGTTCCTGCAAATTGATTCTCCGGTTTTGCTTCAATAGACACAACATGCTCCTGCACTCTAACAACTACATTTTCCAGATTCTTTACGTTGAGCCTGTCAAATCCCGCTTTGACCTCTTCCCTCAACTTCTCAATAAGTCTACGAACACATTCTATTGCCGAGTACTGCAAACAAAGAACACCTTGTCTCCTTTCGCTGTCAGGTAGCAACTCAATTCTGAAATAATAATATCACTCTTTTACTGTAAATTATTAGTGGTACACTAGGATTTAATTATCTTCTATGAGCTAAGTTCCAGAGCTCATGCAGAAACTGGTTTGTTTAGTAAGTTATACATTCTCAATTTTGAAGGGACACAAACGTTTCTAATGTATACGCCGTTAACAGAAACATTTGTCTCCATTCTGAAGACTGTGTGATTTGTGTGAACATGGAACTTAACTGCATTAACCTAAAACTTCCATAGTTATAAACACAACAAATCTAATTTGTCGAATGGCGGTGTCGTAAATATCACGAAAGGACACTTCAAGAATGAGAACGTTAGTTGTTCTCAATGCTATTTTAAGTACCTAAGTTGCTTAGAACGATAACTGTCGTCCAAGGGACTCAGCTGTCTGGGAAATTAGTTCATTGTCAGTGCGGACCGATCTCAAAGTAGGTGCTGCAAAGTCTATTAGAGCCTAAGTCGGGCTTTCTCTGGAGGTTCCATCAATCTTAATAATCAGTTTTATCTGTTTGGCCTCTTCTTTATACTCGTTTCATCTCAAACCATCACATCGGCATGATATGTCGACTCTAGGAGATCTTGCTCAGCCATTTTGTGCAATAATTCTGATTTCTTTTACGACCTGGTCTCTGCACTCATGGGGTTACTTAGACGCTTCAAAATGAGCAAGGTTCAGTTACTCCCACGTGCTAGAACTTCTCTGCAATGTTTCTTAAGTGTTATGGGTTTACTAGACATGCAGACGGACGAGGTAGGATTTCATTCTTTCTCCCATGCGAGGGCACAATAAGCTTCCGCACAGACTATCGCGTTTCAAGGGATGAAAATATAAATATTCTAAATCACTATAAAATAAAACTCTTCTCAACAGAGATGTATCGCACGAAAGCTGGTATTTACATTCGTAATGTTTCTTCTGTGTATAGTGTAACGAGCCTAAAAGCCATATTATATATGGCGACTACACTAATTATGAATTAAATATGTACTAAAAACCTCAAATTGTTTATTACTGAGGTAGTTACTTGGTAGGCATTAGTGGTGTCATGAAATCTGTGTAGGCGCTCCGAGACGAGGTCATGATGAACATGTCGACTCCCACGTCCACCTCACGTCTCAACAACATCCCCATCATTCCATTCCAGGTGCCATTTGGAGACACTGCTCCAAAACTCTTATCTGCTGGACTGTAAAACTCCGTTCTGTAAAACAAGGAACATTCTTTCATGCAGTGTCTGATAGCAGAATCAACACAGTAAAAGCATGCCAAACATTTATCAATAAAGATTAGAACGTGGCAGTTTATTTTCTGTGTGCAGAAGGACGCAAATAGAGTAGAGAGTGAGACGGGAACTCCCCGGACTCGAACCCTCTAGGCAATTATCGTTGCCGTCTGACTTAAGTGTATGCATGTTATGTATTGTTTTATTTTGTTGGGGTGAGCAAGTCTTAAGAATTCTTTTAAAGGAGGGAACCAGCCATCATATCCCAAGTGTTGAAGGTTGCACCGGAAAGTAGCATTGCTTGTTAGAGGAACGGTATACGACAATAGAGAATAAGACGTGAAAACAGAGCAACTGTAGACGATAATACAGGAAAACAGTTTGGCGCGATAAAACGGAGTAGTCGTGGACGACAATAGAGAAAAACAGTTGGCCGCGAGGCTGATAGCGAGCTAACAGCAAAAGTAACCTACGGGAAGAATTTTTTGTAATAATTAAGTACTATCCATCTGTTTTCGGTTATTAGGTTATATCCATCGATAATCATTTTTTAGTAGAAAGAACGAACTTTTGGTGCGAAGAATTTTCCTTATAAAAACTGTAGGAGTGCTGAGAAAGTGTGTGTGAGGTTAGTTCCGGCACTTCGAAAAACTTCTTAAGACTTTCTCAGTGAGTTCAGATTGGGAATCCTGAGCCACAGAGCAATTGAATAAATCAAGGCTGTTATCACCAAAACAAGTGCATTTTATCCACAGCCACCTTTCCATCTCCTTTTCCCTCGAGACAAGAAATTTGTTTCCAAAATACCAGCTTAACAATTGCAGGAGCATTGAGGAAACCCTAGCATTAAGACACCATCAAAGGAGCCGTGAGAGGGCGGAGAACAAAGTCTACACGTCATCCATTAAGATTAACCGAATTCTTGGTTAATCCAACACATCATCCACACTTCCGCATTCCCCTACTCACCATTATTGAACCGTTCCAAAAGGGTTTCCCAACTTGTGGTTGTTAGCAACTATATTTACCGCCACAAGAGTAAAACATGCTTCTTGTTACTTGATCTTAAATTTGCCTTTGTATAAATTTATAGTTCACTGCTATACCGTATTGGCGTCTTCGGCGACGGCCTTGAACAAGGCTTTCCAGCGATTAGAACTTGCCTGTTTACAGATCTTTAGTGCATTGACATGCTGAGAATAAAGTGAGATGGTTCAGCTTAAGTATGCCCGTTCCGCATGTGTTCATGAATTATGTGTTTAAGATAAGTGGTACAGGAATTTGCTACTTGTTATTTTATATTGGCAATTCTATTATAGATATTCTAAATGACATCCTCCGTAATGCCTGAACAATAGTTAATATAGGAAGTGTGCTAGAGGGAAAATCTGCAGTATATGGCCAAGAAAGGTAACATTCCAACAGCGGATAAAATAATTATCACTTATTGTGATTAATTCCACAATAAAAAGTACTTAACATGCTAATGACTGAATTTTAGCTCGCCCAACAATCATACATTCAACAATATAAATTAGCTTTTAAAGTTTAATTCTGTTTCACATATTGAAATTACTTTTAAATTTTTAAACATTAATTGATTATCTGGCTAAGCATTTTATGAACATTTTCATTCAATTTTATTTTAAAACAACATTAATGTTAGCTGCCTTTACATCAACTTGAAAAATATGTACATACAAGTTTATATTACCGCAAAACCAAATATGAACATAAAATAACATTGAAATGTTACAAAATGCTTACAAGTACCAAATCAGATTTATCCACCTATGAAAAATAAGCGTCTGTCTCAGCTTCAACCTCGTCATTTAATGTGAATCTTCATCCACCCAGTCATTTCTTCAGGTTTGGGAACAAAAGGTAATCGCTGAGAGCCAAATATGGCGAAAATAATGCAGTAACAATCCCAGACCTGTGTGAAGCCGCATTATCGCGATGAAAGAGAGCAAGACAGGACGTTTGGCCTAAATAGTTTCATTCATTTAGTCCAGTAGTGAAGTGTTATACTCCCCAGTGATGATTCTGCCTTTCTGGAGTAGTCTATGAGCACCACATCACGAGAATCCCAGAAAATTGCAGCAATGACTTTTCCTGCCAATGAACCGCTTTTGTTTTCTTTGGTGCACTTTCACCTGTTGCCACCCACTGTTTCATTCATCTCTAGCGTAGTAACGAATACAAGTATCATTTGCTGTTAGGAAGGTCGGAGAAACTCACTGGAATTACTTTTAAACACTCTTGCAAGATGTTCACTAGAGTGCATTTTTGGCCCATTGTAAACAAACGCGTTACCTATCAAGGGGAAAGCTTTCTCAACCCAAAATTTCGTGTACAATGTAGTGGACAGGGCCTATGAAGACCTTTGCAATGTCAGCCAACTCGCGTACCCAATCGGCGATCATTGAGTATGGCATTGTGAAATTTTGTCATATTCTCATTGTAGTTAATAGTTTTGGGACGCGTTGAGCGCTCATCATCTTGACGACCACACTTAAATTTAGTAGCCCCCTTTTTAACCGTAAAAAACGAAGGGAAAGATTCCCTTAAAGAGGAAACTATCTTATCTTGCATTTTGTTAGGGTTAAACCCTTCAAAATGAAGTACTTTATCATAGATCATGTTTCAGTTTTCTCCCTATTGTAGAAAATGTTAACACTAGTTTGTTTACATGATCGTCTCCAACAAATGACTACATTCACGCGTCTGAAACTTTACAGCGCGCCGTCTAAACAATGATACTGAACAATTATCATAGTAATTTGGCTATCTTCGTGCATCTCTGAGTCATGCCAAGAACTTTTAGGACACCCTTCGAATGCATTTATGAGGAAAATTCCATAACTTTCAGACCCGATTAACCCTATGAGGTTACAGAAATAAATAACCTAGCATGACATTTGGAATATTATTTTTATCCACTTTTCACATCTACGCATTAACAAAGCAATGCCTTTGGAATTCAAGAATTTTATTTGCAAAATACATTTAATGCACAATATCGCCATAAAAGTATTTGCACCGCAATTTTTCCTCTTTCCTCAGTCACTGACTACTAGTTTTGAATTGTTCGATCCCCACATGCTTCGCAATAATTGTCTTATGGACTGGAGCTTTGTCATGGTGTAGCCGAAGCAATGAATCAACGCTGCTCGTCTGAGAATATTCAGCATTTCCAAAATATTGTTTCCATATCTTCAATTTTGTGGGCGATATTACGTTTACTTTGCGATACTTATATATTACCTAGAAGGAAGATCAACGTGAAGAACAATTTCGAACATGAATTCCAATACTTGTTTTTAATTAACTTGACAAATTTCCAAAACTCTGCCGTAGTGGTCAGGCGATGTTTCCTCTTAACTGTGCAGAAAGAAATCGCGGCACCTACTGCTGGGGCTTCTTTGATCTTCAACCACCTTTCTTCAGCTGTCACCTCCATAGTTTAACTTATTCTTTCACAGTTGAATATGAAGGAAAAAAACTTCCACATTAACATACTCCAATCGCATTTTGTAGACTTGGTGTAAAAGTTTATCATAATTTTAAATTACAGCAACTTACCCTACCATGTGTTGTCCAAACGAGTGCCTCCAGCTTAGAGTTACGGTATTTTAAAAATGTATCAAACAATTTAGACTTGCGCAATCTGCTGACTAATTGAATGAGAAACCTTCGGTGCTGAGAACACTGCCGCACTTGCAGAGAGCGACAATATCATGTAAGCTTGTAAAAATAGTTTTAGTTGGCTCATATTCATCTTTTATTTATTTATTAATTTTTCAGTAAAAGTTAATTATAAAGTCTTGGCAGTGGATAAATAATATAATGGTTTGTTGTTGGACATCCCGAATACCTGTACTTACCTGAAGTTCATGATATCTTCCAAGTCCAGCCAAATTAAAGAGGAGTAAAGTTGTGTTGCCTGGCCACTCTTCAAAGCTGCAGCAGCCATTTCCTTACTGTCATTGAATTCTCCCTGACCAAAATAAAAATAACTGGTTAAACTTACGATGAAAGTAATTGGATAGTTTATTGAGTATCTTAATAGAATTATTTCTTTAAAATATTTTTAATCCACTTATGAAAATAACAGTTTTTTGGGGGGAAGGAAACTTTTCTTTCATAAATTATTTTATTAGAAATGATACTTAAAGTATATTTAGTTGTACTGACTAGATGAATTTTAAGTCCTATATACAAATAGGACTTTCAGCATGCAGTTAGGATAGAATGCCCCGAAAATGGTTCCAATGACGTGAATGGCTCCAGAAAGGAAATCTGTACTTAGACAAGTATTATTTATGAATTCTGTTGTATATTTCAGTTTTATGACTTTATTGATAAAGGGAATACATTACAACCTGTATTATACTACCTTAATGATATTTGTATCAATGCCATTCCCCTTGGTGAATGAATGAATTTTTATTTCTCACCTACATCAACATACAAAATATTTATTACAAAATAAGCAGAAATAACCCAATTAAGAATAAAATTTAACAAATAGGATCAGTGCCTTCAGCACACCCAGAAGACACTAACCCCAAACATAATTCCAATTTGATTGGTTCCGTCCCCAGCCCCCGGTTCATCAGCAGCTACCTACTGGAATGTCCAGTCAAAAGAAAAACACAATAATAAAAATAATTTATACCTAAACCATAGTTATAACCAACTAATTGCAATTTCTACACTAATAATTCCCATATTTCTCCATTGCTCATTTATACCTAAACAAAGGCGCACAATATCTAAAAAAAAAAAAAAAAAAATTAACATTATCAAAGCTAAGCTAAAAATTTATCAATACCAAAACTAAGGTCCTGTCGTACATTAACCGCCTTATTAATGGCATTTTTAGAAATATGATATTAACATGTTCTACAAGAACACAAAAAATTACGACTTTTGTTGATAACTGTCATGTTAGAAATCATATATTGGATTAAATTTCTATCTTAGATAAGTTATGATAACAAATTATGCCAAAAATTTAAACAAATACGCACATACGAGGGTAGGTCCGTACGATTCCCGACCTCGCCGATAAGTATTATTGCTTTCACAAACCCTTATCTGGTGTCATAACTTATCTGTTAAGTAAACAATTGCAGCTGTAACTCTCGCTTCGCTGTGTTCAGTTGTTCAGATATAGTTGCATAAAGAAGGTTATGTACAGAAGATTGTGACATGCTCAAAATGGAGTATCGAGCTCTTATTAAGTTCTTCATAAAGAAGTACTTACTTAAAAAAAAAAAAATTAAACGGCGATTGGACGGCGTATATGAGGAGACATCCCCCTCATATTCTACCGTAAAAGAATGGCCCAACTTTTTCGAATGGGTCGAGAAGACGAAGAAGTTTTAGGTCGGCCATTGGAGGTGCTAACTTGTGGAAGGAAAAATTGTGGAATACGGCGGCTCAAAGTTACAAAAATAGCAGCAAGGTTGGGCCTTTCTAAAACAACAGTCCTTCGAATTATTCATGAACATTTAAACATGAATAAGGTTAGTGCAAGATGGGTGCCTAGACTTCTTTCCTCTGTCCAAAAGTAGCAACGAGTTATATGTTGTCAGACATTTTTGGAGCTCTCCCGTGGCAACAAGAGAGAAGTTCTGCAAACCGTTGTTACAGGAGATGAAACTATGGTTCTTTACTATGACCCTTTGTCCAAAAGAGAATCAATGGAGTAATATAAACTTGGCGAAGTACCGCCTCTGAAGACCAAGATCACTCAGTCAACCAAGAAGATCATGGCCATGATCTTTTGGGACTGTGAAGGAATACTCTTCGTTTGCTTCAAGGAGAGAAACATCAGAGTAAATGGGGACTACTATTGCACAGACTACATGCCTCCATCAAAGAGAAAAGGGGAGGAAAGCTGAGAGGTGGTGTGCGCCTTCTTCATGACAACGCGCCTGCCTGTGCACACAGCTCTTGTTGCAAAGAAAACTGTGAATAAATGTGGCTTCAAGGAGATCGACCATCCACCTATAGCCCAGATCTAGCTCGCAGTGACTATTTCCTCTTTTCAAAACTCAAGAAGTATTTTCGAGGAAGGAAATTTAACTGTGACGAAAAAGTGATGGATGGATGCTGTTTATGCTAATTTTGCGGAGAAGACTTCTGACTTTTTTGGGGGAGAGGATTGAAATGTTAATTCAAAGATTTCAGAAGTGTATTGCAATAAAGGGTAACTATATTTAAAAGTGAAATATAGTTTTTGAAACTCATAGACCTACCCTCGTATATATGGCTCAAGTAGAATAGAGATTTGTATATGTTTGAATTTGCTGAAAGGATATGATTAACATAATGAAAGATTGTAAATTGCAGGGGAACATCCCAAACGTTGAGATAAGAGCAGAACTGAAATCAAAGATGTAATATAAAATTTAACTGGATATATAGAGGATGCCAGAGGAAAGACTCCAAAAATTGCTTCTGAACAATCAGCCTGTGGGGGTTCGGATTTTTTGAGAAATCGTTGGAAAGTATGAAACAGGAATAACCTTGAAAAGTATAATCCGCGAGAAATGTGTTCTCTACATCAGCAACTAATCCCGTTCAATTAGAAATAACTTCTTTCTCAGTTACTTTTGAGAGGTTAATTATGCTTATTTGACCAGAGAGAATTCTTTTCAAAATATAAAGTATCCCCTGAAAGCAACACAAGGAAGTCAATTTAAAGAAAATTGACCAGTCAAAATATCGGTAATTTCAAAAGTTCTGTAATCGCCGTGATTTTCGTGTCTTACTTCAAACGAGATCGCTATGTACTAATTTCACTAAGTTGTACGTCATAAAGAAAACGGGACTCTGAAATATGTGCTGCTTCTGTAAAAGAGGTCATCGTTCCCAGGTTATTTGTTTTTTAGGAACCAGTCCTCGGGACTGGAATATAGGCAACCATTGGCCTTCCCCAATCCATATCCGCTATTTTTTTGACACGCGTTGTAACTTGAACTTACTGCTGTTTAATGTGTTGCAATTAAGTGCCACTCTGACCTGTAGTAAACCGGGTGTTCAATGCAAGACTTTAATTTTTGCAGAAAAAGTCGTCGCCACTGGGGTAGTTGAAAAGGATAGTTCATTGTAATTCATTTACTGTATATGGGGATATGTGCAGTACATTCTCTTGAGTATTATTCTCCTTAATGTATAATTAAATTATGTCAAATTTTCTTCAAATACGCAGTTTTTTATTTTATAATCTTAATTACAATGAATATTGATAAAATATTCATTTCAAAGTAACTTTTGAATCAACCATAAACAGCGCCCATCACTTCTTCGTCACACTTAAATTTCCTTCCTCGAAGGTCCTTCTTGAGTTTTGAGAAGAAGAAGTAGTCACTGGGAGCTAGATCTGGGCTGTAGGTGGATGGTCGATCTCCTTGAAGCCACACTTATTCACAGTTTCCTTTGCAACAAGAGCTGTGTGCATAGATGCGTTGTCGTGAAGAAGGCGCACACCACCACTCAGCTTTCCTCGCCTTTTCTCTTTGATGGAGGCACGTAGTCTGTGCAATAGGCCAGCAAAGCCTATTTACTGTGGTGTTTCTCACCTTGAAGCCAATGAAGAGTATTCCTTCACAGTCCCAAAAGATTATGGCCATAATCTTCTTGGTTGACTGAGTGATCTTGATCTTCAGAGGCGGTACTTCGCCAGGTTTACGCCACTCCATTGATTCTCCTTCGGACAAGGGATCATAGTTGAGAACCAAAATTTCATCTGCTGTAACAATGGTACCCAGAACTTCTCTCTTGTTGCCACGGGAGAGCTCCAAAAATGTCTGACAACAGATGACTCGTTGCTGCTTTTGAACTGAGGAAAGAAGTCTAGGCACCCACTTGCACTAACCTTATTCACGTTTAAATGTTCATGAATAATTCGAAGGACTGTTGTTTTAGAAAGGCCCAACCTTGCTGCTATTTCTGTAATTTTGAGCCACCGGTCATCCATAATTTCTCCTTCCACAAGAGCGAGCGATGTTTTCAGGAGTGAGCACCTCCAAGGACCGACCTTCATGCTCTTTATCTTCAATGTTTTCTCGACCCATTCGAAAAGGTTTGGCCCATTCTTTTACGGTAGAATATGAGGGAGATGCTGCCCCATATACAGCGCTCAATCGCTGTTGAATTTCATTTGGAGTTAGTCCTTTTGTAAAGAACTTAATAACAGCTCGATACTCCATTTTGAACATGTCACAATCTCCCACACACAGCCTTCTTTACGAAACTATATCTGAACAACTGAACACAGGGGAGCGTAAGTTACAGCTGCAACTATGTACTTAACTGATAAGGTATGCCAGCAGATAATTGTTTTGTGCAGTCTATAATCCTTATCGGCGAAGTCGGAAACTTATTGACCTGCCCCTCGTATGCATAGTATTGAAACATTTTGATAGTGTCTGATATAGCAATGTCCAGGTCTAATATTAACTGATATTAAAATCAAACTATAATTTAATATTTATTTCTAAGGTTAGTTTTAGAAGTTTACAGTTGGAAATTATGGATGCAATGGTTTTAAACATCAACAATGAATGGCAATGCAAAAGAAAAAATTGTTTCTCTTGACGAACATATCAATCTTTGTAAAAGTACAGAACAATTGGGAACTTAGAACTTACAGAACTTAGAACTTAGGGGATTTATGCGTTTATGCGATTATTTAAAAATTAGTTAGAAAAGATAGAAACTGTTCTGTAAACGAATATTTCCGGAAATACAGCATGACACCTACTTACATATTTATAAGCGATTCTGACAACGTGTCCATACAGAGAGTCTCTTCTGGCGTAGAGATTGTTGTTGACCCATTGCAGCTCTCTTGTAGAGGAGAAGTTGCCAAAAGAGTACGTCCTTAGAGGCAGCGGTTTGTCAATGCGGTATACCTCTGTGAAGTAAACGGTGTTTGCTTTGGGGTGCGCTACTAGAAACTCGCAATCAAAGGGCACGTTCACATCACGAAACTCTTCCTCCATGTCGAAGGTCTCTCGAGGATGGAAGAGCAGCCATATCGCCGTAGAGAGACTTGCTGTTGTTGACAGCTGAAAAAGAACACCTGCAGATAATATACACAAAAGTTAAAGTTTATATAAAATACGCAAGCAAGGGAAAAACAAAACTAACAATTGAATCTATAAAGGAAAAAATAGATACAATTTATTATGTAACATACCTGAGCTCAACACATGTCCCCATTCTTGAATTAAGTATTGGGGGGTCTGTCAGCCATGGTATCTCCTTCAGATGATTTGTCCTTTTTCAAATTTGGAAAAATTTGACGAAAGGGGGAAGTGTCCGATGGAAAAGGAAAACTTCCATCACTTCGAGGTGAAATTCAACCATGCATGATTACATCTATGTCTGAGAGTGATTTCATGTCATATCTCCTGATTTAGGAAGCAATTACTGGTTCGCTTTATTCTTAATTATTGCAATGTTTGAGGGTGTATTTTATTATAAAAAGTTTCTGGGTCTTCTAGGAGAACAAATTCTCTTTGTGACCTATTTTTGGGTGAAAGTATTGGTACATCTTTAATGTATATTTTGTAACATACATTTTTTGTTTATTGTGAAGCGTTGGTCTAAAATATCTGTCATGCATGTCTAAAATTGATCCGAATTATTTTGACTCATCATTTATTTATCGAGCTCGATTATTTAGGGATTCTGAACTTCAGACATACTCCTGAAGTTCCTAAGTTATCTTAATCTCTCTGGAAAAAACAGGTAACCTGTTTTGTTATAAGATTATGTGATGTTTATTGCTTTTACTTTCAGCATGAATTTATGGAACTGAAATGACAAATTCTACAAGTCTTTTTTCTTCATAACGGATAACAAAGAGCCTGTTTTTTCTTTGTCATTTTATATAATATTTGTGTAGACGTTTTCTCCTTTTGGTGTATGTTCTGTTGAATACATAGCCTGTTCTATCTTCAACAGCATAGAAAGCGGTTATAGAAACAAAACAAGGTGAAGCAAAAACAACAAGATTATGCTATGAAATACTAAATGTCCAGACATATTACACATTATTTTAAACAGAAACCACAAATCATTCCTTTAACATTTAGTAATAAGATGAACATGCTCGTGATCATTCTGGTTTACCTCCAGCTCGCCTTTAATCTTTCAATCTTCTCAATTTTTTGTTTTGTTTAATGAGTTAGGAGAATTTAAGGTAAAATATGGCGGATAAAATTTTGATGTTCAGCTCCTTATGCTTATTACCTCCATTGTTTACTGTAACTGCATGTAACTACAAAGTGCTATGAAAGTCTCTCCGCAACAACGGAATGGGCAAGAATTTGTGCATTACACATTTTAGAGTAGCAAACTAGCCCATTATTGCTTTTTCTTTGTACAGTATGGTAGTTATGTTAATAAGGGAAACTAAGAAAAAAATATTACATATACCTCACCGATACAAAAAGATTAAAATGACAATTTTCTTGATGACATAGAGTGTTCGTTTTATTTTATTATAACACATAATGGAAAATATTTTGTCATATAATTTGTTGACTATTTGTTTGAGGGTTATCGTAATATATACACGATTTACCATCGCCTCAAATAACAAGTCTGGCATCACTTAATATAGACACACAAACTTCTTTTTTTTCTACTGCTATTGTTACAATTTCCCTAATAACCTATTACCATATAAGTATTCTATCCCATGTATGTACACACCAGAGCAGTTCTTCAGGCATCATTGTTTTGTACACATGAACGAGTTTGGTGAAATATATTTGTATATCAAATCACCAGCAGTGATAACATCGAGCATGTAAACTACTTATAAGCTTTAAATTAATTTTCCCTGCAATGGACCACCTTCTAGAAGAGCAATCTCTAGACTCTTCTAGTTATATCTTACCCAGCTTCACTGTGTAAAATCGTGTTTTGCACTGAGCAATTCTGCAACTCATATCCGATTGGCTGGTCCGACTTTAAGAGCCTTTGTTTTGCCACATATCCTTTGTAAATGACTACCTACTTTCTCAGGATGGTATTGGCCGCAACCCGAAATGCTTTACTGCGGAACGACTTTATTATCACCTGATAATTAACCACATCTTAGGAGATCTGACTAGAATAAGTAAATATGATGCCATTATCATAAGTATAGAATAGTTCAATACTCTTAAGAATATTGCTAATAAATTATCGTTAATTTGAATGTAAATATAAAATATTCTGTCAAAGTTAAGCATTTAATTTGAAATATATGTAAATAAAAACAAACCTGAGCAAGGAATCTTCTAATTTCATCTTCTGCAGAGAGAACAACGTATAAAGGCAAAGTTCTAATGCAGGAGTAGGGATTGTCAGTGAGATTGAGCTTCCGGAAAAAAACTAGCGCAGTAGAAATATCTTTCTGGGCCAGTTCCTTCTGTAGTTTCTGGAGCCAGGTTTCTGAAACATTGCATTATTAGAGTTTTATTAGAGTTTTACTGCGACAAATCTAAATGTTATTGTCTCTCTTAGCTAAAACATCTTATAAATGATTTATCAGAAGATCGGAAAAATATTCTTTTTGTTTATTGAAAGTTAAGCATACATTAGAATTTGGAATATTCCTTTCAAGTACGTATTTAATTATTTATATAACTTCTCAGTATAAGTTGAACATTTTTTATGGATACTAATACAGCACTTCAAAAATAGTGATATGTGATATTAAAGGAACCACAATGTGTTGTTTTTACATGTGGCCTATTTTTCTGTCGTTGTTGCTACAGCCATTTTAAAGCAAATTATCTGTCCCTTGCCCTGCTTACTATTATGAGCTTTTGATTTCTGGTGAAGATAATCGAAATAGCTTGAAAAACAGAGTTTCTATAGTGGCAATTGTGGTGCAAATGGTAACACAACGTTTGAAAACAAAATGTCTCTTATTTCCTTTCCTGAAATTTGTGTTTTATATAAATTATATTAAAAATGTGGATAGGCAATAAATAAATGAAATATATAATGGAATAAGAGTACTTAATATTGAAAATAAAAATGGAAAACAGAAGGACGTTTTTCTATTGGGGAGAAAATGAGAAAAATATAAGATTTAAACTTTATTTAAATTTTTTTTGGATATCCTCAAAAATGTTTCCTAACCTAGAGAAAAACTATTCATTAAAGCATTGTATTTGCTGCATTTTAAAGTGGGTTTACGACTAAATTACAAGTCTAAATATGTTTGTTATCAATGAAGTTCTTGTAAATAGAGATTAAACAGGAGAATAAAATATTAGGAATATTTTAATATAATAATAGCGGTAAATCAGAACATTTCAAACATATTCCACTGTCTTATGTTCGCAACAAACATTTTAAATCCAACATTGAATTTCACTGGATTTTATGATGTGAATTAAGGCATTAATTATTCACTTGTTGCTAATAGCATCCCTGTAGAGTACATTAAACATAACTAAAAAGAAATGGCAAATTGTATGTAAGTTGTTCAATTTCAAAATATTAACGTTGTGAGTTGCTCTGAGACCTTTAGTCCTCTGTTGTCTAAATGCAAAATGGAAGAAAATATTTCATCCCCCCCCCCCAATTTCTGAGATGCAGTTTTTACTTATGTGTTTGTTCATCTCTTGTCCTCTTCGTTTCCATGGCGTATTAGAGAGACATTTCGATAATATGTACTGGATATGATGATCATTTCTAATTCTAATTCTTGGGGCTTCGGGGTTCCGCGAATGGGCGGTAGTGACAGTAGAGGAATTAAGTCGAATTATCTGGAGAAAAAATATATTCAGGTACTACTTTTTCTGTCTTAAATTTCACTTATGGCTGCTGGAATCGAACCCAGTGAATTAACTTATCAACGATAATTTCTCCGTTTATAAGACTTTTTTTTTATGGACGCTCTTTAACATCTCAGGTCATCAGCGTCCCATTCACTCAGGGCGTGAAATGGCCGGCAAATTTTGCTCAGAGTCCTCTCTTTCAGGCTTGAGGTTCTTTTTCGTGCCGTAAATGCACGACACGGGACCCACAGCTTTACTTCCCTTCCGAAGGAAGCCATACTTAGGATTTTTACGCCCGGAAAAAAATCCATCGGTCCTGGCCGGGTTCGAACCCGCGATCTTGGGTATAGGAGGCAAGTATGGTAACCACTACACCTCCAGGACTGACATATAAGACTTTGATTAATATATTGTACATATCATAATTTTATCTTTAGGTAATGATGATTACAACAATTTATGCTTTTTATTGTGATATCCATCTGCATTTTGGCATTCCTAATTTCTGATATCCCAACGTTTCAAAGTTTTGTTCTTCAAGCGAATACTTTGTATACACAAATTCTTACTTCACATAATTGCCACTTCTGTCTTCTAGAACTAATTTTCAATATATTTAATTTCCTTTACACGTATAATAAAGTAAACTGCACATTAAGAGAATTTTTACACATTGAGAGAAAACTGTAACAGAGCTGACTAGGCTCCTGAAATATGACCCTGAGCGGGGAGATTACGTTCTATAATGCCGGGAATTTGACCGACCAGTCTGCTGTTGCGGTTCCCCTTGCTTCTCCGGCAGTAGTCTGACTGACACGCATAGTACATTCCTATCAACACATACTTCGTTATTGTAAATAAACAGGGATATAGAATTAAGAAATAAAAAAACAAAAAATTGCCTAAAGTGACTCATCAATTATTAACTCCCTTTCAAAACTCACATCATAAAGAAAAATGGGGAATATTAAAAAGAAAAAATGTTTAATGAGCTCATTTGTAAAGGTAGAATTTAACGTGTCGAATATTTTGTTGTACGTAGACATGGTCACTACTAGTTTATCCTTTCCTTTTATAAAGGAGAGAGAAAAAACAGCTGGATAAAAGCTAATGTTTTCAAATACCTGGAACTACTCTGAAACGTTTATAGATCACCTGTATGCTGATCAGTGTGAATCAGGAAGACACATGCAGAGTTGAAGATGCGACGAATCGATGGCACAATATCCACAATGTAGTCTCTGGGAAATGTCCTTTCTATAGTACCCACCGCACGCACTAGCAGTAAAAGTATCAAGATATCTGTAACTTTTTTGTACATCACAAATGTGGAAGGCCGGACACGTCATATACTGCTTGCGTGATGCGTCAGCGTTGTCCATTTTTACGATCACCTTGTCGGAAAGTCATACTCTCCTGTTTGCATACAAAGTATAAATAATAAAAGTAAACATTATCACTAGTCTAAAGACCAAATGTAATTATTACATTTTACTGTTATAACTTTGAACGTTCTTTACTTTAAAATGCTTTTCACACATATTTCTAAGTCGTTACACACATGACAGTTCAAGGTTTATTCTGCCATCTTCTGTAAACACTTGACTACCGCGTTTTCAGTGCTTCCTCAGTGTCTGTTTTCACCAATGGTCAGGGAACTTTGTTCAGTTCTCAAGAAACTGCCACGTTGGCAGAGGTCGTTAAGACGTGGACTCATGAGCGGGAGGTCTGGGGTTCGAATCCCGCCAGGACCGTCCTCCCTGACTGAGTTTTTTTCCAGGTTTTCCTCCGTCCTCATAAATGGCAAATGTCGGGGAAATACCTTAAACTTAGGCCTGGAACATTTCCTTCCTTAAAAATAAATCCTTTCCCAAAATAGAATTTCATCTCATGTATCATCAGTGTCCATCGCCTGTGGTGCCTCAGTAGTAAAAACGGACGCTGAACACTACTCACTCATCTCTCAAGAAAAACGTCCACTGAAAAAAACCAGAGGTCAGAAAAGCAAGCGAGGTTAAGTTTCCTTTACTAAGAAATTAATATCTAGTCATTTAACTTGTCAAATGATTGGGATTATATAGTGGGATACACAAAGGTCAGTGCCTCCCAGTGGTTTTTTACATTTAGAACGATACCTAGAGTCTAAACCGACCCGCCTTTCGACCGTAGACGATCTCGTCGTCCAAGCGAGCTAAGCGAACTTAGCTACCAGATTCTCACAGGTGGATAGGTCACGTGTAGCACAGATCTACGCAGTTTAAGAGGTGAGTGATCCCAGCATTAAGTTAGCCACCCCCATCCTCATGAAAGACTGTGATTCAGGTATCACCTGCCCCCAATGTACACGCCTGAGGCACTCCTTGGGATACACCGCTCTTGAGAGTCCTCAATTTTCCGTTAGTTCCGGGTCCACTGCCACACCGAGTCCAAGTAAATCCGGACAACTGCCCATCGGGAGGGGAAGGAGAAAGTATAGATGTTTGTTATAATGATTAAATCAAATACAATTTCTATAACAGACTATTTGTGAGTGACTGTAAATAACGCCATAGTGATTTCACTCCGGCTAGTCCAGTCAAGGTCACACAAACGTTTGTCTCTTTCTGCAGTTCCCCGTTTCTCACTACTTGAGATTAGAATTACATAGCTCAGGTTGATATCCCGTGAAGCTGTAATGAAAGAGAAACGTTTAAAAATGTATTCATGCAACATTGAAAACATCCTCTAATATATAAGATACTTGTGTAAGTGTCATTTTATTAATATGTCAATATTGTTAAAGGGCTACAAGTTTCTCAACTTAAAAGGGACGCTAAAATCATTTACAGCTTTCGCTCGAAATTTGATATAAACATACACAATTATGGTATTTGGTTAGAAAACGGATGATATATTCCTTGCATTAATATATGTAACCGCGAAGGAACACGAAACCACCACTCAAAAAGAATGCTATTTGACAGATAAGTGGGGAAGCATTGTGTATTTGCAAGAACCAAGTCATTGGTTTTCGACTATCGTCTAATAACACGCATATTTGAAGCCATTTGCATTACGAAGCATAGGGGTAGATCCATAAGTTTCCGGCCTCGCCTATAAGAATTATCGCTTTCGCAAATCCTTATCTGGCATCATGCCTTATCTGTTAAATAAATAATTGCGGATGTAACTTCCGCTCCGCTGTGTTCAGTTGTTCAGATATAGTTACATATAGAATGCTATTAGTAGAAGATTGTGATAAGTTCAAAATGGAGTATCGAGCTATTATTAAGTTCTTCACAAGAGAAGAACTTACTCCTAATGAAATTAAACAGCGACTGTACGGTGTATATGGGGAAGCATACCCCTCATATTCTACCGTAAAAGAATGGGCCAAACTTTTTCGAATGGGTCGAGAAAGTATTGAATACAAAGAGCGTGCAGGTCGGCCATTGGAGGTACTCCTGAAAACTTCGCTCTTCTGGAAGGAAATTATGCAAGACCGGCAGCTCGAAGTTACACAAATAGCAGCAAAGTTTGGCATTTCTAAAACAACAGTCCTTCCAATTATTCATGAACATTTAAACATGAATAAGTTTAATGAAAGATGGGTTCCTTGACTTCTTTCCTCAGTCCAAAAACAAAGTCATCTGTTGTCAGGCAATTTTGGAGCTCTGCCATGGCAACGAGAGAGAGGTTCTGCAAATCATTGTTACAGGAGATGAAACTGTGGTCCTTTACTATGATCTCTTGTCCTAAAGAGAATCAACTAATAGGCGTAAATCTGGCGAAGCACCGCCTCTAAAGACCAAGGTCACTCATTTCTTCTTCATAGGCCTATAAAGTGTAAATAAGTATATCCAAAATATCAAATTTATTTTCCATAGTAATGACACATTGTAAATTAAAAAAGAAACTATTAGTCTCTGTTTGAATTATGTATTTCACAATTTACAGCACACAATGTATTCAGACAAAAAAGGAAATCTAGCTAAATAATAAGCTAAAATATTATTAGAGAGTATTAGAGACTCTCCAAGTTAAAATATGATCCATATATGTAAAAAATGGCCTTCAGAAAACAAAAATGTTGCAGCAATCATTTAAAATATCTTAAAGTATTTAAACTTTTACCAAATTAATGAAGCAACTGGGAACTAAATAAAAGTTCAACGGAATTAATTGATGCTGCAAACACGAATACATGAGAATGGAATCCGAGATTAGTGGGAGAGTAGAAAGATTTTAGTCATAACAAAGAATTAAGTAAGTGGTGGTAAACTGTAGGAATTGGTGTTAAAGTTTGAAACTTACTATCCCTTTTGCTACCTCAGTTGACAGACATATATATGGATATTGGCGAATTAGAACACATAAAGAGAGCTGATAATTGTAGTTTAATTTCTGAAATCTAGGATATCAAACATACGCTTACAGGTAGTACTCATTTTTATTTTTTCTGTACGTCTATGTAGTTTTGTCATTCGTAGCTCTTTTCATAAAATAGTCATAGATGTAAGTGCTAATTTATTTAGAAAAATAAACACTGTAAAGTTATTTTTGATTGATTTTATGGTATCAAGAGTTTTTGAACTCTACCTGATCGAGATGAACAATAATTATTTAAGTAGCGTAACTGAGGTTTAACTCGTACAAAGAAGCTTCTTAGAGAGGTCAAAGCAACATCCATCCTCATGCTTACAAACATTTTTGTAAACGACAGGGTAAAAGGGAGTTTGTGTCTCAGAAAAGGATAAAATTAGTCATTACTAACATCACATATATTCTCAAAGATTGTAATGAAATTTCGCTTCGAATTCCTGTCCACTACCATCAGGATCATACCACGTCGCTGTGTCAAATTCAAATCTTTTGTCATCATCACTCCCACGACCACTTACAGGAGCGTGGTCCTTAACCTTAAATTTAAAATTTACTCGTCTGTCAATTATGCTCCAAAAATGTTGTGTTCATATTTATACATACATCGGTGTAACTTCAGCTGTGTTTTCTTCGGATGAATAATCGTAGATGGTATCTCCACTAACGCTTGTTCATGTCTTATGTCGGTCCTGATGGTGTAGCGGTAACCATACTTACCATCTAAACCCAAGATTGAGGGTTCGAACTCGGCCAGGATCGATGGATTTTTTCGGGCGTAAAAAATTTCTAAGTATGACTTCCTTCGGAAGGAAAGTAAAGCTGTGGGTCCCGTGTGTACATTTACCGCACGAAAAAGAACCTCAAGCCTGAAAGAGAGGCCTCTGAGCAAAATTTATCGGCCGTTTCACGTCCTGAATTGAATGGGAGGATAATGACCTGAGATGTTAAAGAGCGTCCTTAAATAAATCATATAAAACAAAAAAATATCTTATCCCATGATGCTTCCTTTGATTATTGATTTTTATTAACTTTAATTTATGCTTTATCTTCTTTGGCTTCTGAAAGTACTAGAAAAAAGGAGGGACTGCTTTAGTTTTTTTAAAACTGCACTCTGTCTGGCCTCAATTCAGTTGTAGTTACACTTGTCTCCAATGGCTTTATTTCACATCGCGGAAATACTATTCGCATAAATTTCACAATATTTGTTATTGCTTCTTTGTTAATTGTAGTTGTAGTAGTTGCAGCCCACTTCAGAACTTTCTTAACAGTCTATCTAACAACACCTTCCTCCTTATACTCGAAATGAGGAATATCTGAGTGTGTTTTTTATTTTATGCTTCATTTTACATGTTTAATAATCAGTTCATTGGTGGAATATTTCTCAAATGAAGGTTATTTTATTTTTCCCCACTTATATATATATATATATATACACATACATATACATACATACATATATACATATATACATACATACATACATACGCGGGTAGGTCCATAAGTTTCCGCTCTACCATTTTCTATGATAAAGACTAAAACTATTCTTCGTAACACTTAAATTTCCTTCCTTGAAGGTCCATGAATTTTGAGAAGAGGAAATGGTCACTGGGAGCTAGATCTGGGTTGTAGGGTGCGTGATCGATCTCGTTGAAGCCGCATTTATTCACAGCTTCCTCTTTGCAACAAGAGCTGTGTGCACAGATGAATTGTCATGAAGAAGGCACACACCACCACGCAGCTTTCTTCGTTTTCTCTTTGATGGAAACACATAGTCTGTGCAGTAGGCCAGCATAGTACTTCCCATTTACTGTGGTGTTCCTCTCCTTGAATTCAATGAAGAGTATTCCTTCACAGTCACAAAAGATTGTGGCCATGATCTTCTTGATTAATTGAGTGACCTTGGCTTTTAGAGGCGGTGCTTAGCCAGGTTTACTCCACTCCATAATTCTCTTTTGGACAAGGGATCATAGTAGTGTACCATAGTTTCATCTCCTGTGACAATGGTTTGCAAAACTTCTCTCTCGTTCCCATGGCAGAGCTCCAAAAATGCCTGACAACAGATGACTCATTGCTGCTTTTGGACTGAAGAAAGAAGTCTAGGCTCCCATCTTGCACTAACCTTATTCATCTTTAAACATTCATAAATAATTAGAAGGGCTGTTTTAGAAAGGCCCACCTTGCTGCTATTTCTGAAACTTTGAGCCACTGGTGTTCCATAATTTCTTCTTCCACAAGAGCGATGTTTTCAAGAGTGAGCACCTCCAAGGGCCGACCTGTACGCTCTTCGTCTTCAATGCATTCTCGACCCATTCGAAAAAGTTTGGCCCATTCTTTTACAGTAGAATATGAGGGGGATGCTTCCCCATATACACCGTCCAATCGCTGTTTAATTTAATTTGGAGTAAGTCCTCCTGTTTTGAAGAACTTAATAACAGCCCTAAACTCCATTTTGAACATATCACAATGTTCTACACATAGGCATCTTTATGCGAATATATCTGAACAGCTGAACACAGCGGAGCGGAAGTTACTTAACAGATAATGTATGACACCAGATAAGTCGATAATGCTAATCGGCGAGGCCGGAAACTCATGAACCTACGCTTATGTGTTAAATTTTTCTATTTTGCGTCTACAACAGCTAAAATCTCCTTAGAATTAAAAACATTAGTATATTTTTAAAGTTAATGAGCGCGTCTTCAAAATAATACGAATATTTCATCTGAGTAAAATTCTGTTTTATTTTCATTGTTGGACTATTTGGAATGGTGATAATAAAATTATGACATATGTCAGTGAAAGCTACATACCTAGCAAGCAGGTTACAGGTCGACTTGTCACTGAAGGATATAACTCTGTGAATGATCGTTTTGTGCCGTGGCAACATACATTGTGTTCATTGTTTATTCTTTCTAGATAATTGCCAGTGATTCCATCTTTATAAACTACAGTTGTTGTATGCGTGTCGCTAGTGCACGAACTGCATGCACATCTACACGCTGACCCGAGCAACAATCAGACGCTCCCATCGATACTGCCTGCGTCTCGTTAATTTATTTTTTAATGTCCATCCATGTTAGAAAATGCATTACAATCATGAAGGGGTTGGTGCGGTTTCTTTGACATTTATTGGATGTTGCAAAAATAACGCCATGATTGCATTAATATACTGAACATAGTATGTCAGTTTTGTGAAATACTATTATACTATACCACTAAGCCATAAATAGACTCTAAGATAAGATTGTGCAACAAAACAGTGCTTTCGCATATTGATTGTATAATTGTGAAAGCAAGCAAAATATGTTAGAATGGAATAAATATTCTTTGAATGCATGGTGATTTTCAAGAGAAGTGTTGAAGATGCAAATGAACTTCCAACCAGGTTGACAAATGCACGCGGTCGTGACAAATTAAGTTATTATTGCACCAAGATAGGTTTCACATATCTACAGATCCTGACTTTTCTACTGTGGTTTTGGAGAAGTTTATCATCATCGAAGATATCCTAGTTTTCATTTTCTCTTGAATTTTTTATAACTGCCGTTTCGCGCCCTGATTTGAATGACGCCAATGACCTGAGATGTTAAAGAGTGTCCGGGGGGGGGGGGTCTCATTTTTGGGTGCACCAAAACTTTAAAGTACGTTTTTCATATATATAAACGTATTTTATTTGTGTTATTATTACAGGCAAACTTAGGTCAGTTTGGAGTAGTTTTACATCATGTAGGGTTTATTGAAATTAGATTGGTATATTTTTGTTTAATATAAGGGGCACTGTTTAAAACTATTTATGATTTTATCATTCGGCACCAAAACAGAAAAGTATTTACACATTTGAGTATGTTTAGCTAAATGGTTTGTTAATATTAGTTTATTGGCAAAACTAGGAACATTTAAGTTAGATTTTTATTATGTGAGGTTAATTTATGGTAGGTTCTATTGTTTTAATATTCAATTCTAACAAATTTTAAACTGTTGATATATTTTATCTTTCGGCACAAAATGTCCTTGGAAAGCTGGATTAAGTGAATCTTATTTAATATTTTGTATAGCTTATAAATAATTACATATATTATTGGGTAGAGTATATTTTCGTTTTCACTTTCTCTCAAATTAAGTGAAGTTTGCATGGTACTGTGTTATTTGCGTTAGAGTTCGTCTTATTTTCTTTCTGTTTATATCGTATTATTACATTTTGTGTTTCGGCACCAAAACAGTTACATGTTTCATATATTTCAGACAATATTGCAGGAACAGAATTGCTCTTTGACTTTTTCTTGTGTTTTATATTATGTAGCTCGCTCGGCAATATTGCCTCACAGAGAGCAATAACTTTTTATAAGCATTTTAGTGCATGCTACGAATATTTTGATTGTTAGAATTGCACTATACCTGTTTATACTTTTCAAGACGCTATCACTGTTTTTGCTGGAGGGAGTTTTGTATGCATTATCTTTCACCCTGCTTCTTTCTCTCCTTGCCAGACGATGAAGTGAGTTAGTATAACGTATGGACCCATTCACAGTGAAAATCAAACGTAACGTAATCTTAAACATAAAAGCTAGATGCTGTGTATGGTATGGAACCATTCACAATGAAACTTAAACATAAAAGTAAACGTACAATTAGATGTAAACTTAGAAACTTGCAAGGTCCAAGGTTTTGCGTCTACTTCTAACTTAAACTTAAGAAATCAACCAATCTATTTGTAGAGCTCTATGGTAGAATTTATCTATACACGGGGCACGGAAATCAAATGCAACTCTTGCTGCTTGCTGCTGCTCCCGAGCGACGGCGGAGAGAGCCGAAGGTAGTGCACAGATATAGAGCTAGATAATAAGGCTTTTAAGCGAATAGTACCACGCATAAAATTCGCTATATATTGGTGTTTATGAATTTTTTCTGCTACAATCAAAGGAGATTTGGCACCATTACAATGATTTACCCGTCCCTATTAATTTATATTTACGAAAAATCACTGGGTTCACCGGTTTCTAGGATTTACTCGAGGTTAGCGTTAGTATAGATAAATATGAATTAATTGCGAATCGCAATAAGAACAGATTTGCCACCCTTACAATATTTTACCCGCCTAACAATCCCCCTATCAATTTATATTTAAAAGTTATGAAGGATAACGCATAAGTTACATTTTGTTTAACCACAAATAATACATGCAACATTTATACTGCGGCCACGTACGTTAGTTCGGCTCTTTCCGCGGTTGCTCGGGACTTGCAACAGCTAGCAGCAAGAGTTGCACTTGATTTCCGAGCTCCGTGTAAGGGCCAGTTATGGTAGAGAGAGCTGAAGATCAGCGACTCTGTAGGCAGAATGGCATCAATGGACAAAAGATTAATTGCATTGTAAGAAAACTATCCTTGCTCATATTACTCCAAGCAAATCAGTTACTGCACTTTGCATATGCATAAACGCTACCGCCATTTGCTCAGAAGCAGCCATTTTCATCAGCTCTTAGTTGATCTTCGCTTGTTATTATTTTTGATTACATCTTTCATTGTGAATGCCTACATACTACTAAGTTAATGTGTTACGTCTTATTTTATAATGTTTATGTTTATTTCTCAGTATGAATGGGTCGTATGACGGTACGACCGTGCAGTATGAAATGCCTGTTTTGTTCAGACCTGGATTTAATGCGAATGCACAACTGATCCTCGTTCTCACTCTAGTTCTTTTTTTTTTTTTTGTCTCCATTCTATGAACCTGGTACTATTCCTACGATATAGAAAACGGAAAAAAGTATAATGGGTAGTTACAATAACACTATAAATTTGGTAGTACGTAATAAAAAAGGGGGGGGGGAATAAGCCTGTAACATCATTTGAAATATATTTGAGATGTGAAAATTAAAAAAAAAAAAAAAAAAAAACTTTATACATTTTTTCCCATCTTTATTTAAATGTCAGAACATTGTAGAATGTGCAACTTGACATCGTCGACGCATATTAGAAATATGATGCAATAGTGGTAGTATGAAAGAGCCGTTGTGTTCTGCCAACAACAGGGTTTCAGCTATTTTTTGAAATCACTCAGTTTCAGTTCATTTTTGGTGTTGTAATGTGGTAATTTTCACAGATATCTTACGTTCAGTTTAAATGCCCAGCAAGAAAATTATATTTCTGTTGCGGATAATACGCCGACGTATAACTTTGAAAACTGACTTCAAGCGTTCTTTATCTCAGTATAAGTCAATGATAATGCCAGTCTTTTCAGATGCCAAACTTGAATATGAATCTCATTGTTTATTGCACTTCTTCAGCAATGGGGAGGAGTAACATAATTGATGAGCACTGCATACCAAAACAATTGAAACTTAAGTAAATATATTGGTGTTTTTGCCGCATATTTAAAGTATTTTGGCAAAAAAAAAACCGATTTAAGCATCTAAAACTCTGAGTCCTTATTTATTCGGACATTTTGTAGGTTAGGAAAAATGGAGGACAAATGGAGAGCTGCCTGAGAGCGAGAGGTGGCTTCTTTCGGTCTGGCGGGATGTCTGTATGCTAATCACATTTTCCTCTGCAATATTACCCTCCCTTAATGAACATAGTTAAAGATAAATAACTTATTGTAATATATATAGAACTTAAATAAAACAAATGTAATCTTCAAAATTATTTGATTTAGAAACAAAATATAAATCGAGTTGAACTGACGACAGCAGCCTTTGATGCATGAATAACTCGTTCCCTAAGAGATACACACATCACTCTTTATTCTGTGGTTTCCTATACCAATTACTGGATAAATAACACAAAAGGATTTTCCTCTTTTGTAAGAACTATACTGAAGATGTCTCAGCAAAGCTTCCTATCATTCTGAATCCCTTGGACATGTTCTGAATAATGCCCCGAAGTTGAAGTAGATTAACTCAAAACATCAGAGTTTGAAGCTTGTTGGTATCTTCATTGAAGTATCCATAGTGTGAAAAGTGTGCAGAAAGGCTCACTGTAAGTCTTCTGAGCTGCTCTTCACGTTCAAGCCACTGTCGTCGACCTCACGATCCTCTTTTAAAATGATCTTGAACAAGCAAATGAAATGGAAGTGGAGCCATGCCTCCTATATGTGTCATGCATCAACTCTGTCTCGACAAATGGTCTGTAATTAAACCACATTAGATAGTAGAGGTGAAGTGTCAAATTTATCATGGACACTTTTAAAAACGTCAATGTTTCATTTAATTTATACACGAAACAAGGGTTACTATAGTCAAATTACACTGTCTTCATTTTACATAAAGTAATGCTAAACAAAAGTGGGCGTGAGCACTTTGAAAAGTGTCATAGATTTATATCGATATTCTATTTTATGAAATTGTTAGCCTTGCTCTCTTTGCTCTGAGTAGTTTCTATTATTGTTTTCTTTTGAGTTTGCACATAAACGTGACAATATTTATGACTTTCAGGTTCTATGAGACCACTAATATTCGGCTGAATACTCTTTAATTAAACATACAGTATATCCTGAAATATAGTATAAAAACCTATTACTTGTAGTGATCTTCAAAACAAATGCCATAGCTGTACACCAGCAAACTGCAAATTGCAGACATCTCTCCTATGCAAGTGTTGCAGGACCTCCACGGGTGGTCGAGGTCATTAAGGCGCGGACATTTGAGCTGGAGGTCTGGGGTTCGAATCCCGCCAGAACCGTCCTCCCTGACTGAGATTATTTCCAGGTTTACCTCAGTCCTCATTAATGGCAAATGCCGGGGAGGTACCCTAAACTTAGGCCTGGAACACTTCCTTCTTTATCCCAATTTACATTTAATCTCATGTATCATCAGTGTCCACCGCCTATGGTACCTCAGTAGTAAAAACGGGCGTTAAACACTAACCAAAAAAAGTAATTATGGTATACCCCGTGGAATAATTTTCCTTCAAAATACTCCACGTGTCACTTAATCCTGCTGAAAGCACCGCTTGATTGTTAAAGCGAAGATTTCCACTCCGGCAAAATCTGTTCGACAATAAAATCTGTCCGATGGGTCCAATGACATACTAAACATGACTTTTTGAGTGTAGAGATTACGTAACAGCCTCAATAGATCAAAGCAGAGAAGTGGTATTGCTTGTTTACACAAAAGTACAGCATCATATGACATTTACCAGAAAACTAGACATTGAAGAGAAACTGTTACCTTCATACATAGTTGCCGGATGAAGCTGAAATAATTGGTTCAGGCTATAAATGACAAGAAATTAGTAATTATCAAGTAATCTGTATGTACATTTATAGCTGTAAGGTTATTGTTATTTTAGATATTAATAATTGCTGGTTTGTATGTGTTTCCCGTGGTCAGAGGGCAGTACGAAATTGTTTTAGGAAACCGTATTGTCCTCTGGAATGTCTGCAACCAGAGCCCAGGACCAAGGAGAAAGTAGGCTGGCTGAATTGAGGACGGGAAAACATGTTCTTTTGTTTTGTTAACAAATACACCCTCGGACGCTGCCTTGAGGGGTGAAGGCTGTATGCCTAACCAGCGAAATCAGTCGAGTTAAATTCTTAAGGAGAGGGTCCAGTGTGCAGCTCTGCTAGATTTCGCGCGAAAGTGTAGCGCAAGTATAATCAGCGTAATATCCCTTTCCCGTTATCTACGTATAACAAAAATTCCAGCTAGAGTCGTGGCAGTAAGTGAGCGGAAATCATTGTCGGAGAGGAAAAGTTATTATTTTACCCCTGAGATTTGTTACACCCATTCAAATTAATGTACTTTATTTTTAATTTTTCCCTTCACATATTTTACGTATTTCAATTAAACACCCCCATTAAATCCACATGATAAAAAATACCGCTGCACAGAGTGTGAGGAAAGAACATATTATACCTATATAAGATAGGAAAGGGCTTGGATTTTCATAAGCAAGTATTTGGTTTATAATCAGTTCTTTCGCAGCACGCTGCTGACTTTCCGTTGGTGATCGCAGAAGTTTTTTGGACACAATCCCTTCATGCTCATTGCCCATAGTTTAGTGTACCTTCTACCTACCAGAGCGCGGATCCACGTCACCTAAATTTCTATACTAACAATAATATTGGCGATTTATGAAACTCTTATTCGAGATGTTCAAACACACGTTTCGCACTGCACTCGGTTCCAATAAAGTTCTACAATAAAAGACTTCTCTCGAACACTTGTATCACTGAACACCAGGTCCAGTCTCTCCTATCACTCGATGACACTGTAGACTTGTCAGGTTGTCTTGTACACCTGTATGTGTAGTGTATAGCACTACCACATTACTGCATTTCGATATGAATGAATGAATGAATAATGAATAGTGTTTAACGCCCGTTTTTGCTACAGAGGCACCACAGGCGATGGACACAGATGAAATGATATATTGGGAAAGGATTTATTTTTATGAAAGGAAACGTTCCAGGCCTAAGTTTAGGGTACCTCCCCGGCATTTGCCGTGTATGAGGACTGAGGAAAACCTGGCAAAAACCTCAGTCAGGAAGGACGGTCCTGGCGGTATTCGAACCCAGACCTCCCGCTCACGAGTCCGAGACTTAACGACCTCGGCCACCCGTGGCGGTACATTTCGATATAATATACAATAGTAGTTTATAATTGTTATTTCCATTTACATTATTTACTTGATTAAAAAGAAACTAGTTTCTGTAAATTTTGTATAAATGAAGTCCTTTTTAGCGAAAACTTTAATGTTTTCTATATATAATAGAAAAACCAATGCAAAAGAGCGATAGCAGGACACAAAACTATCCATAACTCGCTGAGGAGGACTGCAAGGACTTCGAATCGTTAATTGTGTATTATCATTAAGTTTCGCCCGAAAAAATGTTTACCACGACATTTATGTTTTATGTACCTTTACTCGTATGATATATAAAAAATAATATTGATATCGTACCGTGCCCTCATTTGCTAAGCAATCGGAGTTTGTATACACTGATTGAAACCGATTGACCTTCAGTGAACGCGAGAGTCCCGGTAGGACTGAAATGAAAGTTCCGCTGATGCAGAAATCCAGGTTGCTCAACTGTGTTTATCACGCTAATAGTTTCAGTTGCATTTCTGTAGGAAGATCGTGTTAGACCTTCTATTGTGTGTGCGTGCCGAGAGTGAGAAGTACGCTAGAACAAATAATATTTATTTATCACTGTAATGTGCAATGTACTGTAGGAGAGAATTTCGTGCTAAATTTACGGCAGTAATATCTCTCTATCGAAAATAGCAATGTTCAGTTTGGTGAACAAATTTCGAACCCAAGGCATTTTCATCGATTAGAAAATATAACCGACAAGTAGCATGATGGAATAGGCAGGCTATCCATTAAAACTTCTCTTCGAAAGTATTAAACACGATTAGTCAGCAAGTTGGTCTATCAGTCGACTGTGCGTATAAAGCCACTCAGCTGCTGTATTTTCTACATATAAAAATTCTGGTTACTGTATCTGAAATCATACTTGCCTTCTATACCCAAGATCGCGGGTTCAAACCCGGCCAGGATCGATGGATTTTTCCGGGCGTAAAAATCCTAAGTATGACTTCCTTCGGAAGGGAAGTAAAGCCGTGGGTCCCGTGTCGTACACTTACGGCACGAAAAAGAACCTCAAGCCTGAAAGAGAGGCCTCTGAGCAAAATTTGTCGGCCGTTTCACGCCCTGAGTTGAATGGGACGCTGATGATCTGATATGTCAAAGAGCGTCCATAAATAAATCAATCCAAAAAAAAAAAAAAAAAGTATCTGAAATATGAAGTAGTTATTGGTGGGATGTGGCGAGGGGTTAATTTTGATAATTGCCCCGCGTTGGAGGGTCAAGGTTTGAAGGGGTTATAGGTGGCGGGGAGAATGGTGATAGGAGTTTGATTGTTCATGACCCAGCCTAACACTCAATAACTCTTCACGTCGATCTCAGGGATGTAGCTGGTTTTCGGGACCTGGTAGTGCCGGGTTGAATGAAGGGAATTAACGTACTATATATACCAGAGATAACACTTTATCTGCAGGTTTACGTCGTTTATTTAACAAAGAGTGCATCTCATGGCGTTTCTGTTCGGAACGCAGTAACGAGACGTCTGGCAGACACGTGGAGCTGTTAGATTAGCAGTGTGATTGCAGACCGCTCGGAAGACATGTCGCGCTAAAATGACGCTCAAACATCGGCGTTCCTATGACATCTGACGCTGAATACAACCAACCAACCAGACCAAAAGACCAGAAAGACCAAAAAGACCTCGAAAGGGCGATTTCATGTCCTTAAATACCCGATACCACATGATGCAGGGACGCACTATTTTCCCGCCACTATGACTTTAGACATCCTCATAGGTTGACTGTGACTTCATGCCACTCTCATATTATTGGCCAGTTTGATTATTTGAGCTTAACTACTCGTTGATTCGTCTAGCGTCGGATTTCAAGTTTTACTGAACGTTACAGATCAACGGTCTTAGCGGTATCCTAGCGTTGTTCTTTTCCAGCATACCTGGCCGGGGGAACACCCGTCCTCCTAATGAACAATAGTTGCTATTTGCTCCTTTGTCTGCCAAAATGGTCTCTCTGCCGTCTGAGCAAAATTCCTGCGTTTCTTAACATTCCTACAAACAGAACCCTTCACTTAAAGCTAGCTGAAATAAAAGATATATTCTAATCAATTTTTCACGATTGATGGGGTACCAAAAACTGTATCAAATAAAACAAGTGGAGGCGCTGAAAGAAAATATCTGGGAGGCAATTTACAATATTCAGGAAAATGCATTGCGGCGAGTGTCTCAAAATATTTAGGTATGCACAGTAGAAGACAGACCCTTGGAACATCTAGTATGATAGTGATTACAGTATCAATTATTATTTATTACTAATAAACATCGAAAGGAAAAAATATGTTTCGACCACGTGACAGGATTTCCCTCAGCAGGTGGCGAGGCCGTTACCAGTAGCTCTCTGCCGGTAAGATCAATTTCCGATTGCGTAGCGGAATAAGTACCCTGTATATAGCTACAGTCATGTCATTTTTAAAGTATTGGTGACAAAGGAAAAAAGCCTTGAAATGCATTTTGTCATGATTATTTGTTTTAATTTGTATTATACAATAACATATAATTAAAAAATTTTTATCCAAAGTATAAAGTACAAAATATCTAGAAAAAGTTTAAGCGGAAGTATGTAATGAAAGCATATGCAAAGTTCACGCTAAGAGTGCTATTAGCATCAGATCGTGGTTCTTGTACTGTCTATAGACACAAGCCTATCTAACCCTCTCTTTGCCATAGCAACCAATTGCTTTGTGCACATGTAGCTTAAGAATGTTTTATAAGGTTTATCTTGCACCAATATCTAACACTGCTTCCTGAAGATCAAGAAACTCATCTTGTTTATTCGATACCAAGAAATCCATTATTTTCATATTGCCTCAAGCTAAAGTGCAGATTACAGGTTTTGTGGGGCATTTTATTCAATTTGTTTGGGAAGTGTAAACCTAAATTTCCCTTCAGATATCTATATCCCCGGAACTGAAAGTTGCAAACGTAGTTAAGAGGTAAATAACAAGCGTAGCAAGTCAATAAGCTAAAAGCATTTAGCTTATTGGAACATGTAAGGAACATTTAGCTAGTGCCAATTCAGGTCTATAACTGACTGCGGCCATGATCCCAGGCTACTACGCTCAACACATCAACTCAGTAGATTGCCACTCAAAATGAAGGAAATCTGTGTTGTGTTTCCTCATGTTCTGGTTGTGATAATTTTTCCGCGTTATAGCATTCGAAAATGAAATTCAGTCCATTTACCAGGGTAGGTTCATAAGTTACCGGCCTAACCATTTTATAGGTATGATAAAGACCAACACTATATTTCACTTTTCAATATAGTTACCCTTTATTGCAATGCACTTCTCACATCTTTGAGTTAACATTTCATTACCCCCCCAAAATAGTCAGAAGTCTTGCCTGCAAAATAGGCATAAACCGCATCTATCACTTTTTCGTCACACTTAAATTTCCTACCTCGAAGATTCTTCTTGAGTTTTGAGAAGAGAAAATAGTCACTGGGAGTTAGATCTGGGCTTTAGAGTGGATGTTTGGTCTCCTTGAACCCACATTTCTTCACAACTTCCTTTGCAACAAGAGCTGTGTGCACAGGCGCGTTGCCGTGAAGAAGGCGCATACCACCACTCAGCTTTCCTCGCCTTTTCTCTTTGATGGAAGCACGTAGTCTGTGTAAGCCAGCAGAGTACTCCCCATTTACTGTGGTGTTCCTCTCCTTGAAGTCAATGAAGAGCATTCCTTCACAATCCCAAAAGATTGTGGTCATGATCTTCTTGGTTGACTGAGTGACCTTGGCCTTTAGAGGCGATGCTTCGCTAGGTTTACGCCACTCCATTGATTCTCTTTTAGACAAGGGATCATAGTAGAGGACCGTAGTTTCATTTCCTGTAACAATGCTTTCCAGAACTTCTCTCTCGTTGTTACGGCAGAACTCCAAAAATGCCGACTCGTTGCTGCTTTTGGACTGAGGAAAGAAGTATAGACACTAACCTTATTAAATGTTCATGAATAATTCGAAGGACTGTTATTTTAGAAAGACTCAACCTTGCTGCTATTTCTGTAACTTTGAGCCGCCGGTCTTCCATAATTTCTCCTTCCACAACAGCGATGTTTCAGGAGTGAGCACTTCTAAGGGCCTGCACGCTCTTCGTCTTCAATGCTTTCTCGACCCATTCGAAAAAGTTGGTCTTATTCTTTACGGTAGAATATGAGGGGAATGCTTCCCCGTATACACCGTCCAATCGCTGTTTAATTTCATTTGGTGTAACTCCTTCTTTATGAAGAACTTAATAAGAGGTCGATACTTCATTTTGAACATGTCGCAATCTTCTACACATAACCTTCTTTATGCAACTATATCTGAATAACTGAACACAGGGAGCGGAAGTTACAGCTGCAATTATTTACTTAATAGATAGAGTATGACACCAGATAAGCATTTTGTGAAAGCGGTAATCCTTATCGGCGAGGCTGCAAACTTATGGACCTACCCTAATTTATTCTCATAAAGAGCACAAATATTTCTTATTAACAGAAATGAAATATTTTATGTGTGACTTTTGCATTAATTATATGCAATATAAATTCTGCAAAATGCAATTAAATTACTTGCATTTTTTTCCATTCAAATGAAAAAGATATGCCTTCAACACAAAGATTTCTTGTAAGTGCGGAAGCCATTGGAGCTTGTCAATATGCCTTCGGGTGTGCCCTGTTCACTTCTGCGCATAGTGACTTCTCCAATCAGGACGAGAACCGCTATGACTGTGCCCCCTAGCAACATCTGGAAAAGCGGCAGTACTTCTTCCATAGTGACACTGTCCCAGGGGCTTCTTAAATCTGAAGGCTTCCGAGGCCAAGCCATCAAACGCAGTCGCCTTAGAACTCCAGTGCGTCTCATTGCTTCCAAGCTAAAACAACAAGAACAGGCCTCAGCTGCTAAAATATACACGAATGACGGTTATTCTTGTATACCTTTTTTATAATGTTCGTCTAATATGACAATATCGATTAATTCCCGTCTATAACAGAAGAGCTCAATATGTTGTCAAGATGAAAGCGTAAATTCATTACAAAAATAAATCATAAAAGCACGTATGGTACATTTACTTCATGATGAAAGTATTAAACTGTTGTATATGAATAGACTAAATAATTATTTAATAACAACAGCATCAAGTAACACTTTGAATTGCAAAACACTAAAAACTCTTTTGAAAAACTGCTAATTAAGCACTGGGTCAAAATAAAAGGAAAATAAAAAAGTAATAGAAGTTTTAAAATTTGGAACAAGGAATTACATAAAGTAATATAAGAAAAAAAAAACAAATATACTTAAACCATCTTCACAGTAAATCACCTGCATCAAGAACAGAATATAAACACAAATATGCATTTGCAAAAACAAAATGCAGAAAACTCATCAAATTAGTTGGGCAGTTATCTAAGTAGATTGGAACTTGATATTCACGGAAGGTGAAATATTGGTTTTAAAGCTATAAAACATTTAAATAGACCAAATAAATGCACACAAACAATCATGGAATAATTTGTATTGTGGAATAATCCAAATATAAATGAAGAACAAAGACAATGTAAGGAACATTTTATTGAAACAGATGTTGATAATTTAACATTTGAAGAATTAGAGGGAAAAAATACCCCAAGAAATAGAAAATCAGCTAGTTCACATTTGATTATTATTCAACTTGTATGGTGAAACACTCTTATAATACAGCTTTTAACATACATTACCATAATTTGTAGTTGCCATGACAGAACAGAAAGAACATAACAACTACAGGGGAATAAGTGCACTAAATGCTGGGGATAGAATTTACCCAAAATATTATGTGCAAGGCTGAAAATAATAGCAAATACAAGGGAACAGTGGCTAGATGGGCCGTAAAAATTTGACCATAAAGCAGCTATTTAGTTCCTGAAGAAAAAATGAGAAGTATGAACCATTAACTCCTTATGAAGTCCTTCCACCACTCTTATGTTAGGCCTGATGAAGCAATTTGTTACTGCTCTGAATAAGGACAGTGATTGTTTCAACTCTCTTGTTACAAAGCTCCCACAGAAAACTGAAGCTAAAATAGTAGCAGATATTTTCGATGGACCCCAGGTTCGTGAGCTTATGCAGGATGAAACCTTTCCTCAGTGGATGCCCAATTTAGAGAAGTCAGCATGGTTGGCATACAAAAAAGTGTCAGAAAACTTTCTTGGCCACAAGAAATCTGAGAACTATAAAGAAACTGTGGAGGAAATGTTACAATATTTTAAAAATCTAGGGTGTAGAATGAGTGTTAAAGTGCATTTTCTCAACTGCCATATTGATTATTTCCCTGAAAATTTTGGTGCAATGAGTGAATAACAAGACGAGCGGTTTTATAAAGACATTAAAACATTAGAAGCCATTAAAAAGTACATTGGGACGTAAAAAAATAATGGCTAATTACTGTTGGTTTTGAAAAGGGACACTAGTGAAGGACATACCAGAACTTCGAAAAAAATTAATTTCTCTTCTCCCTAAGAGTGAAAAAAGTTCGTAAATTCATAATTATTCACACATAGCTATCTTTTTTCAAAATATTCATTAATATTTAAGTCAAAGTTTCGCCTTAGCTATATGCTTTAAAGCTTAATAATATTTCTTTGAAAACATAACTACACTATTACATTTAATGTGAGTTTGTTTAAAAAATCTAGCTCGATAGAGTAAAACTGAAAGTATATTTAAATTCAGGGCATTCGCATTACATATAACTAAGAAAAAAAAGTTGTAGACCAGTATTATAAGCTTGTACAAGAACATTAAAATAGTTTTAAATTTAGGTAATAAGCTAAGCAACAATTTTAGAGACTAATTAAGGAGTCAGACAAGGATGTAGGTTATTACAGTTCTTGTTAATCTTTACATTGATGAAATTCTTCAAGAATGGAAATAAGAGACAACACAAGGTATCTATTTTGAAAAGAAAACTTATCGTAAAATATTATTATATGCAGACAACTATCATTGTTGCAAAAACAGAGATGAACTGCAATTGAAAAATGTTTAATTCTATTTCTATGTTTTTCTATTTTATCTATCATAGCCGTAACATCTCTTTTAATAATGATTTACATATAAACATGACATTAATAAATTCGATCAAATATGTTGAGCAATAAAAATAAATTTAGGCAAGAAAAAGACTAATTAAACACAATTTAATTCTACAAAGTTTTAGCAGTACCCACTTTTCTTTATGGTTCTGTCTCCTGGGTAATAAAACAATCTGATAAAAAGATCATAGCAGCCAAAATGAAAGTTCTTTGTTCAGTAGAAAATTTCACAAGAAAGAGTAGAATTCCAAAAGAAGCTATAAGGCCAGATCTTTTCAGTACTAGAAAAAAGTCTATACTTGTAGACAAAATTGGAAAGGGCATGTTAATAGAGTAAACAAAGCCGATAGCCCAAATAAATACTTTATCAACCCATGCGGTAAAACAGCTGCTGGCAGAACGAGAAAAAGATGGAATTGAATTAGGAAAGATTTTAAGACGTAATCCATGGTTTTAGATGATTATGAACAAACTGCATTATTTTAACAGAATAACGTTCGACGAAGTGCATTGTCACAAATATTGAATTTAAATTGTTTATTCTAGATTAATAGTGTATGTGCATCACCTGACGTCAGTAGCACTTTGAGAAGTTTATGAAAATCTTTCTGGAGTACGCTTCTTGACTGGGACAATAGACTATTTCGTATATCGGCATAGCATAAACGGAAAACCATTCAGTACCTCCGATGTGGAGAAGTGAATTCAGGGCTGGGATATGAGAAAGGTATACACGGAAAATCTTCAGGTGAAGGCAGAATCTGCACTGAATAACATACTTGAAAATGGGAGGGGTATTTTCTGTTCAATTATATATCGTGGTGGTCTAGTGATAAACATACTTGCCTCGTAGACACAAGGACGCGGGTTTAAAGGTTGGTTGAATTTTTTAAGTCGTATTAATTATAAGTGTGGCTTCCTTCGGAAGGGCCCCTTGGGGTAAATTTATAACATAAAATAGTTGTCTCTGAGCAAACTTTATCGCACCTTTCATGTCCTGAATTAAATGGGACGATATAGATCAAAGATGTTAAAGAGCATCATTAAATAAACAAAACTAAAATAACTTACTTTTATCTTTGGGAAATGTTAACAATGAATATGTAAAAATAATCCACGTACTTTGAAAGCTTTGAAAAATAACAACAGGGCTAACTGACCTCAATTACTTAAAAGGAGCTATAGTAAATTCTTAAGTAGATTAGAGAGTGAAAGGGCGCGTGTTAACATATTTCTGGGATAAAAAAGAATTTGGATCTTCAATTAATTTTTAATAATAGTAGTGTTAATTTTTAAAATGGGCAGCTCATAGAGAAAATGAAACAGAATTATAGAATGTGGGTACATTTGAAATTAATTTATTTACAGGCCCCTTCTCCCCCTCTACGGTAGGACAGCTCGGTATCGGTTCTTAACCTGCCGCAGCGACCGCTGCGACCTCCATTTCCGTCTTGCAATAATCACTGATTGAGGGCATTGTTGAGGGGAAAAGTTCACGTGATCAGCATTTCGGCACCCCGCCAATTGCCTATTACGCGGCTTTCTAAATCAAAGGATGCCATTCCTCTAATAGACAGCTATCCATTAATTCTCAAAAGATGTACACCTTTCAAGGCCTCCCTAAATTATAAAATTCCTAAGGAGGTACATGGATCGAACCCGGGACCTCCCAGTAAATTCGGCAACGCTAAAAGTAATGAGCTACAATTTATATTAATATTTAATATTTTCATGTACATATTTCCACTTAGTAGATAAATGTATACATATGGGGGTAGGTCTCTAAGTTTCCGGCCTAACCATTTTCTAGTCATGATAAAGACAAAAACTATATTTCATTTTTCAATATAGTTACCCTTTATTGCAATACCCTTCTCACATCTTTGAATTAACATTTCAATCCCCCCCCCCGCCCAAATAGAAGTCTTGTCTGCAAAATTGACGTAAACTGCATCCATCACTTCTTCGTCTCACTTTAATTTCTTTCCTCGAAAATCCTTCTTGAATTCTGAGAAATGGAAATAATCGCTGAGAGCTAGATCTGGGCTGTAGGGTGAATGATCGATCTCCTTGAAGCCACATTTCTTCACAGCTTCCTTTGTAACAAGAGCTGTGTGCACAGGCCCGATGCCGTGAAGAAGGCGCACATCACCACTCAGTTTTCCTCGCCTTTTTTATTTGATGGAAGCACGTAGTCTGTGCAGTAGGCCAGCATAATACTCCCCATTTACTGTGGTGTTCCTCTCCTTGAAGTCAATGAAGAGTATTCCTTCACAGTGCCAAAAGATTGTGGTCATGATCTTCTTGGTTGGCTGAGTGACCATGGCCTTTAGAGGCGGTGCTTCGCCAGGTTTACGCCACTTCGTTGATTCTCTTTTGAACAAGGAATCATAGTAGAGGACGATAGTTTCATCTCCTGTAACAATGGTTTGCAGAACTTCTCTCTCTTTGCCACGGCAGAGCTCCAAAAATGCCTGACAACAGATAACTCGTTGTTGCTTTTGGACTGAGGAAATAAGTCTAGGCACCCATCTTGCACTAAACCTATTCATGTTTAAATGCTCATGAATAATTCGAAAGACTGTTGTTTTAGAAAGGCCCAAACTTGCTGCTATTTCTGTAACTTTGAGCCGCTGGTCTTCCATAATTTCTCCTTCCACATGAGCGATGTTTTCAGGAGTGAGCACCTCCAAGGGCCGACCTGCACGCGCTTCATCTTCAAAGCTTTCTCGGTCCATTCTTTTACGTTACAATATGAGGGGGTGCTTCCCCATATTCACCGTCCAATCGCTGTTTAATTTCATTTGGAGTAAGTCCTTCTTTTGTGAAGAATTTAATATCAGCTCGATATTCCATTTTGAACATGCCACAATCTTCTACAGTTCTTTATGCAACATGTCTGAACAAGTGAGCACAGGGGAGCAAAAGTTACAGCTGCAATGATTTACTTAACAGATACGGTATGACACCAGATAAGGGCTTTATGAAGGCGATAAACCGTATCGGCGAGGCCGGAAACTTATGGAACTACCCTCGTATTCTGATGATTTAGTGCTTATTATTTCTGTGCCGGTAAAGAATAATACAAGTACTCACTAGCGGTTGAAAAGTCCTTGGAAACGATAGCGTTTGGTTATAGGAAATGCAAAACTGCCTGGGATAGAAGCGCGAGGTATTTCCAGCATAACACATGGCAGAACGTCACTACTCAATGGAGTATCGAAAGGAGTCATGAAGGAATAGCGATGTTCGCTGCAGATCCTTAAAAGTCCTTCGCCTTCTGACTTTGGTAGCACATCCTTTTCTGGCAGTAACAGCTGCTGGTAAACCTTCTGTAGAGTGGGATTCGTGGAGTTCTAAGAAAAACAGGAAAAATTAAAATATTTGATTTCCGATAGATATAGGCATCTCTGTTTCATATATATATTACAATAGTATACTATGTATCATGAACTGTAATTAACAAATTTCAGGTCGAGAATACAGTTTGGAAATCGAGACCCAAATGCCGAGGTTTCCTAAGCATTCCAGATAGTATGAAAAGTCACTTTGCATTTATTAAGTTACTTTTTGCAGTATGTTAAAAAACAAAGTTAGTAAATAGGAGATGAAAATCACATATTATATTTTATACATTGAAAATTTTTATGGTAAACTCTTTTGTTTGGTTTTTAGTAGCATATGACATGGTTGCTAGTTTGAATCGTGATTTAATCTGCGAAAAGTTGTTTGCTAATGATATAGTAGTAACATTGTAGTTATTTGTGTAAAAAATGTTAAAGAAAATATTAGATCGGTATAGCAGAAGCTGCATTGCTTTTACCCAAATATCTAAAGAAAAATAGAAATATATTATACTTTTTAAATCTTTTCATGGCCAGTAATAAATAAATTATACGTTGAACTTAACTCAAATAATACTTGTTAATGTTTATAAAATTATATTGTGAAATCGAAACTCAAAGCTTCATTTCTATAAATTGATAATATGCTTATAATTAACATTAATTATATTCTGATGTAAGAATAGGACTTGTATTGAGCCTGTATCTATTTATGTCAACGTATTTATTCTCATGTTTTGAGAGGAAACACTTGTACAAGGACCTTTTAGACAATTGCTATCATATGTTATTATTATTATTATTAGGTTAAGGAACATGATCCATGTTTATTGTGTATGCCTGTATTTAAATATGCTTTCAGTTTTACTCTATCGGGCTCTTTGTGCCATGTCCTTTGTCTCAGATAACTTATTTATTACTACTATATATATCTTGTCCTTCAAAGCTATTCCCAGGATCTTGCGTTGCATTTTTCTTTGGCATATTTGAATTTTGTTTATCTGTTAGTGACCATGTCTGGCACCCATATAGTAATACAGGGTATACACAGGTTTCGAGCGTCTGGAATGTGATTTACTTAGTTAGTATTTGGTCTAACAATATAAACTTAAGGGCCCAAAATGCTCTCCATGTTAATGAGATCCTTCTTTGTACTTCTTTTTCAATTTTATCATGGAAGGAAATCTGTTGTCCTAGGTATGTATATTCGCTCACATATGTGAGGACTGTTCCATCTATTTTTTGGGGTTTCAGGTCCGTTTGAAATTAGCTGTGTCTTCAGTTTGTTTAGTGACAGCCCTGCATTTTTTGCTATGCTCACAAAATTGTACCAGTGTAGTTTGTAGTGTTTTCAGTGTTTTGGCGAATAAGAACACATCATCGGGAAAACTTATGTTTGTTAGTCGACTGCGTTTATGTTGATTCCAAAATTATTATACCAGTTCAATTTCCTGAATATGTGCTTGGGAGAGAATGGATCGCCTTGGCGAACTCCTCTTTCTAGTCGGAATGGTTGTCCTTCTGTTTTTACTTTTGCAAAACTTTGACTATAGATTTTGTGGTATCGATTCTATAACTAAGAATTAAATATTACTATTTCTTACGAAGGAAATAGATACTGAATTATAATACTTAGATTGGTTACCGGTCATGTATTGGTTTTTAGACTTACAACATCGCTGCAAAAGAAGTTTGTACTCATTTATTTCAAATGTTTACTTTTTCCCTCAATTCCGTAGTCTACACGAGAAACCATGGAGAAGCAAAAGGGGTTGACTTTGGTATATAAGGTTGGAGGCTGGGTTGAAGGTAAATCGATTTTGCAAATGCATTTAAGTTGAGAGAGAGAAATGAGAGAATTTCCTTGTTTTACGTTTAACTTGTGTAACTTCATTACGTACAAAGACTTTTGTCAGAAGGAAAGCATGCTTTCATTTAAGACGTATTTTTATATTTCAGTCTTTACCGGTAATGACTCTAAAATATCAACAGAGAAAGTGGCTTAAGTAACTCGTATACAAAGAGTGTGTATTTTGGACTTGCAATGCTATTTTTGCCCATAAGCGCAAATCCTCCAGAATGCATTTCACAACAAATCCTCACCGCTATTTTCCTTGGAAAAATAGATGAAATACGGGGTGAATAATAGCGTGCTGCACCATAGGGCTTTGCATGTTGAAATTTGAGATTTTTGTAGAGAAAAATACCGAGAGTGCCAAAAAATGTACACACACTTTTACCGTGGATGTCTATTTAATGTCTTTCAAAGTTGGACCAAAAACAGCAGTAATGTGTAGGATGTTCTGTAAACAGATATGACTCACATTACGTTATGCTAGCGTTGCTACAACAAAATGGAGCCAAGATTATCGTTTGAACAGCGGAAAGAAATTTTGAAGTGATACTGCAAAACCGAGAATGTTGTTGAAGTTCAAAGGCAATGGAGACGTGTGTACAGAACAGACGTGCCAACGCGAGTAAGACAAATTTGAGACTCATGGTACCGTATGCGATGTTTAACAGGGCAGATCTGGGAGACCTCGCATAGCAACAAGCCCCACGTCCTCGGCTATGGTTATGGAATATTTTGAGCACTCACCGCAGAAATGTACAAAACGGTGGTCATGTTGTATAACCAGTCATGTTGTATAACCAGAATATGTCGTTTTATTAAAACAGCAAAGTTGAAAGATTTCATCCCAAGACCTTAATGAAGATGACCCTGATCGTAGAATGCTGGTTTCGGGACATAGTGCAAGAGGATGAGGAGGGCTTCATAGGGAAAGTTGTTTGGTTCGATAAGGCACAATTTAAGTAGAACGGAGCTGAAAACCGGCATAACTATGTCTACTGGCGTGCAAATAATCCACATGTTATTTTGGAAAAGGCTGTTAATTTATCTGGAATTAATGTTTGGTGTGGGTTGTCTTCTAGGGAACTAATTGGATCATTTTTTTTTGAAGGAACAGTAACTGGCCCGGTGTATCTGAACATGATACACACATCCGTCTTACCCGCCATTCATACACTCTATGGAATGAGGAATTTTACTTTCAACAGGATGGTGCATCACCACATTACAACCGAGATGTACGTGCGTACTTTGATGACAATCTTCCAAGGCACTGAATAAGACGAAGAGGTCTGATTGAGTTTCCACGGCGTTCTCCGATCTAACTCGTTGGACTTTTACCTCTGGGGAACTCTTAAGGATGTTGTATATCGTAGAAAACCAGCTACACTGACAGCACTTCGGGAAGAAATTGAAACGGCATGTGTTGCAATCGCTAGGACACTTTCGCAAACGTTGCTTAATCAGTAGTTCAACGTTCTGGAAGTGTATCGACGCCGATAGTGGGCATTTTGAGCAACTGTTGTAACTGTAAAAGTCTAAGATGATTAGTGCTCATCATTTTCTGTTTGTGTAAAAGCAGTTTTGTTATGTTAACACAGTTTTTTCTTTGTTTGAAGTGTGTACACATTTTTTTGGCACCTTCTGTATTTTACATTTGTATATACCACATATTTTCCATAGAATTTTATTTTCATAGAAACGTTGTTTTTACACGTTGCTTTGCAAAGCATGATATTTGTAGTAGGCTATGAATTTTCATCAATTAAGTGTATATTAACATAAAGTATTTGCTTTTATTTATATGTGTAAGAGAAAACTTTTGCACATAAGAAAAAGTAAAGATTATTAAACTATATTACTCTGGAAATAGCGCATAAGACATACGCAGACAGACCAATGCCATATCATGCAGCAGTTTCCAGAATTGTATGTAAATTCGAGGAAAACGCATCGTTTTAAAAAAAAATTGCAAATACAACAGACCCTCTAATGCTCTAGCAAGAGAAGAAAATCAGAATCCATTTAATGTTTAAGCTTAATAATTCAGAAAATAAGTGTGTGTTTAAAATCAGATATAAGCACATTTGAAGTGTGTCACACATCATCTTTTAAAATCTTGAAAAAGGTTAAATTTTACTTTTACAAACACCATTGCCACCAAGAATTACAAGAACTGGCTATGAAAGGAGAAGTTAATTCTGATTTCAAATTATACAAATGGCTCTTGAAGATAGAGAATTCCTAAAAATATTTGATTTTCTGATGATTGTACATTTACATGCTGAATGAATCAAATGTTCAGAAAATGGGCGTCTGAAAACGTGCATTTACACAATACACACATTGTGTACAAGAACACAATAACAAGTTTGCACAGAAAGTCAATGTTTGAGCTGGTGTAATAAATCAGCACATCATCGATTTATTTCTTTCTGAGGAAAACTTAACAGTACAAATTTTCTCATATCTACACAGGAATTCATAGGATCAATTGTGGCAGGAATGCCAAGATAAAATCAAGAAATTTTATTTTTGATGGATTTTTTGTAATAGTATTTAACGCCCGTTTTTACTATTGAGACACCAAAGGCGGCAAACACTGATGATACATGAGATGAAATGATATATTGGTAAAGGATATTTTTTTTAAGGAAGGAAGCGTTCCAGGCCTAAATTTAGGGTACCTTCCCGGCATTTGCCATTGATATGAGGACTGACAAAAACCTGGAAAAAACCTCAGTCAGGGAGAACGGTACTGGCGGGATTCTAACCCCAGACCTCCCGCCTCATGAGTCCGCACCTTAACGACCCTGGCCACCCGTGGCGGTGGATGAATGGTTGTCCTACATACAAGAGTAATAATGCAAAATCATTGTTAAAAAACATTTCCAATAACAATGGTTTAGACTATTTAATTAAATGACTTTCTTAATTATATAATATTTTCAAAATTACTGTGCTTATGTGAAGAAATACAAAAAAAAAAAAAAAAAAATATTCGGATAGGTTTGAAGACTTAGACCAAATGAAAAATACAATTCAGACTGAATGTGACAGGATGTCAAATACAAAACTATAGTAAATGTCAGATGGGAACATTATGATAGGCTGTTATTGTTTAGTAGTAGGGGAGAGCATTCTGACCACTTATTGTAACTTGCCCTAAAAGTGCAAAAAAGGTATATACCGTTAGTATGCTCCTGATTTTTTTTGTAGTATCATAAATATTAAATAATCAAATGAAAATTGATAAAATGTCTTTAAAAATAATTTCTTTTAAAACATGTAAAAACTTTCTTTGTGTATAAATAATATTCTCTGAAAATTAATTAATGCAGTAAGCAAACGTAGAATATTTTTCGACCAAAAACTATAGTTGAATTTTTTATATAGTAATTAGGGAATCGAAATTTCACTATTTAACTTTTAATGTGCAAAATACGTCTGGTGAGTCATTCGATTTAGCATCCTGTATATTTACTCTTCAACTATTTTACTGCAATGTTCAGCGTAAATGAAAATACAGGATGTCCAGTTTTTTTTTTTTTGAATGATTTATTTATGGACACTCTTTAACAGCTCAGGTCATCAGCGTCCCATTCAACTCAGGGCGTGAAACGGCCGACAAATTTTGCTCAGAGGCCTCTCTTTCAGGCTTGAGGTTCTTTATCGTGCCGTAAATGTACGACAAGGGACCCACGGCTTTACTTCAGTTCCGAAGGAAGCCATACTTAGGATTTTTACGCCCCGAAAAAATCCATCGGTCCTGGATGTCCAGCTTTACACAGCAATGAAAAGAAAGAAGCGTAAAAGAGAAATGGGTTAACCTATGGTAGTACACATCTTGCAAGACAGCGGTCTTGTTTACTAAATTTTCTTAATTATATTTTCCGATCAGAGGATCCGAAACATCCCAAGATCACGGGATATGACATCCTTAACCTGTTTCTTTTAGGGTTCATAAAGTATCAAGTGCATGTAACACCAGTGGCTGAGCTCGATATTTTTAATCGTTGAATCCACGTTGTGATTCAAAATATAAGGAATAGATGGACAAAGAATTCTGAACTCTAATGAAAATTAAAAGTGCAAATCTGAAGGTATTAAACGTTTTAACAACTTTAATTTAATGAGTTTCTTTCTAGAATGTTTTATTCTCGGCATGGTCTTCATAAAATATATCTCTTTGACAAGTACCTTTCTTTTATTGACCTTTTAAGTTCGTTACCTTATATATCAAGACATTTTCAACCTCTTTGACTTACTGTTTCCTTGCAAGAAATATTGAAAGACTATGTACTTACATCAAAATAGTTGAGTTGAGCTGACCTATCTATTACTCCAAAGCGATAGTTGCCTATTTCTAACAAGGAATGGAACGTGGTGAAGGGTAGTTTTATGCGCTGTACCGTCAGATAAGATATGAGAGATGCAGAATAGGCCGCTACCAGTATCACTCCTACCATATATGATATGAGATACACAGTCCGACATGCCAGGGACGATGGTGTGACGCTGTGACCTAACGTAAAATATAAAAGAGGAATTATAGTTTGGAGCTACTGTACCATCCATTTGTTTTGGCCTAACTTTTCGGAGCAAGTTGGTGCCGGCATTCGACGATATTGCGTCCGTTAGAGCGGTTCCCTAAAACGGCAGTGCTATGTATGTTATTTATACGTGTGTTGTTTAATTCGTGATTCGAATATATAGAGAAGTGTGAATAGTAGTGTAGTAGCGAAAGGGAATTTTTAACAGGATATAAAACAGTATTGTGTATAAAGAATGAGAGGAGGGTAATATGATTGTGAAAAAAGGGTATGGCGAAAGAGCGAAAAAGAAGGGGGGAAAAAGAAATAAAATAAAATATAACAAATTTGTTATAGTAGCTATTATTATTAAAATTAATAATATTAGTGATATTATCATTACTATTGTTAACGATGTCAAAGTAATGGATTGGTAGGGTAAATGTTGCATTGATAAATGTCAATTAGATTCGCAAACAAAGATTATAATTATTGTTGAAAATATTGGCTAATACGAGATATAAATGTGAAATTTACACGAACATATTTATGAAGATGATACAATATATAGTTTTACACAAATATAGGCAGGAATAGATACATATAAGTAGCAAAGTAAAGAATGTCAGGAATATACTGGTCACCAGTACAGTTTCTACCGGATACCGGTGATTAGTAGTTTATTAATTTAGAGTTAGAGATTAAGTGGAAATAGTAACTGGTTTACAGTTACTCGAATATTGTTGGTTTCCACAATTAGGAAGTAGTGGAAGGGAATGTAATTTTATTATTTATCAAATTCGTTATTTTTATTATTTTAGTAAATTTCTAATTGTAACCCAGGTATAAGTATCATCTGGAAAATAATAATGTAAGAATGTAATTCGGTAATTTAGAAATAAAGTGTAAGAGTTTGCAATACACTTCTCGGTGTAGGAAACAAGGTACCGGGATGGGGTTTTTCAGATTTTAATTTATTTTTATTCCGAAAAAAGTGATAAAGAAAAGTTTTTATTTGTTGTAACTTTAGTGAGCAACAATCCACCGATCATGGTATCATAGAACATTTTAGAGAAATTTCCCTCCTCTTGATTCACTTAATAAGAGGATAGAAATTGGGATGGGAGAACTTTGGAGATTTGGAGATAAAAGTAGACAAGGGTTTTGGAAGGAAGTAAGACAAAGAATTGAAGATATTTAGAGGCAAGAGATTTGGATTAGTATTAGAGATAAGAGTCTATAAAATTGTAAAATAGAATACTTAAAAAGTAGTGAGGGTGAGAGAAATGTGTGGTTTGTTGTGATATGTTGGGGAGGGAAGGATGGAGCAGGAGTGGTCTCAGAGGAGAAAATGGGGAAGGGTGTGTTATGTGTAGCGAGCCTGAAGGAATATTCCATTGTTTATTACTGTTTTTTTTTTTAAGGAAGGAAGCGTTCCAGGCCTAAGTTTAGGGTACCTCCCAGGCATTTGCCAGTTATGAGGACTGAGGAAAACCTGGAAAAAACCTCAATCAGGGAGGACGGTCCTGGCGGGATTCGAACCCCAGATCGCGCCTTAACGACCTCGGGCACCAGTGGCGGTTATTAGAGTTGAAAGGCTAAAGATGTGGAGGGAGGGGGTATGGAAGGCGAAATGGAATAAATTACAGAAAGAAAGTATAACACGCAGAATGTTGACTGACATGAGACAAAGAGAAATAAAAATGATTAAGGAATTCTTAGCAAAAGTAAGGGAGAAATGGATCAGAATAGTTATGAAGGATCAGAGAATAGGGGTATGTTTGATGAAATTATGCTCACAAAGGGTAATACAACAAGTGTATGCAGATTACCTGGGGGTTGTTTGTAATGAGGCCTCGTATAGATGTATTAATAATGTAATGTAGGTTACACAAAGCAGATTAAAATATTTTCTGATTGAAAATGTTTGTATACTTTTGATGACTTTCAAATATCATATATATTTTGTAAACATTGTAGGCATTTGTTGTACCTGACTATGTCAGAAATTTGTTTGAAAAATACTTGAATGAACACTACTTACTAATAAGAGAATAATTCGGCAATACGTACAAAGTCCACAAGTTCAAAATTAGAATACTAGCAATGCACAAGAAATCAAATCTAAGACGCTATATTTTAACAATTCTTGTTTAGAACAATTGCCGCGAAAATCTGTCTGAAAATGAAGGCTGTAAAATTATTAACACTTCATTGATATAAGATTACAGAAGTAAAAAACGGTACGAATTTGTTTAGACACTACAACGCTTGTCTTGTAGTCAAAGGTAAAATTTTTCTTTGAACCAGGTTCGCTATTTTTAATTTAGTACAAAAAATTAATTATGCTACCAGTTTATGCCAAGATTTATTTCACAAGTACTTAATTTAGAACAATATGTACTTCTGTGCTGTTTGCCGATTACGATAGTAGCGTGAACTACTGGGTTTGAATGATACAGCGTGTGACGCGCGCTCGGGTGCTGACTATATGCACTACTTTGCTGCGTAAAGCGAGCCCAGACAAATGGATCATGTATATTGTATATAACAGTGAGAAAAGTTTAATTTCTGCTGGACTTTTATTTGAAACATATATGGTAAAATTGTCTGAAAATTTTTATTTGCATCTTTAAAGATAACAAATTATCCACAACCTCTGATTAAGTCAAGAGGATTTTTAATGGTCATTTACATTTCTTCTGTCAAACTTTCTGTACAGAAAATTAAGGCAACGATCAAAGTAAACATTAATCAACATTTGGATGTATCCAAACTGATACTAATGGAATGAACATTTATGTTAGAGAGCTTTCATTTCCAAAGTTCACACTTTAAGTAACTACATCCATTTAAACAAAAAAACAATTAATTGAGATATGCAGCAGGAAGTTTGAAAACGATGTTGATTTAAGGCTGTATCTCCTTCATTTGCTTGCTTTGAGATTTCAAAGGCATGATTACCTGGGCATTTTAAAGGGAAAGCAATCTTTATAACATTCTTTTGTTTTTCATTTATCGTTATCGCGCACTGTTATTTTTATTTGAATCTGAACAAGCAGTAGTATAAAACTATACTATTTAATGTAACGTAAAGCAATAGTTATTTTTGGTAAGGAACAGATTCACATTGGTGCACACTCTACAAGAAAGAACAAAGTTCCAAAGTAGGTTGTACTTCTATAAATTAATAATTGTGATATTACCGGTATATTTTTTTTTCATCTTACAATTACCTGACTTATTTTTTATTATGTTTAAAAACAAACAAAAACAACAATAATAACAGGAAACGATAAAGACAACAGATGTGCTAAATTGCAATTTCTAAAAATTTAAGCATCAAATTTCCATTTATATATGCTGAAGATAAGGCTATGTCCATTTCAATATCTCTCCATATGTACGAGGGTAGGTCCATAAGTTCCGGGCCGCGCCGGTAAGAATTATCGCTTCCTCAAAATCCTTATCTGGTGTCATGCCTTATCTTTTAAGTAAATAATTGCAAATGTAACTTTCGCTCCCCCGTGCTCACTTGTTCAGATATATTTGCATAAAGAAGGTTAAGTGTAGAAGATTGTGACATGTTCAAAATGGAGTATCGAGCTGATATTAAGCTCTTCACAAAAGCAGGATTTACTGCAAGTGAAATTAAACAGCGATTGGAAGAACCCTCCTCATATTCTACCGTAAAAGAATGGGCCAAACTTTTTCGAATGGGTCGAGAAAGCATTGAAGACGAAGAGTGGGTAGGTCGGCCCTTGGAGACGCCCATTCCTGAAAACATCGCTCTTATGGTAGGAGAAATTATGGAAGACCGGCGGCTCAAAGTTACAGATATAGCAGCAAGATTGGGCGTTTCTAAAACAACAGTCCTTCGAATTATTCATGAACATTTAAACATGAATAAGGTTAGTGCAAGATGGGTGCCTAGACTTCTTTCCTCAGTCCAAAAGCAACAACGAGTCATCTGTTGTAAGACATTTTTGGAGCTCTGCCGTGACAACGAGGGAGAAGTTCTGCAAACCATTGTTACAGCAGATGAAACTATGGTCCTCTACTATGATCCCTTGTCCAAAAGAGAATCAACGAAGTGGCGTAAACCTTGCGAAGCACCGCCTCTAAAGGCCAAGGTCACCCACACAACCATGAAGATCATGGCCACAATCTTTTGGGACTGTGAAGGAATACTCTACATTGACTTCAAGGAGAGGAACACCACAGTAAATGGGGAGTGTTATGCTGGCCTACTGCACTGACTACGTGCTTCCATCAAAGAGAAAAGGCGAGGAAAACTAAGTGGTGATGTGCTTCACGACATCGGGCCTGTGCACACAGTTCTTGTTGTAAAGGAAGCTGTGAAGAAATGTGGTTTCCAGGAGATCGACCATCCACCCTACAGCCCAGATCTAGCTCTCAGTGAGTGACTATTTCCTTTTCTCAGAACTCAAGAAGTACCTTCGAGGAAGGAAATTTAAGTGTGATGATGAAGTGGTGGATGCTGTTTATGCCCATTTTTCAGACAAGACTATTATTTGGGGGGGGGGGTTAAATGTAAATTCAAAGATGTGGGAAGTATATTGCAATAAAGGGTAACTATATTGAAAAGTGCAAACAGTTTTTGTCTTTATCATGACTGGAAAATGGTTAGGCCGGAAACTTATGGATATACTCTCATATATCTCAGAATGCATTCCTTGTCCCATGATACCAGAGAATCAATAAGAGTTCTCGGTTGATCAATAATATTTTTTATTTTATTTTATTTATATTTTTTGTCTCTCTGGCACATAATTTAAAAAAGATGAGTCTATGCTAAGAAATTCTAGAGTAGCAATCTCAAATATGGTGGAATAGATAAGGCCATTGGTTTAAAGCATTTCAAACAATCCATAAATGTTCAAAGATATCTTATTTTTCTTTTGAATGAAGAAAACACTCCTCAGCCAGCCTCGGCTCTTATTGCAGTTTGTAAAGTTTTTGCCAAGATTTGGGGTGTAGCAGATTTGTTCATATAATAAATAATCCATGGTTTTAATCATTATGGAGGATTTAGATTTGTAGCATCTAGGGGACTAAAATACATTGGAATACTTTTAAGCAATATTCATAATTTTTCAGAGGTTAAGTTGCATAAATTTTAAACGATCTTAACACCCTTTCTTGAACTTAACAAGTTAAAAATGTATGCCAGTATGAAATGTAGTCTACAGATGATGTCTGTGAACTTAAGTGTCTCTCATTCTTTTCCTGGGAGAACAACACAAGTTTCTAATTGACTGTAACTGGAAAAAATAATGCGATTAAATTACAATTTTGACTAAATTTGTTTGACTAGCTTTTTGTGGGAAAAAAAAAAATAAATAAAATAAAATAAAACCTTCCAACAGAAAACTAGGGTGGCAAATCAGTTAGCCATAATAAAATCATTTTTCCTGTAAACAAAAAATGGCGTTGGCTATTGGTGATTAATGTTGTAAAGCAAAACTCTCTGAAATATATATATATATATATATATATATATATATATGTATAATATTTAACGCCCGTTTTAATTACTGAGGCATCACAGACGGTGGACACTGATGATAAATGATATAAAATGATAAATTGGTAAAGGATTTTTTTTAAAGAAAGGAAGCATTCCAGGCCTAAGTTTAGAGTATCCGCCTTGCATTTGCCATTAATGAGGACTGAAGAAAACCTGGAAAAAGCCTGTTTCTGGGAGGACGGTCCTGGTGGGAATCGAACCCGAGATATCGCACTTACGATTCTGCGCCTTAGTGGCCTCGGCCACGCGTGGCGGTAAAGCGTTGCACTGCCTTTATGGTAGAATTCATATGTAATTTTAAAACTTTCCTTGGTAGGTAGGGGTTTCGTCGTTTACCATGAATTACTTCTGAAATACGTACCTTGCTGACAGAAACTGCCAAAAATACAGTAAAGTGACTCTAGAAACATATACTTTGGAGCTCCATCGGTGTCAACTCCAAAACGTCGTCCTAAGCCATCTGTGGCACTCAAGAATGCAGCCAGCACTATCACGGAAGATATCACGGTTAGCCATAAGCGTGTACTTAACGGGGCTAAGAAATCTGTCCACTTGTGCTCCAGCGAATCAGGTTTCTTGATGAACAACCGACTTCTGTAAAATTTGCAAAAATCTTACGTTTTAATTTTAATATATACACTATAGATTGCAATTATTTTACTAAACTTAAGTAGGTATGCTTTTTTGTTTTATAAAAATTACTGTTAATCAAACATATTTTTTCTATAGTTTCATTAAATTTAGAAGCACTTTTATACAATAATGATTTTACGAATGACAGATGAAAACGTTTGCCTACAGAGCCACGTTAAACATTCTGAAAAACTTGGGAGGAAATTGAGAACTTGTGTGTTGCATAGAGCCCGTATGTGTTCTACGTTTTGTTTGCTCTAAGGTCAACGGAAGCGCGCCATGGAAAAAGAAAAAAAAAAAAAGAAAAAAAAAAAAAGAAAGAAAAAAAAAGACGAAGAAGAAGAAGAAGGGGGAAAAAATATACTATCAGAGCGAAAGAAAAATATATTACTCAAAGAAAGAAAATATAAGAATGGCAAGTTTTAAAAGTACATAAACAAACAGTAACTCATTGGAAACGAAAAAAATTACAGGAATAGGTTTTACACAGAAAATTAAAGAATAAGGATTATCGCCTTCACAAAACTCTTATCTGGTTTCATACCTTATGTGTTAAGTAAATTATTGCAGCTGTAACTTCCGCTCCGCTGTGTTCAGTTCAGATATAGCTGCATAAAGATGGCTTCAATGCCTTACGAGGGTAGATTCGTAAGTTTCAAGCCTAATCATTTTGTAGGTATGATAAAGAAAAAAAAGTGTATTTCACTTTTCAATATATTATTCTTTATTGCACTACACTTCTCACATCTTTGATTTAACATTTAAACCCTCCCCCCAAATTGTCGAAAGTCTTGTCTGTAAAAATGAGTATCACTTCTTCGTCACACTTAAATTTCCTTCCCCGAAGTTACTTCTTGAGTTTTGAGAATAGTCACTGGGAGCTATATCTGGGCTATAGGGTGGATGTTTGATCTCGTTGAAGCCACATTTCTTTACAACTTCCTTTGCAACAAGAGCTGTAAGTACAGACGCCACGTCGTGAAGAAGGCGCACACCATCACTCAGCTTTCCTCGCCTTTTCTCTTTGATGGAAGCACGTAGTCTGTGCAATAGGCCAGTAAAGTACTCTCCATTTACTGTGGTGTTCCTCTCCTTGAAGTCAATGAAGAGTATTCCTTCACAGTCCCAAAAAATTGTTGCCGTGATCTTCTTGGTTGATTGAGTGACCTTGGCTTTTAGAGGCGGTGCTTCGATAGGTTTACGCCACTCCATTAATTCTCTTTTAGACATGGGATCATAGTCGAGGACCATAGTTTCATCTCCTGTAACTATGGTTTACAGAACTTCTCTGTCGCTGCCACGGCAGAGCTCCAAAAATGCCTGACAACAGATGACTCTTTACTGCTTTTGGACTGAGGAAATAAGTCTAGGCACCCATCTTGCAATAACCTTATTCATTTTTAAATGTTCATGAATAATTCGAGAAATGTTGTTTTAGAAAAGCCCAACCTTGTTGCTATTTCTGAAACTTTGAGCCGCCGGTCTTCCATGAAATCTCCTTCCACAAGAGCGATGTTTTCAGGAGTGAGCATCTCCAAGGGCCGACCTGCACGCTATTCGTCTTCAATGCTTTCTCGACCCAATCGAAAATTTTGGTCCATTCCTTCACAGTGGAATATGAGGAGGATGCTTCCCCATATACACCGTCCAATCGCTGTTTAATTTCTTTGGGAGAAATCCTTCTTTTGTGAATAACTTAATAACAGCTCGATACTTCATTTTGAACATGTCACTATCTTCTGCATATAGCCTTTTTATGCAACTGATCTGAACAACTGAACATAGCGCAACGGAATTTACAGCTGCAATTATATACTTAACAGATAGGATATGGCACCATATAAGGATTTTTGTGAAGGCCGGAAATTTATGGACCTATCCTCGTATGTTGCAACTGGACTTATTAATGAAATATGCAGTAGTCAGCCCTAATGGTTTATTATTACTACCAAAATTCCTTTTTAATTCCTATTTTGTTTGTTTAATCTTTTCAAATTTATATTAAAGTACTTCTTTTAGAAATAGTTACTTGGTAGGCATTAGTGGTGTCATGAAATCTGTGTAGGCTCTCCGAGACGAAGTCATGATGAACATGTCGACTCCCACGTCCACCTCACGTCTCAACAGCATCCCCATCATTCCATTCCAGGTGCCATTTGGAGACACAGCTCCAAAACTCTTATCTGCTGGACTGTAAAACTCCGTTCTGTAAAACATAGTACGTTCTTTCATGAATGTACTTGTCATGCCTAGAGGGGAACTGATACACTAAAATAGAAAGTAGGCGAACAAAAAGACACTTAAAGAATAGACACATATATGGGGATTGAAACTAAAAGATATATAGCCAATGGAAAGGTAAGCAGCTAGCAATTCCTCTCAGCATTGTACACATCGTCTCCATAGAAAATAAAACGGTCTTACTTACTGAAATGCCAATGTATGACTAAAACATGTTCCATGTTCTCCGCATTGAATCCTGATCTCCTGTCATTCAAAACAACCATTTTGTGTTTAGAAATGACTTTAAGCCTCACAGAAAGAGAAAGGCGAGTATTCCATACAAGGCAATTCCATAAGCTGTAAACCAGGAATTCGCACATTCACTAAAGATTGCCTTATAATATACTCTCAAACGTTTCTGCATCTCTTGAAGTTTTTCAATGATTGTTACTGTATCGACAAGAGACAATGCAAGAATTTGACTGAAATCAGCTGCAATATACAGTGTTCTTTATTATTTTTCATTTGCTTTAAGTAACCCTTGAACATTTTATCTAAAAATAAACTACAGTTTTCAATTTAAAATATTAATTTTAGTGTTCACCAAAAACTCGTTCTAAAAATTATTTCTGTCACTACTAAAATATATAAAGCCAACATAATATTATCTTTAAAAGAAAACATTGCAGCACGGTTGACACAAGATGACGTGACGGTATATGGAAAATTGGCGTTATCATTTACCTACATTTTGTATAAATAGATTTACTGGCTTTGTTTTTTTCCAATATTCAAGGTGAAATTCACAGTGTTTACAGTGCAAGCTAGAATTGTCTCAAGGAAGACTTCATTTGCTTTATTAATTTTATAAAATAAATCGTTTAATATTGGAAACACAGAATTCAGGACGAGTCTTCATGTTTTAAACAGGATATAAAAATGTTTAGTGTTTCAGTAGAACAACAAAGATATAACTGCTAACCCTTAAAATTGCAACGACCATAAGAGACGTGTTAAACCAACTCCGCGTTTTCTCACCAGGAACCAGTATGACTCGTCGAAAATGCAGCAAGATGTCCGAATTTAATCAAGAGAAGGCACACCGAGAGTGCGAAATGTCATTCGGAAAATGTATGGTCTTTTTTTTAATGGTGTTTAAAGCCCGTTTTTACTACTGAGGCACCACAGGCGGTGAACACTGATGATACATGAAATGATACATTGGGAAAGGATTTTTTAAAGGAAGGAAACGTTCCAGGCCTAAGTGTAGGGTACCAACCTGTCATTTGCCATTTATGAGGACTGAGGAAAACCTGGAAAAATACCTCAATCAGGGAGGACGGCCTTGGTGGGATTCGAATCGCAAACCTCCCACACACGAGTCTGTGCCTTAACGATCTCGGCCATCTGTAGCGATATTTATGGTCATTGATGTGCCCACAGCAAAATGAATATGAGATCGCGGATCGAGGTAAGACGAACACATAGACGTGAAGGATCTCAACAACCTCGCAAAAAAAAAAAAAGTACAAGAATATAGACATCATTTCTGCATGACTACTGTGAACACGTACAATATATTGCAATTTTAATCAGCGATAATGAATTTTGCGCCGTTCCATGTAGCTCCTTTTGGGAAATGGATCAAAATAAAGAATTATGGTTTCGACATTTCTTTCCTACTGCCTTAGCAGAGTTTGAATATAGCATGCGGGAAAAGTCACATGATCCTTCTTGTGATGTGCAGAAAGAAAATGGACCCCACCAACCACAAACATTCATGCAAAGTAAATAATTCCAAAGACAGCTGTTAACAAAAACCTCAATTTCGCTTATACTTCTTTAATGCTCAGCCGCCTGTCTCCGACTTTTCGCTTTAGTTTAGTCTTTCATGGGGAATATGAAAGAATAAGCTTCACCTTAAGTACCATCCCCAATCACTGTTCGATAGATTTTGAATAAGTTTTGGGGTGAAGAATTTTATCATAGCGCGGGACTCCATTTTTAAAATTACGGCAACTTAGCCTACCACGTGTTGGTCACACGAGTGCCTGCAGGTGGAAAGCACATGCAGACCTGCTAATACCCTCAGAAATGGGTGTCTGTCCGCCATGGCGTTTTAAAATTAGAACCTATGTGCAATCGCTTTGAATGAGAGACCCACGGTGCTGATAACTACTGCCGCACTTTCTGAGAGCGCCAATGTCGTAGAATTATTGGATCAGCCTGTGAAATTGTCGTTAGTTCAATTTGATGGAGCATCTTTGATATACTTGTTGATTGTATAGTAACTTTTTGTTTATAAAACATTATTTAGGAATAATGTAATACTTTGGTGGAAATTCGAAATATTTGTGCTCACCTAAAGTTCATTAGCTGTTCCAAAGTCATCCAAACTACAGCTGGATAGAGTTGTGTTCCCTGCTCACTCTTCAGAGCTGCGGCAGCCATTTCCTCACTGTTATTGAATTCTCCCTAAGCAAAAATCATTGTCAGATTATGCTGTTGAAATAACTTCATAATTTATTAGCACACCGAGGTTGCCAAAAATATATATACACACTTTCACAGCGGATATTTATTTAATATATTTCAAATTTGGACCGAAAAACAACAGTAATGTGTAGTATGATGTTCTGTAAACAGATGTGACTCATACATTATGATAGCGTTGCTACGATACAGGTAAATCAAGAATGAACAAATGAAGCCAAGATTATCATATGATGTTCTGTAAACGGATGTGACTCACATACATTATGATAGCGTTGCTACGATACAGGTAAATCAACAATGAACAAATGAAGCCACACTTATCGTATGATGTTCTGTAAGTGGATATGACTCACATACGTTGTGATAGCGTTGCTACGTGACAGGTAAATTAACAATGAACAAATAAAGTCAAGATTATCGTATGATGTTCTTTAAACAGATGTGACTCACATTACGTTATGCTAGCGTTGCTACGTCACAGGTAAATCAACAATGAACAAATAAAGCCAAGATTATCGTATGATGTTCTGTAAACAGATGTGACAAACATACATTATAATAGCGTTGCTATGTGACAGGTAAATCAACAATGAACAAATAAAGCCAAGATTATCCTATGATGTTCTGTAAACAGACGTGACTCACATTGCGCTATGCTAGCGTTGTTACAACAAAATGCAGCCAAGATTATCGTTTTATCAGCGGAAAGCAATTTTGAAGTGTATTGGAAAACCGAGAATGTTGTTGAATTTCAAAGGCAATGGAGACGTGTGTACAGAGCAGAGCCGCCAACGCGAGTAACAATTGCACGCATTCGAGACAAATTTGAGACTCATGGTGCCGTTTGCGATGTTCACAAGGGCAGATCTGGGAGACCTCACACAGCAATAAGCTCCGTGTCCTCGGCTATGGTTTTGGAACGTTTTGAGCACTCGCCGCAGAAATCTACAAAGCAAAGTGCATGTGAGACTGGGATTATCAGGACCAGTGTATGTCGTATTATTAAAACAGCAAAGTTGAAAGTTTTCATCCCAAGACTTTTGCATGCATTTTATGAAGATGACCCTGATCAGAATATGCAGTACTGTGAGTAATTTTGGAACATGGTGTAAGAGGACGATGCCTTCGTAAGGAAAGTTGTTTGGTCAGATGAGGCACTATTCAAGTTGAACGGAACTGTTAACTGGCATAACTGTGTATATGGTGTGCGAAACAATCCACGTTTTATTAAGAGCTGTTAATTTACCTGGAATTAATGTTCGGTGTGGGTTGTCATCTAGGGGTCTAATTGGACCATTCTTTTTGAAGGAACAGTAACTGGCCCAGTGTATCTGAACATGGTATGTGCATCCGTTTTACTCGCCATTCATACACTATGGAATGAGGAATTTTACTTTTAACAGGATGATACACCACTACTTTACCACCCAGATGTACATTTGTACCTTGATGACAATATTCCAAGACACTTGATAGAACGAAGAGGTCCGATTGAGTTTCCACTGCGTTCTCCAGATCTAACTCCGTTGGACTTCTACCTATGGGGGAACTCTTAAGGATGTTGTATACCGTAGAAAACCAGCTACATTGGCAGCACTTCGGGAAGAAATTGAAACGGCATGTGCTGCAATCGCTGAGGACACTTTCGCAAACGTTGCTCAATCAGTAGTTCTGTACTTAGAAGTGTATCGACGTCGATGGTGGGCATTTTGAGCAACTGTTGTAGCTGTAAAAGTCTAAGATGATTAGTGCTTATCATTTTCTGTTTGCGTTAATTCAGTTTTGTTATGTTAACACAGTTTGTTCTTTGCATGAAGTATGTATACATTTTTAGCACCCTCTGTATATCATTCTGAAACTATAGATGTATAATTTTTTTGCTAATTTTCGTAATATTTAACTCTTTCATTTAATATTATATTTAAAGGGAAATTTAGATAATTTTCTTGATGATTTTATTAAGAGAGTAACAGCATTTTATACATAAATCAGACCATCAGCATGCACTTAGGACAAAGTGCCCTGAAAATGCGTTTTCATATATTTGAGTTGGGAAACGATTGCAAGAATAGCTTTCAAAAAGAAAAATTGTGCTTAGGCGAGGATTATTTATAAGTTCAAATATGTCAAAAATATGAGGATACTTTTAAGTAAAATGTTGCGCATTATTAATTGTCCGTTATTTTCTCAAAGTTCTTATTGCCTGATTAGTTCCGTTTTGGAATTCAATGCTTCATTTGTAATATTGTGAGGACAGAAATTGCATTGAAGGTGCTGGCATAAAATAATTTTATTACTTAATTACACAGATTTGATTTCTGAAAAAAAAAAAAATCGAAAACAAAAACAAAAACTTGCAGTGTTTGTTATTAGTAGGGGCAAAAAAGTCTTACAATTTCAACATTAACTTTTATAGTCACCATTAGACAATGAGATAAATTTGAGTTATGGCCCCCTAAGCACTGCTGCTAACTGGGGAAGTGTAACGGCTGGTGAGCAGCCCTAAGGGAGATGGAATCGCCGCGCCGCGCGTAATTTTTTTTTTTCAGTATTTATATTTTTATAATAACATAAAATTTATTTCAGTATTTATATTTTTTATGAAAGCATAAATTAGTATTTTAATAAATACTAACCTGTGTTATAAGAAATGCAGAAAACTATGTTCCTAAGAAACAATACATCGCCGGCATCTGCGTAAAATTCCTCTATTTCGTCTGATTGGTCTTCCTTAAGAACATGGCTGTTCGGAACTTTGAGAGATCCGGCCTCTTGTAACTTTCTAACAAGGGGGTGAACAGTTTCTCTACTTGGAACACAATTGCCAGGATATTTTCTTGCAAATCGTCTTTCCACTTCTGTGCAAGAATTCGTTTTCATTAATGTATCGTACATAAAAACTCGCTGTTCAACACTATATAGCGAAGAACAATTAACATGCAATCTTAGCCACTGTGAATCCGCCGAACGAACACACTCTCGCACAACCATTCGCTGACAAAGCCCCCTATAAATTAACTACAAGCTGCTACCTGCATGTGCATTATACTATCTTGACGACTGGCTTCTCCCAATAAGCAAGCGTGCCTTGCCAATCTATAACTCAAATAATCTCACTGTACTTAATAATAATAATAATAATAATAATAATAATAATAATAATAATAATAATAATAATGATAGTGATAATAACGATGATGATGATAATAATAATAATAAAAAAACTGGGTTAGTAATGATAGTTATTTTGCATCTGACGGCGAATTGCTTGCGGTAGACTTATGGGTATTTCATTCTGTATATAGAAGCTAAACTTAATAATTAAATATGCAAATCATTGTGATTATCTGTTACCATATATTTAATAATAATGACTTTAATCTATTTTCGGAATCAGCTGCTAAAGTTACCTGGCCCACCATATAAATAGTAATAAGAAAGACATTTCATCCCTGTACACTTTTAATATTAAGTTGGAAATGGTATTTATTCTAAAATACTCTGTTCTTCAGAGACATACAAACAAATTTATGTCAAGCGCATTTTTAAGAATGCACAGATACTTATCCTTACAGACTAAAACGATCCTAGTGCACCGGTCACGCCTCTTCTTACGAATAGCAGCGGAGAAAACGGAGCCCAATTTCAGTTAACAAATGTAGTCGGCCTTTTGGCTCAGTTGGTTAGAGTGTCGTGCTCCCAAGGGAAGGTAGTGGGTTCTATTTTCCCAGGAGCAAACTTCTTTTTTAATCTACATAATTTTTAGGTTGTAGGTTGCAACTTTATTTTTATTTCAAGTACTAATTATAAATGTTCAAATATAAACTGATAGTATTAAAAACAATGCATAGGTTGCAAATTTAGGTTTAAAAATATGTAAAACGTATCATTATTATTTCCCTTACGTGTTACACTGCTACATTACAGTTTTCCATTTCATTTTGCTGTATAATGAATGTGACTAACCAATAAATGCTTCCTAAAAAAATAATTTTGGCCTTACAATAGCTTCTTCCCGTGCGTTACGACTGTTCCTTGGAATTACGCTCGGTTTTCTCCTCTGCCGTTCGTGAAAGGAGGCGAAACTGTGCACAAGGACCCTTTAGTCTGTAAGGGTACGTTGTATTGAGTAGCGGTTGTGAGCTGTGACCTTCATTAGCCAAGTGATGTTCTATGAACATGTCAAACTGCACTACACAAATTTACGTTATCATGTGCATTGGCAGATTTCCTATCTCATAATGAACTGCAAACTAGAACAGAGAATTAATCTCAAACTCTGCGTCATACTCGACAAATATGAAAAAGACACCTTTGAAATAATTCAACAGACTTTAACGACAAGTCATGCGAAGTGTTTTGAGTAATATGTATTCAGAATGACAGAACGATGCTGCAAAACATCTAAGGTAAGGACAACCGTTCAAGGGCACAAATTTAAAAATTCATGTGTAAAGCATTAAACGACTTTTGCGTGAGGATCGTCGGAAAAACAATCAGGTCATGCCACATTTTAAACAATCGTCAAAGAGAATTTACTGAAGAATTATTTTATTGTTCGCAATGATCCCTTTTCTTACCCAGACTTGGCTTCCTAAGACTTCTTCCTCTTTCAAACAATGAAGCAGGTGCTGATGAACGACATCCATCGCTGAAGAATTGTGTACTTGACAGGCTTCGAGAATAGGACGTCCAGGGAGCTATCACAAAATGAAAAAGGCGCTGCGAGCTATTTATCGCTGCACAAGGGGATCGCTGGTTCAACCCGACCAGGATCGATGGCTTTTTAGGACGTAAAATCGTAAATATGACCTCTTTTGGAATGGAAGTCAAGCCGTGGGTCCCGTGTCGTACATTTACGGCACGATGAAGAACCTCAAGCCTGAAAGAAGAGACCTCTGAGCAAAATTTGTCGGCCGTTTCACGCTCTGAAGAGAATGGGACTCTGATGACCTGAGCTGTTAAAGAGCGTCCGTAAATAAGCCAAATCAATTAACAAAGCTGCACAAAGGGTGGCACACATAAACTTAAACTAGGTATCTACTTTGATGTATAAAGAACTAGTCTGGAATATATTGATAGCTTCTAGTATTGTCGACATACGAGTAAGCTCAGAGTTAGCTGATATTAAGAACCATCTCAACTATACCTTAAGCTTTACTTTCTAACGTTCACAGTTGGCAACCATGGACACCACCAACTTGGAGCTGCAATTCAGCAGTTTTTTTCTCTCAATGAACATGGCAAACTTTAAAAAACTTTAAAAAATTGGAGTTGCAGAATTTAGATACATATATTCATGAAAAATAGAAACTGTTCTGTAAACGATTATTAGAAAATACAGTTTGACACACCCACTTACATAATTATAAGCGATTCTGACAACGTGTCCATATAGAGAGTCTCTTCTGGCGTAGAGATCGTTGTTGACCCATTGCAGCTCTCTTGTAGAGGACAAGTTGCCGAAAGAGTACGTCCTTAGAGGCAGCGGTTTGTCAATGCGGTATACCTCTGTAAAGTAAACGGTGTTTGCTTTGGGGTGCGCTACCAGAAACTCGCAATCAAAGGGAACGTTCACATCACGAAACTCTTCCTCCATGTCGAAGGACTCTTGAGGATGAAAGAGCAGCCATGTCGCCAAAGAGAGACTTGCTGTTGTTGACAGCTGAAAAAGAACATGCCTGCAGATAATATACACAAAAGTTAAAAGTTTATATAAAATGCTTTATAAATCCTTACTGTGGATCTACTATCCCCACAGGTTGGTTCCGGTTCTCTTAATAGGCTGGATGCTCCTTTCTTGGCCAGTTTATCCGCTGCTTCATTCCCTTGTCACTCCTCTGTGACCTGTTACCCACCTCAGTTCAACCGGCACTATCATACATTTAATCAATGCCGTTATGAGTATGCTATTAAATTATTATTGAGTTTTATTCTAAATTTTAAAACCTAAGTTAAGTATTTAGAAAAATATTTTTACTAATTTTAAATTGATTTAATTAAAAACAAACCTGAATAAGGAAGTTTTTAATTTCATCTTCTGCAGAGAGGACAACGTATAAAGGCAAAGTTCTCTTGCAGTAGTAAGGGTTATCGGTAAGATTGAGCTTTCGGTAATAAACCAGTGCAGTAGAAATATCTTTCTGGGCCAGTTCCTTCTGCAGTTTCTGGAGCCAGATTTCTGAAACATTGCAGTAACATCATTAGAGCTATCTAAGCGATATTATTTCTCTTCGATAAAATAACTATAAAGAGTTTCATATGTCAGAAGATCGGGAAATTTCTTTTTGTTTTTTAAAAGTTATTTTTAAATTTAAGCTACATTAGAACTTGAAATATCCCTTTCAAGTATATATTTAATTATTTATATAATTTCTCAGTATAAGTTTAACATTTATTATGAAACCTAATACAGCGCCTCCAACAATAGAGATACTTTTATACTAAAAGAATCACGTTATATCGTTTATATGCGAGGTCCTATTAGAAAGTTTCCGTATTGATCTGTTACAAAGAAAACACTTCATTTATCAATTTTGAACACCATCTCTTGGGCAGCCCCAGCGTTTCCATCACTTTTGGAAAGCGGCCTAAAAGCCATTGTTTACAAGTGAGTGTAGAACCTTCCACAATTTACGCTGCATCTCGTCATGGTGTTGAAACGGCGTACTTTGGCTTCACTGACCCAAACGATACACTAACGATGTCAGCAATGTTGTTGATTGTTCTCCCACCATCCTCATGAACAATTTCCCGGACTTTTCAGCATTTTCGCGAGTGATGCGTCGGCTTCCAGGGACTCTGAAGAGTCCGTACCACTCGAAACATCGCTCTAAGCGTGCCGAAGCTTGTTTAATGTCTCTGGGCCTATTTCCAAATTTTAACGCAAAATTTCAGCTTAGCTCTTTGTTCTAACGTACTATCCATGACGAAATCGCTGACTAGCACACGTAGTGTGATAACAGAAACACTGAATACACTACTCCTAATGTAAATACAGTGATATCGCTTGCCATACAGCTAGTTCAAGGTTACGGCCCCCTAGCGCTGGACTGTACTACCATCTGTTGGCGCGCAACAGAATCCGTCCAGGAATTTTTTGATACCACCTCGTATGTGACCTAATATCTGCCACTGCTGCTACAGCCACTATCAAACAAATAACCTGTTTCTTCCCTGCTTACTATAAGGAACTTTTGAATTCGAAATAAATTAAAAAATAGGATTTCGCTAATGTCTGTAATTCGACGTTTGAAAACAAAAACCATTCATTTTCTTTACTCAATTTGTTCTTCTATTTATGTTTTACTAAATTACATACTAAGTATATATTGTTATAATTTAATAATTATTATACTATCATTAGAATTATGCAGATATATAGAAAATTAAAATTAATTTAAACTGAATGAAAGATGTCAATAGAATGCATATAGATAACTCATTTTTTAAAAATGAGTTACATAATAGAATAGGGATAAAATTGGAAAACAAAATGAAAACTGGAAGGGAATGAAAAGTGAAAGATTTAGACTTAAAGTTAAAAATTTTTTTGAATATCCTCAAATAATTTTTCCTAATACAGAGAGAAATAATTCCATACAGTTTTTTTTTCAGCTTTGATGACTCATTAAAGACTGTCGTTGTATTTAATACATTTTACTGTAGATTCAAGACTAAATTAAAAGTCTGAATATGCTCTGTTCTTGTAAACAGAGAGAAAATGCTTGAAGTATTTTTGCTTAATACTAATTGTGGTAAATCAAAACATTCTAGATATCTTTCTCCTAATAAATGTTTCAGCTGGAACATTGAGTTTCAGTATATTTTGTTCACTAATTGCTAAAGGTAACCCTGAAGAACGCATTGAACAGTACTGAAAATAATAAGGTAGACTGCACATTGTTTAATTTCCACGTTGTATATTGAACATGCTCTGAAACTGTTCGTTCTCTGTTGACTAAATGTAAATTGAAAGAATTTTGTTACATACATTTTTTTCCCTTCAACTTCATAGGCGGAGATTTTATTTGTGTATTTGTTTCGTTAACTATCATCTCCTACACACTTCGTTCCCGTGGCTTATGGGAGAAACATTTTGGGTGTATACACCCAATATCAATGCAATTATTCTTGGGACTTTGGAGTTATGCAATTAAGCAGTAGATGACAGTTGACGAAGGAAGTTAGATTATTCGGGATGAAAAATCTGTGCAGGCGCCACTTTGACTAACTCAAAAAGTTGCTGGGATCGAAATAAAAGAGCTACCTTATCGGTCTGTAGTTACCACTCGGTCAATCTTTATCAATAAAAGCATGCATGTATCTTTTATATTATAATATGTACTAACTTGTGTTATAAGTTATAACAGCTTGTAATATGAGTTCTAATGCCAACTCACTTTCCGACCAAGCATCAAAATTCCGGACAAGGGCGGCATAGGGCAGTAGCACATTGGAATTACACGCACCAAGAATCGCCGGATAATATGAAGCTGAATGACGAAGGTGAAGATGGGGAATGAGATGATTAGGAAAAAATGGCGGAGAAACCGACGCCCACGAAGAAAATTTGCCCAGATGCCGTTTCTTACGGCACAAATCCCACTTAGGGCCGCTAGGATCGAACCCAGGTAGCCTTGGTGAGAGTTGTCTAACCATTCGACCAGGGCGCCACATGCAAAGTTGTATTGCTGATGGTGGTCTGCATGTTGGCATTCCTAACATTTTCTGATAAAATGCTTTCACATTCTTCCAAAATTCTCAGAATTTCTACTTTTATATTGTTCTCCATTTCGTCAGTTGTATCAGGTTATTTACATAGACTTCCTCTTAGGGCTTCCCATAAATAAAAGTCGCTATTTTTTCATAATTGTGAATTAATCCTTAGTTCTTTTTTGCTGTGGTTGCTATAGTTTTGCGTGCCAGCATAAAATATAAATGAAACCAGTTTTCATGGAATAAAATTAGTAGCTAAGAATCAGCATAATTCTGCACGACTTATACGAGTGAGTGACATTCTATAAGGTTTAAATTTTACAATTTAGTAGCTCAATGAACTGGACTTTAGGAAATTCCAAATTCTTGTTTTTACGACGTAAATATTTCTTTGGAGAATGCTTTTAGTTTTCTCCAGTGTTACTAATGAACACGTCGTTTTCGGTTAGGAACTTATTAATTTTCAATCTTGTTTCCCTGAATCTAAAACTTTTTTCTTACACCAGAAAATTTCTCTAGAAGCTTTCACACCGCTCTGCAAGCTTTTGTTTTTGCATGTGTCATACACAGATATTCTCTGTTCTTATGGGGTGGCATTTAAACACACTAAATATAAAGTCACAGTGCGAGTGAAACATCTGTTGAATTTATATTAATTTACTTGACGCCTAAAATATTACTTTGAGGGTGAAGATTGCGGAAGATAACATCGAGAATTTGGACTACCATGCCGTTGCGGGCCGCGCTCTTCTCTGGCATTTGACTGACTAGTGTGCATACTAATTAACACTTAGCACTGTGTGCCGGTCTTGTGCTCATGCCTACTTAAATCGATATTTCACTTCCGTCTTCCCTAAACCCCACATATTTTCGAATCGTGGTGTAAGAATGACCTCATGTTTGAAGCGTTCGTCTATTGGCTGATATGCCTTCCCTGTTAAGGAGCATATATATACTAGCTGGCCTTTCTAATCATAGAGTGAGAGCAGAGAGTGGCCTTTCTTTCGAAGTAAACGCAGTCAAGACGTTTCTGGCTTTGGGGAGATAATATTTGACTTTTGTAATTATAGATTCAAGGAGTGTTTTGATTGGGTAACGGTGTTCCGGATATTAATGTGTAAATTGTAAAAGCAATCAGTTGTATAATGTATTTCTATGCATTTTACTTGCTTTATTAATGCAAGATTTTCTCTTTTAGGCAATTTTATTAACATTTGGTAAGATGATTATGGCGGCATTTTGTTATGTACCTATGGCAATGAACTGCATGGTTGTACCTTTTAATTACATTTATAATTTTATACTTTGGGGTATAAAGGCAAGCTGTACGTAGATATTCGATGGGTTTTTTTCTGCCGTAAAAATCGAAAGCATGGCTTCCTTCTGAAGGAAAAGAAAGCCATGGGTACAGTGTCATTGATATACGGATGTAAAAGAGCCTCAAGCCTGAAAGAACAGGTCTCTGAGCAAGTTTTATCGCCCTTTTCATGCTGATGATCTGAGATATTAAAGAGTGACCGTAAATATATCAAACAAATAAAGCATATAGCTCATGAATTATTATTGTTTTACGCAAGACCTAATGTAACCTACCAGTTAAATGGGTCGGAATTTTATAATTAGTTCTGGAGGTATTTGGTTGAAATCGTTTAATTATTTTTATTTCATAATTTATTACTATTGTGTGTTTAGTACATGCTATACCACAATTTATTATCCAGTACCTTATAATCAATGTTTTTGGGTATTTTAATATTTTTTATTATTTATATTTAAAGGGCATTTCTGAGTTTTGTTAAGCTATATCTCTCTTCTCCCGCATTAGTAAATCACCTTTACAGAGTACCTCTCGTATTTCGGTGCGTTCCTGATAGGGACATATCAAACATCAAGAGAGGATGCAAACATCAAGAGAGGATGTCAATATATATATTATCAAAAAGTGGAAGCAATATAACTAATGACAATAGAGGAAAGTTACAGTGAAATGGCAATGCATCTGTTGCATAAAGCTACAAATATTACTCCTCGGGGCCCACTTATTGGGTACGGGGCGCAACGACCACGAGGCACCCGAGCTGCTCCCTCCGATCCGCGCAAATTTCGTCAACTTTACATAGGTATGTAGTTTTATCAACATCCATGTTCTAAGTCTGATGCATGTCCCCGCGATAACTGAGTAAAAGTGTGATTCCCAGCATTGGGTTATCATGCAGGAGAGGAGCGTATCCTCTGGTAAAGGCCAAGCCCAAGAAAGAGCCATTGCATGAGCTTTTAACTTCCTGCACGCGATTTGGGTACCTCTCTTGGGAAGTGAGTTCTGTTCAGGCCAGGAGAACTCACCTGAGCCAGGGTGGTACCCAGGAAGTAGCCTGCCGTCGGAGACAGTTGCAATAGGGGAGGATGAACTCCTTATGATATATGATAATTTCCACCATAATACTAAAAGAAAAGGATTGGACGTAAAAGAGGTAACTTAGGTGTCGTTTCCTCGTTCTTAGTTATTATTAGGACAGAATCAGGTAAATTTTTATCCATGTGAACCCTTTTATTATTCAGAAAGGTTTGGATAACATCTCTAGTCCAGTAAATTCCTGCACGCGCTGAAGAAATGATTCCTTTTGGTGAAACGATGAAAGACTCTCAAACTAACGCACTGCTCATGGCCACGATTCTCCATGGATACCTTGCTTAACATCTTATACGCTACTAGGTTTCTGGATCCAAAGCCACCCGGATATCGGTTTCGGGAGATGTTAAGAACTTTGGACGCCAAATTGCTTTGTGTTTTCACAGCTAGAAAAGCTCGTTATCCTACTGGCTGTTAGCAGAGGCCCCATATTCATCTTGGGCTAACGTTTTGTCCAAAATCTAGAACTGCGTCTTCATTTATTCGTCAGAACTTTGGCGCGATACTCTTTTATTTGAGGGATGTCGTTTTATCTCTATCGACCACTCGAAAGATTTACAGTGTTGGGTGTGTCTTCGATTCTTTGGTCTTAACTCTGCGACAATGGCAGAACTTTGCGCGCTTTATGGAACACTTTTACATATAATGGAAACGATGCTCGGTGATTTGTTTCGATTCCCTGAGCCATTTTGAGCTTTCGAAATCTTCTGTACAGCTCTCATCCTCTTGTACAGAAGATCCAGGATGCAGTTTGCTTTAGTTGACGCTGGGGTCAGAGTAACACGCTGGGCATGTGGGCATTCAGGACAATGTAGCCGCAGATGTCACAGCGAAATAATCTGTTTTTGACCCTACCATAATTCAGCAACGTGTTAACTACGATTTTTACATGGAGCTGTTCTCACTTGCTGGGGCTAAGAATGATATTTGCTTCAAGGGAACAAACTTCGGGTACGCAAATCTGTCTCTTTTACTTGGTCTATTTCTTCATACGTTGTTCATCAAGAAGTAGTTTTAGTTTGAAGCGGTTTTATATGTAGATTTTGTTGTTGGACCAAGGGTCCCACTTCACACCCCGGGTCGTTCAGAGGCTCGAAGCCGCCTTTCATGTCTTATTGGTCATGGAAGGAGAAAGATGAAAAGAGGTGGTTCAATTCACACAACTCTTCATTGAACTCATTGAAATGTTTAATATATCGTACTTAATTATCGGCCACCTGGTTCTTTATCTCTATGACTTTGATGATGTGTGCTACATATGTTGCATCTATGTGCCTCTGGTCTACTCTTCCTGGTAAAGCGATGTTGATCATCAGAGAAGGAACAAACGAACGAATGTAGAAGAACGAGCTTTTTCTAGGTTGTTTCTCCTTAAATATGAAATTCAAAACGTTGCCACATGGTTACCAAAGTTCACAGGGTTCACAGTATAGCGCCCACGGTTTCCTGAGCCTTTGAAATATTTGAATACTATTGGTGAGCTTTTGGACTTCCAAACGCGCTTACTTTAAATTTATCGCCTTTTTGGCTCCTTATTGGGGAACCATGTAACGACGTCATTGCCGACACCTGTTCCCCTACTATCTCTAACGAATTTTGAAGCATCTTCAGCAACTAAGCTACAAAGGACCTTGTTCGGCTATCTGCATGCACTTAACTTTGTTAAAAAATAGAGACTCACCACTCTAGCCATTACCAACATAAGATGCATAAAAGATGACAAAAGGCAACTTTTTCCTGTTGCCATAGAGTCAAATGTCCATGCAGACATGAATCCATTTTCATAATACATGAAATGTCCTTTTTGTTACTGTAAGCTATATAATTAATAATAATTATTATTATTTACATTATCTAAAGGCATTTACTCTTGGGGATGCATGTGTGTGAGGACCTGTTACAAACTCATTTGAACATTGGTCATTGTATTTTAGTCACCATTACATTTTTGAGGGTGAACCTGCTCCATCTTGCCCATATTGTGGTCTCCCCAATACAGTACGTAACATTTTATTTGACTCACTACCTAGCGCCTTTCAGAGCATCCCTTTGTTTGCCTTCATCTCTTGAGGATGTTTGTACGGATGAGGCCTTTGCTGTCGACCTAGTGCTCCGTTTTGTACTTATTTGTGGTTTGTGAAGAAGGTGTGCCTTTTTATCGCTGTATTTTTATAGTATGTACTTTAAACATTGTTTTGCATTTTTGCTCTTATTATTTGTTTATGGATTTATACTTTTAATGACCAACCTGCTGTTTTTTATTATCTTTCGCAATATTTCAGTTTTGATAGTTTTATAGCTAATTTTTTAAATTTTATTTGTATATTTTCCCGTTTTTTTATTTATTTTGTTTATTTCGGACACTTTATAACATTTCAGGTCATCAGCGTCCCATTCATTTAAGGGCATGAAATAGCCAATACATATTGCTCAGAGGCCTCTTTTTTTAGGCTTGAGGTTCTTTTTTCGTGCCGTAAATGTACGACGCGAACCCAAGGCTTTAATTCCCTTCTGAAGGGAAAAACTTGACGCTATTGAGCAAAATAGTTTTAATCCCCACAATAATAGTCAGCATCACAAATATTGAGTCCCTTAAAAACCAAATCACAAAGGGATAAGGAATTTGCTCAAATAAACAAATTGTTAGGGAGCTCAATTAGAAACATTGAACCGATCGTTTATTTTAAGCAGATACAGTCAGTAAATTATCCTTACAGTAAAATGACGTAAAATAGAATTAGATAGATGCTCTTTTATCAACTACTTAGGAAACATTTATAGATTTCCTACAAGTACCTGTATGCTGATCAGTGTGAATCAGGAAGACACATGCAGAGTTGAAGATGCGACGAATCGATGGCACAATATCCACAATGTAATCTCTGGGAAATGTCCATTCTGCAGTACCCACTGCATGCAGTAGCAGTAAAAGTATCGAGATATCTGCAACTTTTTTGTACATCACAAATGTGGAAGGCCGGACACGTCATATACTGCTTGCGTGATGCGTCAGCGATGTCCATTTTCACTATCACCTTGTCGGAAAATGGTTTTAACCGTCATACTTTGCTGTTTGCTGTATAAATAATAAAGTAAACGTTATCATATCATACTGTTATAATCTTGAATGTGGCTATATTTTAAAATACTTTTCACTATTTTTCTAAGTCGTTACCTACATGCACAGTACAAGTTTTAATGCAAACTTTTTTCAATGACCTTTAAACTCTTGGCGACCTTATAATACATTTGAAAATTTTGCTCAGTTTCTTTCAAACTTAAACTGAAATTATTATTGTTACTGAGTTCGGAAAAACAAACCGAGAAAAAGTAGAAGTCTTCACTTAGTAGAAGTCACATAGCCACGCAATTTGTAATAATATGAAATTGGGACGTTAAAATAACAAATCGGTATTTATTTTAATAGTTAACTTAAATAAAACTCTGTTCCAGATTGGTTAATAATTATTTAATAACAGCTACCCCGTTGATTCGTAAGGCTGAGTTCTTTTAAAGTGGTGCTTCAGTAAATCTGGCATTAACTTGTACCACGTTTTGAACTGCAATTATTATTATTATTATTATTATTATTATTATTATTGATATCATTAAACCTTTGAGAATATAGTTGAATATCACAAATGGTACATATATAAATCAATAAAAACTTAACAAAATAATTCTATTTAATCTGGAAAGTATCTACACTATAATTTTATAAAGGATCAACATCAGAAAACTGGTAGAACATTGTGTAAAATACTCTTTAAATGAATTTAGGGTAATTTGCAATTTATAGGAGCTAAATAACTGAACAGTAAGTGAGCGATGTTCTGTATCGTATGATAGACAACAAAGAAAGTGAAATATAGACATGTGTGAATAACAGTTAACGACTGCAACATCTAGCGGGATGGCTAGGACGGTAATGCTGGGACATGCATTCGGGAGGTTCCGGGTTCAGTTTTTTTCCCCTTTTATCACTTAGGCAAATGCCACGGATTTTATCTCCCACTTCATATCATTTCATTCCGCTGATGCTGTTACAGGGTCGAAAGGGCCAGGACGAGTTGATCCGGTGCGCCGTGACGATGGCTTGCGCTTTGGAAAGTTTCTGCCCGAGTCTGGAATGAAAGTAACTGCTCTAAAACGAAATCCTTGGAAAAGGGGCGGGGCTCCTCTGTCGTTAGCTAAATGTTACGTACATCATGCCTCACCGCTTGTAGATCTTGGCCGCCCGGTATCTCCCCCTTTTAATTTTTTTTAATTCTGTTTAACGCCCGTTTTTTACCACTGACACCACAGCTGATGACACTGATGATAAATGAGACGAAATTATATATTAGGAAAATATTTTTAAGGAAGGAAACTTTTCTGGCCTAAGTGGTACCTCCCCGGCATTTGCCATTTATGAGAACTGAGGAAAACCTGGAAAAAACTCAGTCAGGGAGAACGGTCCTGGCGGGATTCGAACCCCAAATCTCCCGCTCACGAGTCCGCGCCTTAACGACCTCGGCCACCCGTGGCGGTGCTCCCGGAGGTGCCCCCTGAGACTACGGACTGGAAGGCATAAACAAAAATGTCTGAAACACCGAAATATTCTCCTCCGTTCAGATCTAAAGAGAACCGCAAAAATTCAGAATCGTAACATTTCTTTTTCGGAAGCCTAGAAACAACAAATAAAAATGCATGCACGAAGTGTTTTTGCCACGTTAACAGAAGTTCTAAATTGAAAAGTTATTAACTGCTGTTTAAACTATTGCGTTTCACATAGTACGGAACACAACATGTTCAGGCAATGATAGAAATAAATTAGTGAATCATTTAAATATAAACTAAGACACAAGTAGCTGTCATCAAGCAACAATGATCAATAAAAGCAAAGTTTAGCCTTCTAAAACCCAGAATATATTTTAAATGTTTTATAAAATTGTTAACAATATAAATCTTGATACGTGTTATCAATGTATTTGGGTCATGCTGTGGATAAAACAAAAGTTTATACCTAAAGAGAATTTATTGATACTGCAAACAGAAATACTTGGGGATGGATCCGAGGATAGCATGATTTAAAGGCCGAAAGAGGAGAAAGGTGTTAGCAATAAACAAGAATGAAAGGGTGGTAAACCTTCTGAGTTGGTGCTAAAGCGTTAAACTTTCGAAAGTCGTTTGTCTTTTTTATTGCCATAGTAACAGATAGATGTTGGTAATAGGAACAGAGTACACACAAAAGCTGTTAATTGTTTTCTGTCTCCTGGCATCCAAAGTGGAGTTAGGGACATTAAACGCATCATTTAAATCGCCTACTATTAGTACTTGTTTTTTGTTTTATCTGTAAATTGTACATAGTTTTACTCAGTGTCATTTAATCATCTTCCTAATAGACCCAAACTTGTAAAGAAGAGTCTTCTGTCTAAATTTGGCGCATATTTTTTTAATTATGTCGTCTTTTGAGGAATTTATGAACTTTCTTTGTTTTTTTTTTCATTAAAACACAAAAATACTTGCAAAGAGAATAGGTCTAATATTCCATTGGATATTTTTTTTTTGGATTCATTTCATTTACGGACGCTCTTTAACATCTCGGGTCATCAGCGTCCCATTCTATTCAGGACGTGAAACGGCCGTCAAATTTTGCTCAGAGGCTTCTTCTTTCAGCCTTGAGGTCCTTTTTCGTGCCGTAAATATACGACACGGGACCCATGGCTTTACTTCCCTTCCGAAGGAAGCCATACTTAGGATTTTTACGCCCGAAAAAATCCATCGATCTTGGCTGGGTTTGAACCCGCGACCTTGGGATTTCATGGAAAGGTGATGTTGGCTATAGTGTTTAGGAATTGATATTTTTGTGTTTTTAGTAGCATTTAAATATTATATGTTTAGCATAAACAATGCTGACCTCATACCGAGGGGGCCAAAAATGTATACACTCTTTCAAAGTAGATATCTATTTATATATTTCAAAGTTGGATCGAAAAACAACAGGAACGTGCAGTATGATTCTGTAAACAGATGTGGCTCACATACATTATGCTAGCGTTGGTACGTGACAGATAAATCAACAATGAACAAATGAATCCAAGATTATCATAGGCCAACAATGAACAAATGAAACCAATATTATCGTATGGTGTTCTGTAAATAAACATGACTGACATTACGTTTTGTTAGCGTTGCTACAAGAAAATGGAGAGAAAATTGAACAGCGGAAAGCAATTTTGAAATGGTATTGGAAAACCGAGAATGTTGAAGTTCAAAGGCATGGAGACGTGTGTATAGAACAGAACCGCCAACACGAGTAACAATTGCACGCATTTGAAACACATTTGAGACTGATGGTACCGTATTTTGTAGAAAACCAGCTAGACAGGCAGCACTTCGGATAGAAATTGAAACTGCATGTGCTGCAATCGCTGAGGACACTTTCGCAAACGTTGCTCAATCAGTAGTTCAACGTACTCAGAAGTGTATCGACGTCGATGGTGGACATTTTGAGCAACTGTTGTAACTGTAAAAGTCTAAGGTGATTAATGTTCATCGTTTTCTGTTTGTGTGAATTTAGTTTTGTTATGTTAACACATTTTTTTTCTCTGCTTGAATTGTGTATACATTTTTGGCACCCTCTGTAGCTGTGAAGCTTTTCAATGTAATGATTGTGGTTGTTTTGATTTAAATATGGACGCTCTTTAATAGCTCAGGTCATCAGCGTCCCATTCAATTCAGGGCATCAAACGGCCGACAAATTTTGCTCAGAGGCCTCTTCTTCCAGGCTTGAGGTTGTTTATCTTGTCGTAAATGTACGACACGAGACCTTTCCTTTCCGAAGGAAGCCATACTTAGAATTTTTACACCCGAAAAAATCCATCGATCCTGGCCGGGTTTCAACCCACGATCTTGGGTTTAGAATCAATGTAATGAAACATAAATATACGTTTATAATTTGATTGGGAAAGAAGAGAGGGAGGGAGGGAGGGAGGGAGGGAGGGAGAGAGAGAAAGGAAGGAAGGAAGGAGGGAGGAGGAAGGAGGAGGAAGGAAGGAAGGAAGAAAGAAAGAAATAAAGAAGGAAAGAGAGGGAGGAAGGGAGGGAGGGAGAGAGAGAGAAAGGAAGGAAGAAAGAAAGAAAGAAAGAAAGAAAGAAAGTGTTCCTGAGCAATAATGCTTTAAAGAACTATAGCCCCATACTAGTGACAGATATACAAGAAGAACACAAACTCAGAGCTGTGTACACTCCAATAAGCTGCTATTTACATATGGGCAAATTGACGAACATATACCGCTTTTAGGATGAAGGTATGACAGTTGATGGTGATGTAACATATCTCTTTTTGTGTGTAAGAAGTTGCTACCAGGATGTTTAACATTGTGTAGAAAAAAAGAAAATATGAGGAATTAAAGTTGCATCCTATATTTGAAATCCCCTAAATACAGAGGGTGCCAAAAATGTTTGCACACTTCAAGCAAAGAAAAAACTCTGTTAACATAACAAAACTGAATTCACACATATAGAAAATGATGAGCACTAATCATCTTAGACTTTTACAGTTACTTATGCAAAAGTCTTGAGGTGAAAACTTTCATCTTTGCTGTTTTAATAACAAGACGTGTGCTGGTTCTGGTAATCCCAGTCTCACGTGCACATTGCTTTGTAGATTTCTACGGCGAGTGTTCAAAACGTTCCAAAACCATAGCCGAGAACGCGGGGCTTGTTGCTGTGCTAGGTCTCCCAGAGCTACCCTTGTGAACATCGCATACGGTACCACGAGTCTCAAATTTGTCTCGAATACGTTCAATTGTCACTCACGTTGACGGTTCTGTTCTGTACACACGTCTCCATTGCCTTTGAACTTCAACAGCATTCTCGGTTTTCCAATACCACTTCAAAATTGCTTTCCGCTGTTCAAACTATAACCTTGGCTCATTTTGTTGTAGCAACGCTAGCATAACATCTATTAACAGAACATTTTTTTTTTTGATTGGTTTATTTATCTTTAACATCTAAGGTCATCAGTGTCCCATTCAACTCAGGGCGTGAAACGGCCGACAAATTTTGCTCAGAGTCCTCTCTTTCAGGCTTGAGGTTCTTTTTCGAGCCGTAAATGTACGACACGGGACCCACGGCTTTATTTACGTTCCGAAGGAAGCCATAATTAGGATTTTTACGCCCGAAAAAATCCATCGGTCCTGGCTGGGTTCGAACCCGCGATCTTGGGTTTAGGAGGCCAGTATGGTAACCACTACACCACCAGGACCGACTTAATATACGATAATCTTGGCTTCATTTGTTCATTGTTGATTTACGATAATCTTGGTATTATTTGTTCATTGTTGATTTACCTGTCACGTAGCAATGCAATCGTAATGCATGTGAGTCACATCTGTTTACAGAACATCATACTACACATTACTGTTGTTTTTCGGCCCAACTTTGAAATATATTAAATAGATATCCACTGTGAAAGTGTGTATACATTTTTTGGCATCCTCGGTACATATGCTCATATATAGTCGCATTGTGGTCAAATGAGAAACAAACTAGCACATTGTTTTGAATAAATACACAATCATTCACTTCAGAACAAAAGTTTGTGTTGCTATTACAAAGCGAATGTACCCTCCTATCGCGTTTAGCCCTTAATGTGATGCAATATATGCTAGCTCACGATATATTTTCCCTAATGCCTGGTTTAGGTAGATCTTGTTCCAGTTCTAATAATAAGCGAATGCTATAAATTTTGGCAAAGACAAAGCACATGTTTTCGCATAATAATTAAATTACATACTCGTATATCGAATATGAAGTTAAAAACATTACACAGCTAATGAGACCAAGGAATTCACTAACGATTAAAACTAAATAAAGATTATTTAGAATGATTGGCCGATATATAATAATGTGTAATTGTTCGTTTCTTATATGAAAATAATAGTGTATATTATTATTATTATTATTATTATTATTATTATTATTATTATTATTAATTGAACTACACAATCTTTCAACTAAATACTCTCATAAATATTTTTAGGTTAAAAATACATTTTAAGAGCATAATCCAAGCGCATATTTCATCATTATTCCAATTAGCATTCCAGTTCTAAAATTCATTCCCACGTCATAAAAATACTTTCATTCCGTCTTAGAGAGAGAGGCCTCTGAGCAAAATTTGTCGGCCGTTTCACGCCCTGAGTTGAATGGGACGCTGATGACCTGAGCTGTTAAAGAGCGTCCTTAAATAAATCCATCAAAAAAAAAAAAAAAAAAAAACCGTCTTAGAGACACTGATACTGTATTGCTTCCATTGAACTGTTAAGTTTTACAATGTTAATATGAGTGGTATATATAGATAACTAATAAATATATCTAAAAAATATTTAAGTGTAATTATCCATTATTTTCTTTACTTATGAGGATAAGTTTCCGCCTTCACAAAAGCCTTATCTGTTGCGTAAATAATTGCAGGTGTAACTTCCGCTCCGCTGTGTACATTTCAAATATAGTTGCATAAAAAAGGCTATGTGTAGAAGATTGTGACATGTTCAAAATGGAGTTTCTAGAGGTTATTAAGTTCTCCACAAAACATGGACTTACTCCGAATGAAATTAAACAACGATTGGACGGTGTATATGGGGAAGCATCCCCCTCATATTCTACCGTAAAAGAATGGACCAAACTTTTTCGAATGGGTCGAGAAAGCATTGAAGACGAAAAACGTGCAGGTCGGCCCTTGGAGGTGCTCATTCCTAAAAACATCGATCTTATGGAAGGAGAAATTATGGAAGACCGGCAGCTCAAAGTTACAGGAAGCCTGGGCCTTTCTAAAACAGCAGTCCTTCGAATTATTCATCAACATTCAAACATGAATGAGGTTAGTGCTAGATGGGTGCCTGGACTTCTTTCCTCATCCCAAAAGTAGCAACGAGTCATCTGATGTCAGGCATTTTTGCAGCTCTGCCGTGGCAATGAGAGATAACTTGTGCAAACCATTGTTACATGAGATGAAATTAGGGTCCTCTGCTATGTTCCTTTGTCCAAAAGAGAATCAATGGAATGGCGTAAACCTGGCGAAGCACCGCCTCTAAAGGCAAAGGTCACTCAGTCAACCAAGAAGATCATGGCCACAATTTTTTGGGACTGTGAAAGAATACTCTTCATTGATTTCAAGGAGAGGAACACCGCAGTAAATGGGGAGTACTATGCTGCACAGATTACGTGCTTCTATCAAAGAGAAAAGACGAGGAAAGCTGAGTGATGATTGCGCGACAACGCGCCTGGGTACACAACTCTTGTTGCAAAGGAAGCTGTGAAGAAATGTGACTTCAAGGAGATCGACCATCCACTGTAGAGCCCAGACCTAGCTTCCTGTGACTATTTCCTCTTCTCAAAACTCAAGAAGGCCCTTCGACAAAGGAAATTTAAGTGTGACGAAGAAGTGATGGATGCTGTTTATGCCCATTTTGCAAACAAGACTTCTGACTGTGAAATATTAATTCAAAGATGTGGGAAGTGTATTGCAATAAAGGGTAACTATATTTAAAATGTGAAATATAGTCTTTGTCTTTATCATACCCAGAAAATGGTTAGACCGGAAACTTATGGACCTACTCACTTATGTACTCTATCGTCCTGCAGCGGAGGTATGGTTATTCAAAATACGTTTGAGCGATTGTGCGGTCATTCGTTACCTGTATCTGAAGGCACAGTTAAAATCCACGCCGGTATACAAGCCACATTAAAAGGAACATGCACAGCAACTCCACCCAGAGACGAGGCCCAATCGAACCAATGGAAACATGTTGACTCAACCACGTTGCGTGATGACATCTATCTTCCGGAAGTCGTGGGAGGATCATCTTGTTTAACTTCCACAAAGAACAAACAACTCCAAAAATACTACTCTTACTGAAATGCAGGATGCAAGAGGTGTGTTAGAAAAATGGAAAGTATACAAAGTGCATGTCGCATTCCTTGTTGATATCTATGCTTTTGGTATTGAACCTCATCCACCCCATTTGTCATATTTGGCACTACCCGATTCTCACTCAAAACAACATGAGCGCTGTTCGTGAATGGTGTGATGACCAAGAGTGCTCTTTCTCCATGTGTTGACAAAACTGGAGCACTATTGGGGTAAGTACGCGGACAATGTATAGAGGGTCTAAATTGTTATCTTACTAGAACAACTCATTCACATATAACGAACGTGACTTCAAAATAACAACAATATATCTAAGGCAATTTCGAGTTTATTCTTATACTTGTGCCATTTGGAAAGGGAGTAAATAGTTGATAATGGAAACATTACATATATAAGTGGAAGTTACATACCTAGCAAGCAGGTTCGTCTTGTCGCTGAAGGAAAGAGCTCTGTGAATGATCGTTTTGTTCCGTGGCAACATACACTGTGTTTATTGTTTATTCTTTCTAGATAATTACCAGTAGGTGATTCCATCTCTATATAAACTACAACAGCACTATGAGTGTTGCTCGTGCACGACCTACATTTATAGGCAAATTAAATTTACTTGCTTGACCCTGAGCAACTCCTGTCAATATTCTTTTCGTGTCTGGTCCTATCTCCCCCCCCATTGTATTTAATCAGGATATCTGTAAATGCATTAGGATCATGAAGGGGTCAATACAGTTCTTTGACATTTGAGTGCCGTTAAATAAACTATATTAATATATTAACACGACATATCAGCAGTAGAAATGTACACCAAGTATGCTCAAGGATAACAGTCTGGTGTCCTTACCGAAAATGTTTTCTCACACATTGATCATACTTTCACATAAGTAAAGAAACATGTTCGGATCGAATGTTATTCAATGCATGCTCATTTTGAAGAGAAACTATCGAAATTCAAATGCACCTGCAACAAGATTGACAATTGCATGCTTACGTGATAAACTAGGGACTAATTGCATATCTATAGACCCTTTGCTGCTGCCGTGTTAGAGAAATTTACCATTATAAAACTATTGAATATTTGGGCATTAGTTTTAGTTCTATTCCTTTTCTATTTAAAATACGGAAGATTGCTTGCGATCTATGGTAACAAATAAAAACAACTTTAATTTATGAAAAACAAATCTCCATTAACGGTGACGTAATCCCAAGCTCGAGTTATTGCTCTGTATCGCTTTTTCTACTGCAGCAAGCTATGCGATGTCATTTTATTCCACTTCTCCTCCCGGCTTTCCAGAGATCGTCCACCCTCCGCGACCTTCTGTTTCCAAATGCACAGAACTTCATCGGCAATGTAACAGACGATTTAACAGTTGTCTTGCTGTAAGGGATGGAATGCATACCCTTTTCTCTCTCTCCATATCCTCCAAGAATGGAGGGTTGAGGCAGAGGTGCGGCTTAAAGCCTTATGCTAATGTTGCCAGATCGCTTTTCAGGTTCAAATCTAGGTTGCCAGTAGTGTTCTCAGTTGTAACTGAAATTTTAAATTCCATTTAAATTACTCGTGTTACTGAATTTCGACCAGAGACAAGACCTGAAGTGATTTTAGATAAAGAGAGGGTGTGTTAATTTATATATGTAGAGTAGAGGGAAAGACTTTGAAAGGATTTAATTTAATTGTTTTAGTTTCTCAAGGGGTAATGTTATTTATTCCTCTCCGATGATAGTTTCCGCTGATTTATAGTTTTGCTACGGCTGATGAGACTCTACTGCCGCATATTTTTATGGTCCTGTGACCATAGGGGAGATTAATAAGATTAATGTTATGGCAGATGAAACGCAATTTATTGTTCACAAACCGTACTGTCGTTATTTCCTGGAGGATATGTGCCACTTTCTCACTAACTATAGGGATTACTTTGACGTTACTACACTTTAATACCTATAAACCTCTGCTTTTGAACTCCATTAAATTCAGCTAATTCTGAGACACAACTGCCTACTCTTCCCTGATAGTTTTCCACAAACGATACTCCTCTACTGAACTGAATTAAAACATTTTCTCCCATTTTCAAATTTCTATTGGGTAATCTGTTCCCTGCGATTCTATTTCTGCTATATTATTGGTCAGTGGTCTACGTGACTTCTTACATGTAGCCCACATACGTATTACATGGAACTGTTAGGGCCTCCCTTCCAGAGGTAAGAAGTTATCAGCCTGTCTTTGCACCCCGTATGTTTATTGCTTTCACCCTTAGCTAACATGGCAAAAACACAGCTCCCTAACTGTAAACGAAATAAATAATCTTTTCAAGGACCATGCTTTAGAATTCACTCCAGAAAATGTCGGTTCTGCTGGGATCATTTTTTACAAAATATTATTAACAATAGATAACAGAAATTCCCAGGTATCTTTCGAAATTCTTGCAAGAAAGTAGGATCACAAACAATATTTCAACACTTGTACAGAACATAGAAATGAAACTACACTCATGGTTATAATAAGGAAGTTACACAAAATTATTGCTGCAATCACTGTAATAATATAGGGTGCCAGATCAGAAACACTGTCTGAGAGCTTCATTTATATCGGGGGCAGGCTGGTTGCTCGTGGTGAAATTTGCCTCTTTCTTGCCCCCTGGAACAATTCATATTCTGGACTTACCTTATTTGTTAAGCATACATGAGATACTTTTCTTTGAAATTGTGAAACTATGGCTCTTACATTGCTTGATAATCTCGAACTAAGAGTATTTTAGATCGGAAAGTCAGTATTGTAGCTTTTCCAGAATTGTTCCATTTTCGGTGTCATTTTACACAGTAGACACAAGAAAGAGCACACTAACTTTAGATTTCTCACACTATCGAAGTTAGAATCAATCCCGTAGATCTAAGTGTGGTGCTGCTGTAAACTTCTGAACGTGTTACCATAGATTGCAAACAATCCTCTGCAGCGAAAATTAAACTTATAGCACTAATATCACTTGGTGTTAATACGTACCCTATGGTACCGTTGTTGTGAATGAGATTATGGATCTTGAAAAAGAGAAACATAAGAGTACATTCCAGTTCCGTTAATAAGGAATAGCTTCACCTAAGGAAAATTTCTGTAGGATATACCCGTTAAAATACTGGAGAGATTGCTAAGGAAATCTTGCCTGTACCTTCAATTTTTTATGACCACTTGGAGATAATAGTGCAATTTGTCATCCTTTGTGCTACAAAAGTATTTTATTACATGCAATTTGACACTCTTCCGTTAACAGCAGTTTTAAATAAGAAAAGTGTGTTCAGTAAGTATGTAGAGTGGAGGGAAAGATTTTGAAAGGATTTAATTGGATTGTTTTATTATTTGAAATCTCAGGGGTAATGTTAATTTCTTCCTCCTCGACGATTGGTTTCCACTGACTTATATTTTTGCCGCTGCTGCTGGGACTCTGCTGCTGGATACTTTTATGGTCCTGTGACCAGAGAGCAAGGAGTATATGGAGATTGATAAGATTTATCGTTATGGGAGATGAAACACAATTTAGTGTTCATAAACTATTCCACATAAAATGTACTGCCGTTATTTTCTAAAGAATTTGTGCACTTTCGCACTAACTATGACGATCACTCTGACGTTTCTTAATTTCATAAAGACTGATCCTGAAATCAACTAATCCTGAGATGTAACTGAACTCAACTAATAAATCTCTCCAACTGAACGGAACTGAGCTGACCGTGCCTATCATATACACTGATAGTGCCCCACACTGAATACCCTTCCAAAACTGACTACAGCTTTCCACTAACTGAACTGAGCTGAGAATGAATGCGGATCGACTGTCTATTCTTCCAACCAACTGAACTGAGAGAAACTGGATGGACTGCGTCTGGGCCGCAAAATCGCAAGACTAAATAAACATGGCAGTCTGCCGGTCTCAGGAGGCTTCTTTATTCTTTCAAATATGTTTTTAGAAAGATCTAGAATGTTTTCTTCCATCCTCGCATCTCTATTGGGTATCTGTTCCTCCTTTTTTTTTTCTATGCTATATTATTTGTCAGATGGCGTACTTGACTTCTTACATGTCACCTACATCTCTTATGTATTAAATGAAACCGTTAGGATCTCCCTTCTAGATTATTCCCTTGTCTTTTCACACCCTTATGTTTATTATTTTCTCCCTTAGCTAACATAACAAAAACATAGCTCCCTAACTGTAAACGAAATAAACGTACTTTCAAAGAACATGCTTTAGAATTCTCTCCAGAAAATATCGGTTCTGTTGGGATAGTGTTTTACAAAATATTATTGCAATAGGCAACTTAAATTTCCAACTCATATTTTATGGCTGGGGGTAACTTTCTGCACCCTCGTAAGAAAATAACATTTTACACACAATAATTCAACACTGTACAGGAAATAAAATGGCATTATACCATGACTGTAACAAGGCACTTACATAAAACTACTTGCTATAGTTACTATAATTAAATTTGGAGTGGCAGTTCATAAACACTGTCTCACGTTGATACCAAGATAAGATTTATGCTGGAAGGGAAACCCCCTGGATGTGGCAGGAAAACTTTGCAGTACGGGAGAAGAATAAGTTCAAAATATAATAATTTAATTTATTCAACAATAAGGCCAGAAATGTAATTCTCATGCAAAATTACATTAACCCCAAAAAATGGCGCTCATGTAAAACTACCACTACAATATAATTTTTAGGGGAATGAATTTTATAATTAATGTCAGATATAATATGCAATATTTACTTTTAACCTTAAAACAATTAACAGGGTTGAAACATTATAACATTTCACATTTAATAAAGTTAAACATGTTCAGTACTAACTTTAAATTACAATAGTTTAAAGAACGTAGCTTGACCATACCAGTTGCTACTACATAAACAAAATGCAATGGAAGTCAATATTAAAATTAAATAAATAAATATTCACAAACCCTTTAATACCTGGGTTACTGGGTTGGGCTAGCGGAAAAGACTTCGGACCTACCAATTGAGACCAACCAAGACACAACTGATATTTCAATGCCGAAGCGATTTCTCTGTTAGCAAAGGAAAGGGGAACGAACAAGCCAGAAAGATATTGTCACATTCTTCTAGAAATTGCTTTATCTGCCAAAACCAACGGGAATGAAAGGCTAGTGAACGAAACTTTCTGACATGGAAAGGATGGAGAGATGGGATGGAAGTGGAAGGTTATTAGGCACGGCGGAAATAAAGTACAAAATAAAATTTTAAACATTTGATAAATGGACTGCACATAATTTAAACCAGTATATAAATCGTCATCGAAATGACATCTAAGCTTTACTCTTTTGTGGAGCAGAGATTATCCGTGATTTCTCAGCAGCTACAAAGTGCTTAATCTTAATGTAACATCGAAACGCTTGCAAAACCGAAGTTGCATCAGAAGAACATTGAGGCTGGTTCAGTCCACCTTATTTTCTAAAGCCGAAGGAAAATATTACTTCAGAGAAGTACTGTCAAGAAGTGGACAAAAAGTATACGAATCTATGACAAAAAGGCATAATTATTCAATATAAAACAATCCTATTTTTCATTAAGTGGCTGTTAGTTTTCCAAAACGTCTGGACTTTGCTGAAGAGCCGAGGCAGCTTAGAGGATTTTATGGTCTTCAAAATTACATTTTTACTGAAATGGTATAAACAAACTTACTATTAACTGGCAAACATTTTTAATGCCCTCTGGAGTAACAAATAATAAAGTTGATTATGATTTGCTTACCTTTTATTGAGATTTAAGCCATAAAACTTCACTAATTTCCCAACAAAATAATACTTTATTTATTTTTGATTAATAAATATTTAATTACAAAATATCATATCTGCATTTTAATACACTCTTTTTTAGTTACATAGCTAAAACTATTCACGTTACCTTAAGCATGTGTCATTATTGAGGTAAAAAATGTCATACATATGGAATATATTGGGTCATTATTTTTTTCGTTTACTTCATCTCGGTTTTTATTCATTTTCATTGTTAAGTAGCCTATTTACCTACATGTTACTCAGCTCGTGTTTATTCGTATCCCCCCCCCCCTCTGTCTCTCTCCTGTATTCGTTCTCCTTATCTTTCACGCTTTGCTACACTTCATTTATTATGTAGCAAAGTATACATTATTAAAGAAGAAAATAATATATAAAATTATATCAGAGTTAAAAAAATCAAAAATAAAATCATTTTCAAACAAACGGCAAGAACGATAATAGTCTAATGGCAATACTTGAATTTAATTATAACCAATTTTAGAAAGAGCAAGAAAAGGATTGTGCAGTTAAGTCTGGTTCTTATTGAAGGTGGAATATATCGACGGTGCCAAAAAAAATGTGTACACTTTCACAGTAGATATCTATTTAATATATTTCAAAGTTGCTCCCAAAAACAACAGTAATGTGCAATATGATTTTCTGTAAAAAGATACTTACATTATGATAGTGTTTCTACGTGACAGGTAAATCAACAATGAACAAATGAAGTCAAGATTATCGTAAGTCAACAATGAACAAATGAAGCCAAGATTATCGTATGATGTTCTGTAAACAGACGTGACTCATATTACGTTATGCTAGCGTTACTAAAACAAAATGGAGCTAAGAATAGCGGAAAGCAATTTTGAAGTGGTATTGGAAAACCGAGAATGTTGTTGAAGTTCAAAGGCAATGGAGACGTGTGTACAGAACAGAACCGCCAACCGAGTAATAATTGCACGCATTCGAGACAATTTTGAGACTCATGGTACCGTATGCGATGTTGACAAGGGCAGATCTGGGAGACCTCACATAGCAACAAGCCCCGCGTCCTCGGCCATGGTTTTGGAACGTTTTGAGCACTCTACAAAGCAATGTGCACGTGAGACTGAGATTAGCAGAACCCGCGCATCGTATTATTAAAACAGCAAAGTTGAAAGTGTTCACCCCAAGACTTTTGCATAAGTAACTGTAAAAGTCTAAGATGATTAGTGCTCATCATTTTCTTTTTATTTAAATATAAAAAGTTGACAACGTTCGTTGTTATTGTATTGTATTATTGCTTAAAATTGTCCACCCTCCAACGCCTTTTTCTTGCAATATTTTCTATAAAATCGTTAGTCATATCACTTCAAATAATACGCCATTACAAACGTCTAAAAATATACTTGGTAGAGTATCTGATTTAAATATATTTCTTTGGCCGGCGGGAAAAGACACACAAGTAAAAAGAAATATATTTCATGTCAGGAGAATTTATTCTTATTAGGATAATTGTACAACAATGAAATACATGTAAAAGGGGTAGATCCATAAGTTTCCGGCCTCGCCGATAACAATTATCCCTTCTCAAAACCTTTGTCTGTTAAGTGAATAATTGCAGCTGTAACATCCTCTCTGCTGTGTTCAGTTCAGATATAGTTGCATAAGGAAGGCTATGTCTAAACGATTGTAACAGGTTCAAAATGGAGTATCGAGCTGTTGTTAAGTTCTTCACAAAAGAAGGACTTACTCTAAATGAAATCACACAGTGATTGGACGGTGTATATTGGGAAGCATCTCCTCATATTCTACCGTAAAATAATGGACCAAACTTTTTCAAATGGGTCGAGAAAGCATTGAAGACGAAGAGCTTGCAGTCGGCCCTTGTAGGTGCTCACTCCTGAAAACATCGCTCTTGTGGAAGTAGAAATTATGGAAGACCGGCGGCTCAAAGTTACAGAAATAACAGCAAAGTTGGACCTTTCTAAAACAACAGTCCTTTGAATTATTCATCAACATTTAAACATGAATGAGGTTATTGCAATTGGGTGCCTAAGACTTCTTTCCTCAGTCCAAAAGCAGCAACGAGTCATCTGTTGTCATGAATTTTTCGAGCTCTCCCTGGTAACGAGAGAGAAGTTCTGCAAGCCATTGTTACAGGAGATGAAACTGTGGTCCTCTACTATGATTTCTTGTCCAAAAGAGAATCAATGGGCGGGCTTAAACCTAGCGAAGCACCGCCTCTAAAGGCCAAGGTCATTCAGTCAACCAAGAAGATCATGGTCACAATCTTTTGGGACTGTGAAGCAATACACTTCATTGACTTCAAAGAGAGTAACACCACAGTAAATTGGGAGTACTATGCTGGCCTACTGCACGGACTACGTACTTCCATCAAAGAGAAAAGGCGAGGAAAGCTGAGTGGTGGTGTGCACCTTCTTCACGACATTTCGCCTATGCACAAAGCTCTTGTTGCGAAGGAAGCTGTGGAGAAATGTGACTTTAAGGAAATCGACCATCCACCCTACAGCCCAGATCTAGCTTCCACTGATTATTTCCTCTTCTCAAAACTCAAGAAGAACCTTCGAGGAAGGAAATTTAAATATGACGAAGAAGTGATGGATGCTGTTTATGCCCATTTTGCAGACAAGACTTCTATTTTGAAACGGGGTTGAAATGTTAATTCAAAAATGTTAGAATTGTATTTCAATAAAGTGTATTGAAAAGTGAATTGCAGTTTTTGTCTTTAACATACCTGGAAAATGGTTAAGCCGGAAACTTATGGACCTGCCCTCATATATTAAATTATGCCTTCAATATGAATTACAATAAGGCTTCATGTTTTAAAGCGAAAATAAATATCTCTCTTCAATCTAATAAAAAAAAACCCGAACTTTTATGACTTAGGTGATTTTTCCCGCCATCCAAGGATTTTATATATACGAAATAAACTTAAAATAGCATTTTAAGACCTGAAAAATAGCCCATTGCAATTTTTAATTACATTACTGCTCTATATCTATGTTGTCGTTAGACGGAGGTAGAGGACGCAGCTGTCGCTTGTAATAGACCAAGGCCTGCTTGGACTGTATCGGCATTGAGTAGTACCTCCCTTTATGACGACTTTAAACATTTTTATGGATATTCATAGTAGAACAAGTTTATAATAATCTGCAATTGTGTAAAAGGAAAGTTATACAACAGCTCTATTTTAAAGAAACAATCATTTTAACACCCTTGTGCTGGCAAAAGTAGACATTTCGAAAGAAGCATCTCTCAAGACCTCTTTCTAATGGCCCACATTTATTTCAGAGATGCCAGTGTGCAAAGTGGAAAACTTACATCATAAATACGATTTGAATATTTATTCAGATACTTTCGCAAGACGCTGCATAAAGGCATAGTATATTGTCTTGTAACGCTAGAGGCTGTTTTTCAAACCGAAAGATCTGCAATAAAGTTAGTGACACAATCATGAAGATCGAAGTGGGAAAAGGATAGCATTTTCTTTCCACGTCATTGTTGATTGCACAAAGGTAGCAAAGCTACTTTTTTATTGAAAATATACGGGTTGTGTATTTGAAAGTTGTGTTTTTGACAGAAAGAAAAGGAACTAGGGTTAGTGTCTGTATGAGCAAAGAAATAATTCCATATCTTTATTATTTTTAGAGACATTTCATATTAAAATATTTTATTTTTCAGAATGAATTACAAAATGGATATCTAGTGCAAATTTGGTTTTACGAATATCTAGGTACTCTTAGAAAAAAAAAGTATATTTTATTGTAATGTTTTAACGTAAAAGTTGCTTGAATAAATAATGATAGCTACAAATAAAATTAAATAAATATCTTCCTTAATAAACTGTGTCCATCTTAAATTTTATATTCTGAAAGGATTTTTGTAAAAAATAATTATGCGATATTTTTGTTAAAAAATTAATAGCATTGTTAATATTTTTCAATTTTTTCATGTCATCAAAAAGGGAATATATTTAAATGCATGTCCCTGGCTTATGTCATTTATTCAAATGAATTTGTTAGTTATGATCACGTCACAATTTTGGTTTATACTAAAGTTTATTACTTCAACGTTACAGTAAGTTTAAAATTAGCGAAATCTATCTATGTTTAAGACGTATCTGAAAGTTCTTTTGTAAAATTTCAGCTACTATTTGTTGTACTTGTTTACACCTCTGCTGTTTACGATGTCTAACATCGTCGTAATCTCATTTCTTTTATTTTAACTTAAAAGCAAACTTTTAAGTTGAGTTCAATTTTAACAAAAGCACTGTCTTTAGAACACGAGAACATTTCAACTGAACAACGAACTATTTAGTTATTATGGAACCTAGCTTTTGTATTACAGAGACAATCTTGATGCTGTTTTATTCCTGGAAATGAGCTTACAGTCACAGATGCTTGTTTATGTTACATGTTGCTATGGATACGCGTGAAGAATGAAGTGCACGAGAGTTCCCCCAGAAAAACAATGATGTCATGACTCTGCAATCTCTTTCAGCCTGTGTTTGGTGCTAACAGAGATCGCATGCGGAGGCAGGATTAAATAATTTATTTACTTATTACTTATGTATTAATGAAGGCACCTTCAGATACTTTTAATACTATTAGATTAATGTATTAGTTCATGGCATTTTTGTTCATCATCATAACACTGCGTCGCTAGGGCATTGCTTACCGTTTGTCATCTGTCCTTCGTTATTTGAAGCGTTGTGATTGTACATATGCTTTGAATATTGCAGATTTGAAAAACGTTTGCACTGTTTGTGAGCTAAAGAAGATGGAGTGTCAAGTGGAACAAAAACAACATTTTCCAATATTCTCCTTTTTTATTTTAATAGAGGAGCATAGACGAGGCGGCTCGAAACATTTGTGCCGTCTTGCACGGCAAGAAAATCTCTTGGTCGTTTCGAAGAGAGCCATTTTGAAATAACCGATTCGCCAAATTCAGGAAGACTATCGGGGTTTTGATGAACCACCTTCTCATCTCTTTAATCTAAGATTATCTACGTCAGTCAACCCGAGAATTAACAGATGTGAGAACTGTGACCAGTCAAGCATCGTGCGCCATTTGCATTCCATTGGCAAGGTTAAAAAATCCGGTGTTTGGGTGCCTCACGCTTTAAGTGAAAACAACAAAAACCATTCATATCCAAGATTAGCGTTGGGAGAGTGCCGTAGATAATGGAGGAGAATGTATTACTGATTCATTTCTATAAACTATTCATCTCAAATATGAACATTTATCCGCCCAACCTTTGTAACGGGACATCCTGATTTAATCCCGTATAATTAATTAACCGAGATCAAGATTTAATCCTGTTTAATTAATTAAATGTTGTCCTAGTGTATTTCTGTAGATTAATGTTTTATGATGCATTTATGTACAATGATGTAGATTGTTCAAGAATCAGAACTTTCAAATAACACAAAGAAGCGACTTCCCGGTGCCATGAGCAAGGTGATTCACTCAAAACCTTTCTTTTCATCTCCATGAAATAAAAAAAAATAAATAATAAATAATAAAACTGTGGTAAATAGCTTTCAGCTTGGGCAAGCTGTCCCTTAAAAAGAGAAATTTTCGCTCCCGTAAAACGTCTCTAGCTAACGAACAATGAATTAAGCCTAGCCAATGAGTTCTCGTATTTCAAAATGTTTGTTCGAGAAACTTCCAGCGACAAGAGATTAAGCCAATCAAGAAGGAAATACGGTGACGCCTTTGCAATGTTCAAACATTTGAATCCTCGTAGAAGACGCGTAGAAAGTCTATTAAAAGCATTTTTAAAGGTTTTTTCCACACAGGTCGCTTCGGAAAGCTAGGAAACAATTCGCTTCGGAAACTGAGATAAGACAGTTCAATTTGGAGAGAGAAATGTAGCTTGTGAAGTGGAACAGTAAAGCTATATTTGCTTAGAAAACATCAATAGTGTAATTTGTTTGGTGGATGGAGAACAAGTATACTTTTGTGTACTCAAAACGATCGCTAGAAATTGTAGTTTAAAGACATTTCGTAAATAATACTTTTTAGTGCAACCTAGCTAGATTATATGTATATGCGAACGACTAGAGAATTTGTAAGTTACGGCGTCAGGAAATATTTAAAACTTTCACAGCCCCTTGCTAATGGTATGGAAGTGTTGCTAAATAAAAGTGAATAATAAAATGAGCAATGAAGTGTGAACAGTATTTTCATTTGTGATGCCTTAATCCGCATCTTCTTCCTCCCCCGGAAACTTTCGAGAAAAAGCCTTGAAGTAATTTCAGCATTATATGAGAAATAGGTAATATTCATAGTTTATGCCCATTCTTTGTTGAACGAAAACTACTATATGTCTCATAGCAATGTATTTCGTTTAGTCGAAAGGGAATACCACTACACACGGAAATCAGTGAGTTTGGGACGAGGTTATTGAGGTTTATCCCTCAACGTAGACCAACAACCTTACGAAAGCTTGAAAATGTGAATTTTTCTTTTATGTTGGACTATCAGAGGAATTTGCTTCTTCCTTTTCATGTCGGCTTGTCGGTCTAGACTGTGTAACATCAACTTGAACAAAACGATGGGATCAAAAACAAGTTGTTCCAGTGTTGATCATCAGCAATGCCCTACTCCATATTTTAGAAACCATAAGGCATGAATTTCCTCACTAGTTCTCTGATATGATGAAAACTTTCAACAAAGCTTCAGCAACGAGCTATCTACGAACGTGTGTGTGTGTTTCGTTTATCTGTGAAGAAGACATCCAACATTGAAGCCAGGTTGGAATGCAGAGGAAAAGCTCTGCGTTTGAACAGGAGTCAGTTTTGCAAGATGCCAAAGCGAAAAGAAAGAACTAGAGCGGAAGAGTGTGATGAAACAAAGTCCTGAATATTCTGTGATGCCTCGTGTCACAAATGCTCTGATAGAATGTGAAGAAATTCCATAAGAAATGAACATGGAAAACGAAATATAATTTAAATGTGTTTCTATTACGTGCGTAAATATCCTTTTAAGCTTTTAAAGTTATTTTAACTGACAGATGTGGGTCATTTGGGAGAAAAAAAAAACGTTGGTAATTCATTTTCTTGCTAATTATAATCAAACGAAATGGTCATATTTTAAAAATAATTGCTCTATTATGTAATTTTAGTTGTTTCTTTTACTTTTTATGCTTCGTATAATAATTATATTGGATTCAGGTACCTAAAATGTCACATTTTAATGTCTAAAACTCAGAGGAGTACTACAATTCAAAGTGTTACTTCTAATGTCTCATATGTATTTAGATTTCTTAATATTTCTTAATATTTAAAGTATGTTTTAATATCTGATAACAATAACTGCATACTTTACCAGCAAAAAAAATAGAAAATAACTTATCGTGGCTAAACATGGATCATATAAAAACAATTAAAATATGTTGCTTATTGGTAGCATCGGAATTTCTTAAGGACTAAAAGCAGAATAGAGCGTATTTGAAGTTATGTTGGAACTGAACTGTAAACAGCAGATGGGGGGATACAACAGATAACGAGCTGCAAACCAACTTCTCCCCTTACGTCTCTCACTATTTAGTTCTTGTTTATCTGCAGGGCGGTGGCTAATAGCTTGCGTTTAAGTGTACCTAAATTGATGTTAAGAGCTTAAGAATTCTGATGTCTAGTTAGCCTCAAACATCAATAGTGCCAAAAGCCATTGCAAAAAGGTTTAACAAATTGTGCTTCTGTCATATCCTGATGGTAAAAAGTATAACATTAGGAAATACTTTTGAATTTAACTAGTGAAGATTATACAAACAAGTGAATTTAGTTTCTGTCACTTATTTAGATTTTGTAGGTGATGCAAATATTGGGGATATTATTAGTAAGTGTGGCAACAGCTAAGAACAGATGAAGAAATAATTATTGGAGCTTAATATTATTAATTTATATGGTAAGGTTAAAAGAACTCAAAAATGATACTTTAGTTTCGTTCTACTTCGAAGTTTAACTGATATAGATTTAAAAGAACCGAAAATAAGAAATAATATTCTCTATAGTTACGTTTAAATAGATTAACTTTTCGTAAATATTTCATTAATCAGAAATAAATAATGAATATTCTAAACAACTAAACGAAAGTTCGATTTTTAGATATTATTGAAATAATAAACACTTATTTAATATTTTCTCTGTTTTTATTATGCAGATGAACACATGTAGATAAAGAGATTAGTGCTGGAGCTTTTAAAACGTCATACATTCTGATCATAGCACCATATGGCTAATCTTTAACCTTGAGATGTCCACATTTGGTACATTTTACAAATACGAATTTTCAGCAAGTTTTTGACACAAGAACTAGCCTTCAGGAATCCATTTGCCCATTAATGTATCAGTTTTAGTTAATTACACCGTTTCCTACATCAAGATTGCTCTATGGGGTTAGGAAGGATACTGAAATGTAGGGTACTTTTCCAAAAGGTTAACCGTCGAAAATGAGGTAGTAGGTTTTAAAACTACATGAGAATAACAATTTAGAATTTTATAAGATGCAATAAAATATGTTTCACCTTGAAGAATGGTGTGTTTTATTGCCCATTCTCCTGGCTATTGTTCTGCATTTTACACCCCGTCGAGCAATACACCATTCCAACAAGAGGATAAAAATGGCTAGGTTAGCACCAAGCAGTGGTATGGCAAATATTGGAGCCACGGCCTCCCATTGAACACTTTCCCAGGGTTTCTTTCCTTCGTTGGTTATAGAAGGCCACCATTTCCTTCGAAGTCGCTGCAGAATTCCTGCTCGCCTGATGTTTTGCAGCCTGCACACACAGATATTTAACTTCACAATTGTGATCTTAGTTTGAACATGATAGCAGTTAAAACTAGTGATATTATTATTAAAAAATTATGCTATTGTAGCCAGTAAAGAAAAATTTCACTCCAGTAGATCTGTTCTACTACAATTCACCATTCAAATAAAATATTTTTTTGGACGGACTATTGTAATAATGGTGTTTATCTAATTATTAGATAATAATTGTAAGAGAAAGTGTATAAAAGTAGCTAAAGTTACAAGAGTGGTTCGAAACGTAAGCTCCGTTATTTTTTTTAAATAAAATACTTCGTATTGAAAGTGTTTACTATATCAAGTAAAATGCTTAAGTTTAACATATTTTTTAACAATATTAAGACACATAATATCGTTGCACAAGCTTAAACATTCCTTCCGCATGAACTCTGGCCTAATTGGTGTGACCCCATAGCAATAATTGCTTTTTTGCTTAACCTGCTTAATAAACTCATCCTTCCTTTCTATACCTCAGAAGAAATATAAGCACCAACCCCATCTCTTAGTTTTTTTGTTCTTCAGAAAGACGCTTAGGCATCCACCGAACACAAAACTTAACGGAACGGAATGGCTTGGGGCTTGCATTCTTGAGGCTGGCCAATCTGACCATGTTTTCAATTTTTTATTTATTTATTTGTGTGATTTCTACTGTTTACCTAGGCGAAAGCTTGATTGAATCTTTCCTTTTCACGAATGTTCCACGTTCGCCTTTTATCTCATTTCATTCCGCTATTTCCGTTGGCTGGTGCTGTGTGCGGTGTGATGGTGACTTGAGCTTTAGGATTAGTTTTTGCCCTTGCGTTTGATATGGAAGATTGAACTCCTTGAAAGGTGAGGAGGCTCAGCAGGCGTCGGGTGTTATATCTGGAAACAACGTTAAGGAACCCGTATACATCCGTACCTCTCACCTCATCCCTTTCTCCTGGAGGTGCCTCCATTGTGAGCTTGTAAACAAACGGCCAACCCTTGAGCAGGGCTGAAGTAAGGAAATATTGTCCTTCGTCTCTAGCAGTCCAATTAAAAACATGTAAACTTATAATGTTCTCTGCATACACGTCCGTAAGCTCACGGATAATTTCAACAGCCGTTTAACTTCTTGCCGAAAGGAAACGCATTACTACGGTACCTCACAGCTGGCGGAATTTTAAGTACGGTACACATTTGGAACAGGAAATTGCCGAACGACCTTCATCCAGACATTGCCGGATGTACACTGAGGCTAAAATATGGAGTTGGTTCACCCATCCTTCACACAAACGGAACTTACTTTCCAAACTTTCAAAATGTAAACATATCCTAAAACTATAATTAGCTAAAATATCATTATAGAGTCTGCTGTGGTTTTTCTTTGGTTACCTTTTATACCATGTCATGTACAACGACTATATGATCCTATTATTCCAATTTTTATCAGAGGGGAACTAATTAGCAATCTATTTAAGACATTGTGGAGGTTAACTTTCGTAATATCCAGAGAATATTATGGAAATTCCCATGATGAAATTATGGCTCCGCTGGAGTTCCGTCAATTGTTTCATATGTTGTATACGATTGAATGAACACGTACTGCAATTTGCAATCGAAAAATAATTTATCGTTGATATATTTATGTGCATTACAATTCTATTATTATATTATTTGGTGCTATTGGTTCTACGTTTGATATTTTCCAAAACTTGAAAATATGAGAAATTTACAGCTTGACATGATAGTTATTTAACAGCAAATATACATGATGTCGTAAATTATATATATATATATATATCATTTATTGAATGCCAACCAGTTTGTGCTGTTTCATTTACAGTAAGCTTTTGCATATGACAATTTTTTCTAAATGAAGTTTGGATATATTTGCACCCTTTATGAAAGAAGGAGTTTAATGTAGATTTAACAACAATCTCTAAATATTTCTGAAACGTTTTTTTCCAATTTTTTTCTAAATATTTATTTTTAATTGTATATAGAGGATGCACAAAAATTGTATACACACTTTCACAGTAGATATCTATTTAATATATTTCGAAGTTGGACCGAAAAACAACAGTAATGTATGATGTTCTGTAAACAGATGTGACTCGCATACATTATGATATCGTTGTTACGTGAAACGTAAATCAACAATGAACAAATGAAGCCAAGATTATCGTATGATATTCTGTAAACAGATGTGACTCACATACATTATGATAGCGTTGCTACGTGACAGGTAAATAAATAATGAACAAATGAAGCCAAGATTATCGTATGATGTCCTGTAAACAGATGTGACTCACTACATTATGATAGCATTACTATGTGACAGGTAAATAAACAATGAACAAATGAAGCCAAGATTATCGTATGATGTTCTGTAAACAGATGTGACTCACATACATTATGATAGCGTTGCTACGTGACAGGTAAATAAACAATGAACAAATGAAGCCAAGATTATCGTATGATGTTCTGTAAACAGATGTAACTCACATTACGTTATGGTAGCGTTGCTACAACAAAATGAAGCCACGATTATCGTTTGAACAGCGGAACGCAATTTTGAAGTGGTATTGGACAACTGAGAATGCTGTTGAAGTTCAAAGGCAATGGAGACGTGCGTACAGAACAGAACCGCCGTTGGACTTCCACTTATGGGCAACTCTTAAGGATGTTGTACACTATAGAAAACCAACTACACTGGCAGTACTTCGGGAAGAAATTGAAACGGCCTGTGCTGCCATCGCTGAGTGCACTTTCGCAAACGTTGCTCAATCAGTAGTTCAACGTACTTAGAAGTGTATCGACGTCGATGGTGGGCATTTTCAGCAACTGTTGTAACTGTAAAAGTCTAAGATGATTAGTGTTCATCATTTTCTGTTTGTGTGAATTCAGTTTTGTTTTGACCGCCACGGGTGGCCGAGGTCGTTAAGGCGCGGACTCGTAAGCGGGAGGTCTGGGATTCGAATCACACCAGGACCGTCCTCCCTGACTTAGGTTTTTTCCAGGTTTTCCTCGTCCTCTTAAATGGCAAATGTCGTTAGGCCTGAAACGTTTCCTTCCTTAAAAATAATCCCTTTCCCAATTTATCATTTCATCTCATGTATCATCAGTGTCCATCGCCTGTGGTGCCTCAGCAGTAAAAACGGGCGTTAAATACTATTAAAAATGGTTTGTTAACACAGTTTTTTCTTTGCTTGAAGTGAGTATACATTTTTGGACATCCTGTATATACACTGTTAAATATGAATACTATACACTCGGAGTGACATTCGCCAGAAGTATATATGCTTACCTCACGACCAGAGATGAAGGTGCCAAATTTAGAAAAACTGATGTTTCTGTTTATTAAATCTTAATAGAGGAAACAGTCAAAACTTAACTGAGAGTTTCATAGTAAAACATTTTTTAATTTAGGACATGCGCTGCCACAGACTTTGTAAAGATGTGCCTTTATAATGTGCAATAATAAAAATATTCTTTAGATGTAATTTTCAAAAGAATCTTTAAATCCGTCCACTATTAGAAAGGCCAAAAAGATAGCGTCAGAACTAACCAAAATTTTCAAAGAACGATTCTTGTGTTTGATATGCAAATGACGAAAGGACGTCAATCTATAAAAGTAAAAAAATAAAACTCTGGTTATTAATAAACACAAGTTGGAAATTGTAGACAGAAATGAATATGGATTATTATTAAACAATAGAAATTAAGATAATAATTTATCCTGCACCCAAATGTTAAAGAGTCAACACATTAAAACTTCAACATAACAGTCGTGAAATATTAAATAAACATGTAGATATTTTGATTTCATTTTAATAGTGAATGTCACAAATATTTTTCAAGATATTGATCAAAACTTGCTTTCCCCAATTATTCATTTTTCCATAAAAATCCTGAATTCTACAGGGTTTTTATTAATTTTTAAGACACTTAAAATAAACTCATTGATTAAGTAAAATAATCATTAAGGAAGGAGAGATGGATTCTCGATACTTCGATACCTTCGAAGCTCAAGAGATGTCGATATCGAAAGATGGGACTGTATATGAGTTTCATACATTTTCGATGCTCTGTTAATACAATTTTAATCAATGTAGCAGATCTTAAGCAACGCAAGGATACGCTATTCATTCACAAGTTTCTAAAAATCAGGTAGCGGTTACAAATTGGATGCTCTTCTAAGCCCAACCGCCGACTCCATTATAAAAACGGCCCCCTTGCTTTACATTTATATATGGCCTGGCAATAGTATGTCCAAATTGTACATTTGTTTAAAAATAGCGTGCTAGAGTAATAAAACTCCTGAACTGGAGCTTGAAATAGGTATTTTTGAACAGGCTATTGCATTAACTGCTAACATATTTGTTAATTTTTTGAAAAATGAATGTGGAAAAACCAAGCTTCACCTACAACATAACCTTATTTCTGAGTCTGGCCAATAATATCTAGACTTTTAGTAAACATTTGTGTAATCTGTTAAATATTTGATCACAAGTAACTTACTATTAACAAGATCGTATGTTTTAGCATGAAAGCGGTTTTACATTACTACCAAACTATTTTAAAGTGATAGAGCAATGTGTCTCATGGTCTTACCATTTTTGGATAATATGTGTGAAATTTGGAACCATTTTCAAGTGGTAACCACGCCATTTTCCTGATTTGCAATTTTTTTTCGTGAGAAGGAAAAACTTCACCACACTGCAATAATTTATGTGAGAGAGTTTCCAGTCCTTTTGGATACTGTGATGCAAGCTCTGCGGACCGTGACACCCGCAATACTTCTGAAGTTACTAGAAATACCCTGAGCCGGTTATCAAAATCCCTCACTTGGGGAGTAGTCGAGATGAATTGGACGCATCTGAGTAATACATTTCCGCGACTCATGAAAACTTGAGTACGTAGTGATACTTTTGAGCCTCAACAGGATGCTGAGTTCGTTACTCACTTGTTGAGTTGGGGTTAATGTTGCTAGATTAGGCCGCCCTACTAGTGGTACTGGTAACTTAACCCGAGGCGAGTGAAAAGCGTATCTTCTTCCAGCACCCAAAGGAAGCTGGTCTTGGAAATTAGATGCGAACTTAAATGGAAAATGCCACCACGGGAATGCCTCAGGCATGTATCTTGATGGTTAGTCTAAGTAAGAAAATTAGATGACAATATTCTCAAAGCAATTGGTATTAGAATTGGCAAAGCAATTTGTATTTTATTTGATAAAAGTATGAAAGTATCGACACTAAATATGTGTAGATATTGATAAAAGTTGATACTGACTCATATCTAAGAAAAACTTTTAATCCTCGCTACTTTCCACAGTTGACTTTTGTGATCGCGTTTCCCCATAGTAGTATGAATGCACAATTTTGCGCATACATACATACATACATACATACATACATACATACATACATACATACATACATACATACATACATACATACATACATACATACATACATACATACATACATACATACATGCATACATCCATACATACATACATGCGTACATGCATACAAGCATACATGCATACATCCATCCATACATACATACATTCATACTACTTTTGTTTATTTTCAACAAGTATCTGAACTGGTACGTACTGGTAGTTAATGATGTCCAGGTATGGGCTCAACTTGGCAAATGCCATGCCCATCTGAACTTGGTCACCATATCTGCAAACAGCGGCGATTTGGCAGGGTACGTCGCGCAAATGGGTTCGGCATGTACTACGTACACCTATGTACACATAGTAGGGTCTTTTGCACACAAGCCCCAAACCTTCTAAATCGCTGCTGGGCAGATTGTCGTGGTCCACCAATTTGTCCCATATAGCTGTCATTAAATTATCCGTAGTGTTCTGTAACATTCAAACATGAAAATAGTTATAAAAGTACAAAAGGTAAAGGCAAGGTGTGTTAGTTTATTTTACTCCCAGCTCTTATCTGAATTATGTATAAACTAGATTGGATGTCTGTTATGTAATGCCTAAAAACTGAATTGCTGATAGAGTAATCCGGAAAGAGTTGATAATCTGAAGATGTCTTTTCTGAACGTTTATTTAATTATTTGCTTTGTATATAAAATTACACATTTAATATAAATCGTTGAAAAATATTTTAAATACTTATTTTTAACAGGATATGTCGTACTGTGTGGTTGGACAAATGATGCGCTTCAGAAAATGTTTATAGACCTGTCCTAACTTCTCCAGCTGAAAGCATCAAAGGTAAGCAAGTTTGCCCATTTCTTTTCATATCTGCGCCTTAGTAATTCAGTGCATTAGAGAAGTCAAATAGTTAAAGGGAAAAGTGACGAGTTCTTCTGCTAGACGCTCCAGCTAGAAATGGCTTCAGTGCTAAGACATGGAGATCCCACTGTTGCGCAAGCCGTTGTATGTCCTTTTCATAAATTGTGAGAGCACTAATTCGTCTCATGGTTCTTAACCTTAGCGTACTATGCAAAACGTTGACTATTCCGATATCTGAGCGAACCGAACAAAGATAATCATAGACTCTTCCGGCACCTCTCATAGAATTTGTTCAGAAGTTCTGTTGGCTTCATTGGACGCGCGTGGATAGGCACTATCATTAAATTCCTGATCGCTGTGGTGTCCCCACTTACGAGAATAGATCCATAAGTTTCCGGCCTAAACATTTGCTAGATAAAGGAAGAGGTGATATGGGTTACAGAACTCTGCGTGGATAAGTTTTCGGCCTCGCCGATAAGGATTATCATCTTCACAATAGCCTTATCTGTTAAGTAAATAATTGCAGCTATAACTTCAGCTCCACTGTGTTTAATTGTTCGGATATAGTTGCATAAAGAAGGCCACGTGTAGAAGATTGTGACATGTTCAAAATGGAGCATCGAGCCGTTATCAAGTTCTTCACAAAAGAAGGACTTACTCCAAATGAAATTAAACAGTGATTGGACGGTGTATATGGGGAAGCATTCCCCTCACATCCAATGGGTCAAACATTTTCGAATGGGTCGAGAAAGCATTGAAGACGAAGAGCGTGCTAGTCGGCCCTTGGAGATGCTCATTTCTGAAAACATCACTGTTGTGGGAGGAGAAATTATGTAAGATTGGCCGCTCAAAGTTACAGAAATAGAAAGATTGGGCCTTTCTAAAACAACAGTCTTTCGAATTATTCATGAACATTTAAACATGAATAAAGCTAGTGCAAGATGGATGCCTAGACTTCTTTCCTCAGTCCAAAAGCAGCAACGAGTCATCTGTTGTCAGGCATTTTTGGAGCTCTGCTATGGCAACAGTAGAGAAGTTCTGCAAACCATTACTACAGGAGATGGAACTATGATCCTCTACTATGATCCCCTGTCTAAAAATTGAACCAATGGAGTGGGGTAAAGCTGGCGAAGCACCGCCTCTAGTGGCCAAGGTCACTTAGTCACCCAAGAAGATCATGGCCGCAATCTTTTGGGACTGTGAAGGAATACTCTTCATTGACTTGAAGGAGAGGAACACCACAGTGAATGGGGAGTGCTATGCTGGCCACAAATCACGTGTTTCCATCAAAAAAAAAAAAAAAAAAAAAAAGGCGAGGAAAGCTGAGGGTTGGTGTGCACCTTCTTCAGGACAACGCGTCTGTGCACACCGCTCTTGTTGCAAAGGAAGCTGTGAAGAAATGTGGCTTCAAGAATGGCGATCATCCACCCTACAGCCCAGATCTAGCTCCCAGTGATTATTTCCTCTTCTCAAAGCTCAAGAAGGACTTTCGAGGAAGGAAATTTTAAGTGTGACGAAGAAGTGATGGATGCTATTTATGTCCATTTTGCAAACAGGACTTTTGACTATTTGTGGGGGGGATTGAAGTGTTACTTCAAAGATGTGAGAAGTGTATTGGAATAAAGGGTAACTATATTGAAAAGTGAAATATGTTTTTGTCTTTATCATATTTAGAAATTGATTGGGCCGGAAACTTATGAACCTACCCTCCCTCGTACCATCTCCGTTACTAAGAGTTGAAACATGCTCCTAAGGGAAGTTAGGGCTTTTTGGACAATGTCTTAGTTTAAAATCGAACTTTAACTTTTTTTGTTTCATAGGTCAATTTCCATTTAAATGTTGACAAATATTTATTGGAGCTATCATCTGCTATGTTGCCATATTGATTGTCCTTCTGTCTTTGCTTGATTCCTATGATGTAGATATGTTATTTATAATGTTTATTACGTTAATTTATCTTGTTTGTATAATACTGAATTTAACTTAAAATAACTTTTGTTTACTTTTAATAATTAAACTAAAGATAATAATGATAACAGAGAACTGAAGTTTTATATACATTTAAATTATAGAATCAAGGTTTGTGTTATACACACTAACTGAATATGATTTCACAAGTTTTCATATTTCGTTCACAAGTGGGCTAAATAATTAATATGATATTATGTGTATCTGTTGTTCAGTGTTAATCTCAAATACGTGATATAAGCTCATCAGTGTATTTTTTCACTAGTGTTTAACGTCCGTTTTTGCTACTGAGGCATCACAGGCGGTGACACTGATGATACATGAGATGAAATGATACATTGGGAAAGGGTTTTTTAAGGAAGGAAACGTTCCAGTCCTAAGTTTACGGTACCTCCTCGGCATTTGCCAGTTATGAGGACTGAGGAAAACCTGGAAAAAAACCTCAGTCAGGGAGGACGGTCCTGGCGGGATTCGAACCCCAGACCTTCAGCTAACGAGTCCGCGACTTAAACACCCGTGGCGGTCTCATCAATGTAGATGTCACAGTATTTGTCTATGTGGCTTATATAATTAATTTATTTGTTTATTTACTAGGACTGGTATAGACGGCCTATGGCATAAACTCTGCTAGCTAAAATAAAACATTCTTTTCTGTTTTGTGCTCTGGGCTACTCTCTAACGAACATTTCCTCTATGCATAAACAAAATTTATTAAGCTTTGCAGTATCATCTAAGCCACTCGTGCAATTGCGTCATCTTACCTTAAAAGTGTAATATGTAGAGGAATGTATCGGCATTCCCACTCGGTAATAGTCGAGTTCAAGAAGTTCTTGAAGAGTATTAAAGGGCATTACGGGTTTGTGGATCGCAAGATGCGACACCAGAGACGCGGAGTACCCCGCCAGAAGCACCGTAGCTGTTAGTTTGGCAACCATGGCTACAACACGACACGAGGACGACTCTGGCACAGCTGCACATCCTTGTTGCACGTAGCTTCTGTGGAAACAAAATTCTTTGACAACATTCTCCTGGTACATTACTTGTATAGAAATAAAGAAACGTTGACCGAAACGATTTTAACGCCACTAGGGTTTTATCAGTGTGCACACAAGTGCAAGATGTAAAAATCTGAATATTATAACCTGTTAAGAAACAGGGATATATGTATAAATCCAAAGATTTTACATTATCTTGCTGTAATGCTTTTTATTTTATTTTTTTTTTTTATAAAATATTGCACATCAACTAACTACTGTTCAGCATTGGATAAAAGATTGTGTATTCTATCAAACTTTCTGTGTCCCGCTGCATTTATACTGTCTATTTCACTCGTGTGACGTCATCTTAAAATCTACCAATGAAACGAAACAAAATTTTGAATTTTGACCAATCACAGCCCGATTACGCAGCCTTGTGGTCAATGTAGCCAACTCTATACCTCCACTATATAATTCCTGAACACGCATCACTGACCACTTTTGCTAGAGGCGGTGGAGAGCTATTGATAGCAACAAAAGTATAGACAATCGACAGTCATAACGCAAAATGGAGGATTCTTCAAAGCGTTTTGGTGATGCGTCAAATGTACAAATTGATCTTATCATTAGGAATTCCAAGCCATAGAATACAAAGTTAACGGAGACACTGTTCGTTTTCTTCTCTCTCTCTCTCAGTTTCTCAGTTGGTATTAGAAATCGAACGGTAGCGATTGTAATAATCGACTATTGTCCATTTCAGTCTCACGGTTTCTGATTAGTATAAACTTTTGTACAAGTGTTAATATTCGGTGCGCGAATTTCAAGTATATGTCACTTTTATTCTTATTGTAGTGGTGAAATAGTTCAAACCCAATCGACATTCTTCTGTCGTAAGATTGCTTGAAAATATTAAGCACAAATATACAATTATTATAATTTTATAAGCCAAGTTTATGGGAATTATATTTAAATTCTTATTTTATTCGTGAAATGGTCATAATAAATATCACTCGAGGGTCTGAGCTTTATAGATCCTCTCGTGATATTACTTGTGATAATTCAGAACAATTGAAGTTCTTTAAATAAACAATTATACTCTTTTAGTTAATAGTAACCTACACTCGGCGTGAATAACAACAGCAATTCGCCGCAGTATAAACTCGACAGTCTGTATGTAAGTAAGTTCGCATCGAATTGAATCCACTGTCATCAACCGCCAAAGTTCGGCGAGGCTCCTGAGATGCCTTGGATCCGCTCTTGACCCCTTGTTTCAAGTGGTTCCAGAGGTTTTTAATATTATTCAAGGATTTTGTTGGTCAGGGAAGATGGGAGAGCTACACCAGTCAGTGACAGCTTGGGCCAATGTTGGATGTGTCCGTAGTTGGATTGCTTTGGTGGTAAAAAAAAGTTGGTTTGGTGCTTTGGTAGTAATACATTGTCTTGTAAGATACAACATCTTGGAGATACAACATCAATATGCTGATATATACGAAGTGTAATTCACAGTTAACGGAATCTATAGTGGGTTATCTTATTCTTTTAAGATTTGGTCAAGTTTTCAAAGACGATGCGTGTGAATCATCCAGCTTCCTTTTGTTATGTCTGTGGTGAAAACACTTTCCGAATCTCTCAAAGAAGTTTTCTGGATTTTTGGTCTTCAGATAGAACAGCTGATTCCTGAACATTTGTCTCTTGCATTTTTTATAATTCGTCTGCAGTATGTAATCATTGCTCTAATATACTCTCTTACCCAATGCAGAGAGATAAATTCAAGCACAACGTGAGTCTGTTGAAGTTTGTATTGGTGCCACTGTAATAAATGCATTCCTACTATCCCGCTAATTAGAATTTACTATGTACGAACTGATTACGACCCGTGAGCTTCGCTCCTCTCTGATTTTCGCAGTAACTTATAACAATATAGCATTCTTGTTGAGCATTGCCCCATTTTTTACACCGTAATGCGTCTTGTTAGTGCTTGAATGCTAATGCATAAACTTGTGTAGGCATTCTCTCAACTTGAAGTTATATTTGAACAGGTGTTTTGCCAGATATCACCAGAAATAGTGTTCCTTACTGTTTCTGTTCCTTTTTCCAAATGATGTTTTGTAGCTAAAGTCTTGTTACTTTCTTGCAATGCTCTGCTATGAGGCGAGGCAGATTAGCTGTGTGTAGTGGAAAATGTCGGCACTACCTGTTGTTGCTACGAATTTCACTGAATGGTTTGCGCTTAGGTGGATAAACTTTTCGTTTTCTAGCGGTGCTATAGATTTCTAGCAATCCAAGATGACGACGGTCCCTGGCGCTATCTAATTTCTGAATATTGCCAACAATACCTCCTCACTTCCTTCTTCTACAGGCACAAAGAAGAATTTGGGCTTGATTTCTAATTCCCAATTGCCCTTTGATATACCACCATCGACTATATTTGGCTTCATCAATTTTCACGAGGCATTTTTGTCTACCATTTCGTCTTATACAGTCTTCGCAGACCTCTATGCAAAAGGAGGAACAGTCAATTACAGGTTTGTGTTCCATTGAAGTTCGCGCATAATAAAATTAAAGCCTATCACGGATTAGGAAGAAGACATTAAGCATACAGACATTTATTATTTTATTGATAATGTTATATTCTCAGAATATGTATACCTGCCCGTCCACGATTCTTTAGCGTTGGGCCTTTTTTTTTTTCCTTCCTACTTTACGCTTAGCTCTGCTCCACATTTTCCTTAGGGGAGTTTCTCCCTCTCTCTCTCTCTCTCTCTCTCTCTCTCTCTGCACACTCGGCTGCTGGAGTAATAGCAACACTTTTTTCTTGGTTGCTGCCCGTTTGCTTGTTAAATTCTGTGCCTTGATGCTATAACCTATGCAATCCATTATATCGAGGGTGCCATATATATAGTTTGACAGTAGATATCTATTTAATATATTTCAAAGTTGAACCGAAAAACAACAGTAATGTGTAGTATTATGTTTTGAAAACAGATGTGACTCACGTACATTATGATAGCGTTGCTACGTGGCAGGTAAATCAACAATGAACAAATGAAGCCAAGATTATTGCATGATGTTCTGTAAACAGATATGACTCACATTACGTTATGCTAGCGTTGCTACAATAAAATGGAGCCAAGATTATCGTTTGAACAGTGGAAAGCAATTTTAAAGTGGTATTGGAAAACCGAGAATGTTGTTGAAATTCAAAGGCAATGGAGACGTGTGTACATAACAGAAGCGTTCTCCGGATCTAACTCCGTTGGACTTCTACCTATGGGGAACTCTTAAGGATGTTGTATACCGTAGAAAACCAGCTACACTGGCAGCACTTTGGGAAGAAATTGAAACGGCATGTGCTGCAATCGCTGAGAACACTTTCGCAATCGTTGCTCAATCAGAAGTTCAACGTACTCAGAAGTGTATCGACGCCGATGGTGGACATTTTGAGCAACTGTTGTAACTGTAAAAGCCTAAGATAATTAGTGTTCTTTAGTTTTGTTATGTTAATAGTTTTTTCTTTGCATGAAGTGAGTATCCATTTTGGCACCCTCTGTATTGACTGCTTCTCATTAAATTTGTCTTAATATTCGTAATTTAGGAAGCTCATATGCTATTATGTTTTCCCTAGGCATAACCGTCTATAGTTACAAATTACTAATTACACTCTTAAGGTTCTTTTTTATTACGTTTTATTTCCTTTCCTTTCTCCCCCCCCCCATTAATATTAGAGACGAGAATAAATAATAGCAGGCTATTTGCGTTACTCGTAGACTGTCTGCATATTGTCGCAATCCACGAAGTGACTGGATATGAGGGAGCTATTTCTAAACTAATCCAGCTCATTAACTAGAGGGAAAGTAAAATGTAACGGAAACAACGAACTGATGTTCCACTGCAGCCGTATGTTAAAGTCACATTATGTAGAGATACAATTTACAAAAGATGAATTTACCAACTGGTCTGAAGTATACTGGACGCCATTGCGAAAGCTGAAGAATGTACATCCTTCCCCGCTCCGGGGCGACTGCAGTCTACGCTTGGTGTGAAGAAGTTTTGCTCAGTTCTATCACTGCGCACGCACTTCCGCTCCCGTATAGGTAGCCGTGAAACACATTCAAAGCCCGCTCGCCATCGTTAAGTACGTGACTGTAATAATATCCATCATATGTGACCGTTACAACTATGTGTCTTAATATAACTAAATTATTACACACTATTATTAATTATCAAACTCCCCTTGCCACAAGATTATTCTTGGAATTTCTACTGTTTGCAGTACCTTGCTTTGAAACGTAAACATAATATATTTTTTTTTTCTCTTTCCACAAACAGTGGAAATATACCATAGCGGATAGAAAGATAAAGTATAATTACTCTCATAGTTATATTGGATTACCGGTAGGTAGCTGTAGTGTCCCTAAAGATGGTAAGAGATGCATTTATCTGCTACTTTGAGTGATTTCGTTGTCTGCGATGTCTTCAACTCTTTCATCAGCTTCCTCGCGTAAAACAAAAATCCACACTATACACAATGCACTTTGAATCTCGGCATGACGTCTGATGCAAGTTCCACGCATGTTTATAATCTATAAATATAAATAGGCCAGAAAGTTTTTTTCATGGGAAACATTTCATCGTTTGTTTTTGAGTTACTTGGCAATGGTTGGTTTTTTTTATATTACCTGCATGTATTATTTGAAAGACTAGTTTAAACGAGTTTATTACATTATATACATTGTATTCAGTATATATTCCGGCAATCTAACAAATAAGATGCAAACACAAAGTAGCAATTCGCGTTCTTCATAGATTCTATTGATGAAAAGATTGGAGTGCTAACTCAGCAGCTCATATGTTGTTAATACGCTCTCGAAGAAGAGCCATTTGCCATGCTCGTGAATTGCCAATAGAATAGTAGACGCATATGAGCTTACCAAATATCAGGTACAGCGATTAGTGTATATTTGTAAATACTTCGTAAGTACCCCTATAAAATCGGTTCTGTAACAAAACTGTGACATATGATGAAAAAATCTCTTATTTCGAAATACTGAGAAGAGAAAGCAAATGGATGGAAAATAACCTCAGTCTGCGGTTTGTCAACATCTTTTTGGGCCCAAAGAAATGCTTTGTTTTTGGTGGAATTTCGAAGATGATGTCCATTTGCAGTTGATCCCAAACAGTAGTTCAGTTGACACTGAGTTGTGTGGAAGAACAACTGCACAGCGTTTACAAAGTCCTTGAAAATTCCCTATATTTTGAAGAATAATACTTTTATGGTTTTTGTTGTTATGTTATATTAACATACCAGTCACAGGGAAAACTTTTCTGGCCAAGCTAGACATCACTACGACCCATACACATTTCTGTCTGTACATACAACTTCTGCTTGATTTAATGCCATTTATGACTGTGAATGTTAATTAAATATAATGCGATAATTAAAATATTAGCACATTCATCTTAAATGCATTATAAACTTAAAACAACGTATGTGTTAATTTCTTTATTTCGAAGGAACTATTTTGTCTTGCACTTGCACAGCTGGAGGAGAAATGTCTCCATGTCAATATATTAACAGTGCTCTACGTATGTTCCTTGTGACAACTCCTTAACTCGCACACAATGCACTATGATTGATGATGGAATCGCGCACATTCCTCCATTCCATGCTTTCCAGAGATAACTGAATCGATATAATCATGCCGGCTATTGGTTCACCTTGTTGAGCACGATAGCCAGTAAATATGCCGAATATATTATCACGTACTTATTGAGGTATTTATGTCCACAGTTTTATAGTAAACAAATGCATTTCTTTTCGCTTTCGTCATGCACATTCAGATTTATTATTGTGGAGCATAAGTCTGCAAAGGTAAAATTACGTTATATCGAGGTCCAAAGTCGCTACCAATTAACATTAGTTCTGTAGTTGTTTTTTCAATATTTCTTCTGCGCTTAGAACTGTTGACTCTTGCCTGCCAGTAACTTTGCAAACACCAACGTAAACAAAGACTTCATGTTGCAATATGTCTATAGCTCTGAAATGATGTAGCATTTCTGTTCTGTAGTGGCAATATGATTCACCCAAACAGTAACACATATTGATTCTACTGGTCATCAGAAATAAATCTTTGACTGTCTAGACTTTAACACAGTACAGCAAGTAGTTTAAAATTATTTTGTGACGTGTCGTGTTAGTCTCGAAATCCTTGGTACAAAGAAACCAACAACAAAGTGATGGAATGAAGAAATTAACGCCAAGAATAAAGTTCATCGTAAATATCTATAGAAACAAACTCGACAGGTGACAGACATAGTTTTGCAGTTCAATAACTTGACAAGTTTGTTTCATAAAGCAAGACAAATGTGCAGTATTGTTATGATAAATTGTCAGATTGAAACGGCAAATTCTCATATTCTGTTTTACAAATGTTTTGGTGTGACTGATAAAAAGTAATAATTTATCAGAAATATTTCGACATATTTGTTTTATGAAACATAATATTGTCACATCAATAGTAACTAAAATTGTCACCCAACTTCGACAGAGCAATGTTTATCTGTCAATGCATGTGCGGCATCATTTATTTATTTCCAAATACCGTATGATACTTTTTAGCTTGAATGTGGTACCTAAACGATACGGCCTAAGCGAAAATGAACAAAGTTTGTAAAAAAAAAAAAAAAAAGAAAGAAAGAAAAAGAAAGAAAGAAAGAAAGAAAGAAAGAAAATTTACAATTGAAAGCAGCGATTATTATTATGTTATGCTCCTATAGTTTATCTGGCAGCTAATTAACGTTCTCGATCGTAGTTAACATCCCTTTTATCGCTTGATTACTTTTATTGTAAAATATGCGGTAAAGTGACGGATTTTGTTCTTTTAATATCGATTATTATAAATAGTAATGTGTTAATAATAGTACTTGCATTAGTTGACAGTGTTATCCAATATATTGCACTTGTCAGATTTAGTTTACTTATATACAATACAATAATAATTACAATAACTTCATTTTTCAACTGTTCAATTCAATTCACTTTTCTAAGAAAAGAAAAGTAATATCATTATATAATAATTATTTTGTATTGGTTTATTTACTGACGCTCTTTAACATCTCAGGTCATCAGTGTCCATTCAAATCAGGGCGTGAAACGGCCGACAAATTTTGCTCAGAGGCCTCTCTTTCAGGCTTGAGGTTCTTTATCGTGCCGTAAATGTACGACACGGAACCCACGGCTTTACTTCCCTTCCGAAGGAAGTCATACTTAGAAATTTTACGCCCGAAAAAAATCCATCGACCCTGGCCAGAATCGAACCCTCGATTTTGGGTTTAGGAGGCAAATGTGGTTACCACTACACTATCAGGACCGACATAACATAATTATATACTTATTGTATCGACGCATAGAAAGTATATATTAATGCTCGGTATATAACAAAGATTCTTGAATAAATATATCTAATGACTCTGACAATTTTTTACATAATTGTCAGTTTAATGAAACAGCAATTTTCCTTATGACAAGTTACAATTTTGTAGCAGTCATATGTGACACCTTTTTAAGTTATAAGAAACAACTAGTTGTCACAATTATGTCAAACTTGTCAACTTGTCACGGGTTTTATACTTGTTAACTTTTATAAAATAGGGCCCAGGAAGGCGAAGAGAGCAGCACAGAGGAAAAATTGGGAAACGTATTTCAGTCAATAGAAACATGATTTGCATGGCAATCAAAGCTCAGTGCATATGGTTTTGAATCATTGGAAAATACGGAACGAGATACTGCTAGATTAATATAATTAGCTGTAAATAATGGTAGGAGTATTTCCAAAAGCCATGGACACAAGAAAACAAAGAGTATAAAGTTAAAATAGAATTATAATATTACAGATGGGGTATATTTAATAGATATAAATGGCGAAGTTCTATAACACTGAAAACTAAAAAAAAAAAAAACCCCAGGAAGTGACGAACTCAATTCAGAATTATGTAAAAAATGCACCAAAATGTTTCATACAGATATCTACATCTTTTTGACTTGTACATGCACTTTACTTTAACGAAAAGTGCCAAAAGAATAAGAGACAGACATTGTTGAGCCAATTTCCGAAAAGGGGGCTAGGAATAAATATTTGCTATAATTCTAGGGGCATCAGCTGCCCAACGTTGGGTATAAAATAATACAAGAATTTTGCAAGAAGAACAATCACGCATCCAAAACGGAAGTTCCTGTAGAGCCAATGCATACTTTCTCAATCAGGAATTAGAAGAGGTTTAATTTAAACGTTTATCTTATTTTTAGATTACCAGATATGGTAAACTTGCAAAATCAGCATTGCACTCCATTTAAGAGAAGTAATTCATTCCCTGCATTAAAAGATGATATTAAATAGATCCTGAAACAGTTAATAGCAATTAATCGAAACGTAAGGCAAGGTGTGGACTTTCGCCACAATTTATAAATTATATATCAATCAGATATAGCAGAATGGAAACTTGAAAACGTAAGAAACAGGTAAAAGCACATATAATTACAAGACTTTTGATCATCTGCTGACGTTCAGATCCTGCTAGCAGGAAACGATGATTTACAACTAGCAGTGTTTCTATGCAGTGAAGTAATAAAACACACAATCTGAATATTTCGGGGGTGAACAAATGGTTTCATGAGGAAAGTTCCCAATTCGAGCAAAATAGTAATACAATTAATGCATTGAACAATTCACTAACTTGAGATACTTCGATGTAGCGTGCGTGCGTGTAAAAGATAAAGCTATTAGCATGTCGCACAATTACGAGAAAATTGAAGATCGAAAATGTAAATAAAGCTGTATAAGATAACTGCAGCACCAATACGGTTATCTAGACTCGAATCTTAAAAGGTCACTAAACCAAAAAGCAAAGGGTTGAAGCGGAAAATATCTAATTTGAGGCCCTAAACATTCATGATAGCAGTTGTTTGGTTATATTATTTTAATAAGTCCTTTTTCATGTTTATATATTACGTAAAAGCTATAATGCTCAATATAAAACCATAAACATTTAATGGTAATAGTTATTTAGTTATGTTAATTTAAGAAACCCATTTACGTAAGATAAAGGCTGTAATATTTCATTTAAAACTGAAAACATTCATTAATAATGTTTTAATCATATAAATTTAATAAGTTCATTTGCATATGTTTTTATATTAGGTAAAGGATATAATTAATGCTCAAGATAAAGCCGCAAACATTTAATAGTAATAGCTATTTAGTTGTTAATTTAAGAAGTTATTTATGAATGTTATTACGTAAGATAAAGGCTCTAATCATCTAAAACTTAAAACGTTCATTGATAATATGTTTTAATCATATAAATTTAATAACCTCATTTGCACATGTTTTAATGTTAGGTAAGGTTTTTAATTTTCAATTCAAATAACAAATATTCGTTGGTAATACGTTTTAAATCGCATAAATCTAGTAAGCTCATTTGTTTAGATTCCAGTATCAGATAAGAACTATTACAAGGTATGTCTTAATATTTGTTTATTGGCCTTTATGACAATACTTATAATATAAAAATGTAACGATTCAAAGAAATACATACATACATAGCCAATAATATGAAAAGATTAAAACTAAAGATAAAGAAATTGTAATACTGAGTCAATCAACCAATGGCACGCGTAACAACATTAACAATGTGCACCAAGAATGAAACACGAGACAGACAGCTTTGTTGCGACTAAAAAGAAATCAACGAATTTCTTTCGCTTAGTATACGTAAGTTGAAAATAATGCATTGTAATGAATAATATTATTACAATCCTATTGTAATTATATTACAAAATGTGTAGTTAGTAATGCTTTGCATTCCGTAGGGAGAAGTTGTACTTTATATTCCTTTAGAAAAGATCGTGGTTAGTACTCCGTAAAGAAAAACTGCATTTAACATTATGTAAAGATAAGTGGCGATTAATATTTTGTGGGAAGAATTACAAAATTATTAGTTTTGATGAATAATATGAAACACGAGTTCGAATTAGTGTCCGTATAGGAAAATATTATATGAGTTATACCAGGACAAGACAAAATAAGGCGTGTTAAATATATACCTATTAGTAATAAAGAGAATTTACCTGGAGTATCAAATAAAATCAAATAGATTATCGTCGGTATTACCAACCACAAAGGAACATTGTCATTAAAACACAATTGTCAGCAGAGAGAAATATAATTTCCGTCACGTCTGTCTCTTTTCAGTCCACATATATAATTATATTCTCAGCATATTTTAATCAGAAAAGTGTACTGTTGTGTGTTAATGACAAGACATTAATAAAATCCGTAGATTTCTATCCATTGTGATTTTGTTATACTTAAAGTTACACTTTTTGCACCCCAAAAATATCAATCTGAAAAATCCAGCTATAGTACCGAACAATGAACTAGCCGAGCATATTGTGGTGATAGTTGTAAACGACATCTACGATGACACACGTAGATACCGTTGCAGATTTGGCACCGAACATCTACCTGATCGTCATTATTAAATTTAATTACAAATTTGGCCCTCAACGTCTGTCGGCGGCAGCGTCGTCATTATAATTTCCGCTACAGAATGCAGTCAGCAGAAATGACCTATCTAAGAATAAGTTGCCGGTTATATTAAAAAAAAATAAGAATAAAAGTTATAGAAATGAATAGAAAGACTATGCAGGAAGAACGGAGATGCATAAGACTACCGAGATTTACCAATAATTATAGAACAAGGGGACCAAGAGACCGGGCGACCTGTCTCAAGATGGGAAGACCAAGAATGTTTCCTTCAAATGGGAACGAATCAGTAGGCCTAACAGTAGGCTGAGGGAGAAAATAAGAAAATAGTAAATATATTTGAGAGAGTTTTTCCCATATAACTTGTAAAATATTACATTTGTTTTCCTCCTCGATGTCTTATCTAATCTCTGACAATCAACAACAGACCAAGTTGGTTTAAAATATTGACACAAATGGTCAATTTTCTTACATTAATAGAACAATGTTGAATGATATTACATTATAACAATCTTTAAATCATTTTGTTTACAAAAATGTTCTTACAGATTGATAAGTTGCGACCAGTAAATAAAACCAGGAAATAGTTTGGGTACCAAGGCGTTCTTGCACCATGATATGGACCTTAGAAGACTAAAAACATATGCTGTAGCGCACATCATTTGTTTGCACATTTAACAAGAATCAATTGAACGAAAGTTTTTACTTACGTATACACATAGTCCAGGGACTCGCGAGGTCCAAAATGGGTGAGATAGAAGGGAACGTGATTTCTGACCAAGTAGTACGTTGCAGACAGGCAGAATGTAATCACCAACAAGCTCAGTCCAACGCTGAACCAGAGTTCTTCTGAGAAGGGGGTCAGGAAATTATTCCAATGGAACTCGTTTCTTTTCGGCTTCTTCAGGTATACACAACGTCTGAAAACAAAAACCTTCGCTAAGTGCATGTTTCATACACAAATGTCTACTGCTCGCAAATTAAGTTGGACACTCTGGCCAGTTTCGAAACAACGCAAGGACAAATGCCAACAGGTTTAACTCTTACGTAAAAGAGGAAGTTCGTTATGTTTCTGGGAAGTTCCCAGAAAAGGGCGAGATATTAATGATAATACTTTTAAACTTAGTACTAGATCTTTTCAAAATATTCCCCCTCAGCCTGCATACACATGGTCATTCTTTTGAACCAAAACTGCAAGCACTGAAGCCACTTACTGTCCAATTTTCACCAAATGGAATAAGAAGTTACAGAGCGCGAAATTAGGACTGTAAGGAGGATAGGTGGAAAACCTTACAGCGGTGCTCTTCAGAAAGCGGCGCTGGCAAAGGCATCATCAAGGTGCAACCTGATGTCTCTAAATCACGTTCTCGGTCGTTTTTCATACAGATTTCGGAAGACAAACCGTTAACGGTCCTGCCGTTTTCAAGGAGAAGAATGGACAGAACGTTACCTGCTTTTTCTTCCCCACGCTCTTTGGTCTGTTCACTTTCTTTGGAAATGTTTTGTCTGCGAAGATCCAGTTTGTATTCGGATCAGGTTGATAGATCCATGTTTCATAATCTTTTAAGGTTTCAAAAACAGGGCGAGAGTTCTCGTTATTGTATCTTTGGAGCATTTCGCGGCATTATTCCATTTAAGCGACCTTATCTGTGGTTCTAGGGCACCCATCAAGAAATGTTCTTGACTCTTAATAATCATGTTTTTAAAGACACTTCCTGATACATAATAGTGGATGTCTTTAATTTCTTATAGGCTACTCGATGATTTTTTCGGAGCTGCCATCGAAAGCTTTCCACTTCTCTCCTCGTTTTTAAAATATGCTCGGCCTCTCTTAAATTCCACGAATCAACTGAAGACTATTGTACGCAAAAGAGTTAGATTCCCTAAAGCCCGTGTCCCTCAAGACTTGTTCTGGGTTTACAACGCATTAAAATGTAAAAAAATCGCTGCTCTGAACGGTTCTTACCCAGCTGCATCGCTGCATTACTGGCACGAGTGTTCCCTTCACTTCAACTGCACGGAGCAGCTACGGAAGTTAAACTGATTTACAAATAAAGTATGAGCTACCATATGACATTATCATTACATACGCATTACAATACAGAGTTTATTCAAGTGCTCAAGCTTTTTGAGTGTGTCTTGTAGCATATTTAACTCAATCATGGCGCTAATAAAGTCATGAAATGAAAAGAGCAATTACAAATGCTTCATTGCAATTATTCAAGGTAACATTCAAGCATGTTAGTGTTAGTAAAGTGAATTAACGGCAGCATGTTATGTTTATGAGTCTCGCAACTCCTAAAGGAACTTGAAAGCAGAGGGAAATGGTATTTCAAGGGGAATGAATGAAGATTTTCCATAAGAACACTTAGGCATCATTAATGATGACGAATGAGACTAAATGATAGTATGACAAGGACTTGCGCACATGTTTCAGCGATGAAACCGCCTACACAGCTCTATAGAGAATTGCAAAAATGTACAATATGCCATAAGAACTAAACGATCATCACAAAGAGCAGCGATCTGCAGTTTGAGATTTAATGCTCATTCACTATGGTCATGATGCAGCATTTTGATTGCAGATGAGAAATGTGTTCTTTACTAAATACTCTTTATAGAAATATCTTTTGAAATTACAGCATTAAGCAAAATACTATTTTACTGCTGCAAATTTAAAATATAGTAGGAGTTGAACAAGGAATATAACGGGTCATCGACAAGTTCCTCTGCACTTCGGTGATATGCAACGCACAGTATAAAGTTAGTACTACTGCAGTTCTGATATTTCTTCCCTCGAAACGGTTTTTAGCAGTAATCCGCCCACCGTTACTAAGATGGGCTTTGGAGTGTGTGCTTGGCTTGGTGGTTGAGTGAAGACAATAACTATATGTCAGGCGCGCGATCAGTGCTGTCGTCCGAATTCGGTTCCCTTGTGAATTCTCGACCACACAATGTCTGCGGAGCGACTTCTCGATGTCTCTTTGCTCTATAATTTTAAAGACAGTATATTATCAAGCATTTGCACGCGCATTATTTTTAATAAAATTTAGTGTCTATACATAATTACGCATTACATTATGCATTTAACATCAAACATTTTAACTGCTTGGCTCGTATCGTGCTATTCATTTATTTGGGGCGGGATATCTCAGACTTGTTGATCCCGGTATTTCATATCTGGTTGCTTGTCGTGGTGATGCACTCAAGGTCATTGTTAGTAGAGCAGGAGGCAGACTAATGAGGAAACTAATCTGTGTATGTGTTGATCTTTTAGTCATTGTTCAAATTACAATAAAGAACAAAGAATTCTTATTTATAGTAATTTTATAAAACTATTGCTCGGCGTGGTAGAGAATTTTGGGAAAGTTTACAAGAATAATCCACCTAAAAAAAATTTAAAAACTATAACTAAACTATAACTAAAACTATAACTAAAAAAATTTAAAACTATAACTTTGGAGAAGAAAATGTTAACAAAGGAAAAGTTATGATATCAATGCTTGATTAGAACGATACCCGCAAAAATCTCTCTCAAAGCTAAATGTAAAAATATTTTATTAATTAAGCTCAGTATGTTCATATAAAAACGTGTTGGAATGTATTATCTACCTTGAGCGGGGTGATATAACATGAGCTCGATTTTCGACGCCAAAACTACTGTATTGCGTAAAGCGGGGCCCTAACAAACGGACGATAGAATGTTATATAGCAAGATTCATAGAAAATTAGAACCATAAGTAAAATAACAATAGGAAATAAATTACTTAAATGGGAGGAAGATTGCCAAATGAAGATTTATCATATTTGAGGAAAAATAAACTAGGCAACCTAAACGGACTGGCAAAAGAAGAATGTGGGGCAGAAATATCCTGAAAGGATGGAGGTAAGTTAAGGATGAAAAAACTTTATAAAAAATTGGCGGGAAAACATACGAAAAAACGTTCTAATAAATAGGGGACTGTTAAAATGGTGATTTAAATCTATTTCCTCGTTACCTTCACTAGTTTCATCGGCAGTGAGTGATATACTTAGAAATATAATATTGAGGTACAAAGTGAAAGAAGATAATCTGAGGAACAGTCGGTCACGTGACTTACCTGGAGTGTAGAAGAGGAACAGTGAAGTCTACAACTAGCCCCCTCTCTTGAGATATCGTCAGTGCTCCTATAGCGACTTCTGTTCTGTTCGAAGCTATACGGCCAATCAGTCCATTCCAGGTTCCATTTGAAGTGGGTGCACCATTTCCTTCACCGCCTACGTTTTCGTATTTTGTTCTAAAACGAGAAGAGAAGGGGGTGTTAAAATTTCATCTTGAAAAAATAAAAGTCACTGCTCATACAAAAATGTACAGAATATTCTTTGATCAAAACAATGGCCAGGGACTGACTATAACTATATCATTCATGTAGTTAACAATAATGGAATAAAACTTTATTTTTATTATTGCTATAATCTTCAGCTTTAAAAAAAGAAAAGTAAAAAATATGTATGCGTACATAGGCGGATATAGGATCCAGTGCTAACGACCATCGATAGGAACTTGACAAAAGGAATTAAATTCTAATCCCGAATTGTATATTTGTATATTTGTATATTTGTATTTTAAGGCTATTATTCCAAATTATTTGTGACCTGTTATTTCTTTATTTTATATACTTTGTGTTTTTTATTTCTTTTCATTCATTAATGTGAAATCATCAAATTTATTAAGGAATGTAAAAAAAATTTCAGAAACGAGACTATCAGATAGTAAAATGTATTCGTTATGAAACAATTAGGTCAAACTTTATAGTCAAATCAAAAATGATCTTAAATTTGCGCAAATTAATATAGGAAATGAAATGATTTTACAGTAGAACATGAAATGCTCAACAGTAAAACTAAATCAGCGTTCTTATTTGCTGCAGAATTCAGAAGTTAGAACTAGAAGGTAAAACAACTGAAGAATTTTGCATAAGAAGCAATACTAATATAACAATTTCAATTAGTAAAACAGTAAAAAGTAATATTCACATAATATTTCGCACCTAATTATGAATGTGCAATAATAGTATTAATTTTAGTTACGAGAATAAAGCTTATGTATTCTTGGTTTTAATAAAAGACGGAAGAGAGGAAAAAATTGTTCCCTAGAAAATTTAAAGTTGAATACTACAAATAATACAGAATATTTACCGGAAGAAATGACTGAAAAACTTAAACAGTTTGTCCAACAACAACAACAATATAATAATAATAATAATAATAATAATAATAATAATAATAATAATAATAATAATAATAATAAGAAGAAGAAGAAGAAGAAGAAGAAGAAGAAGAAGAAGAAGAAGAAGAAGAAGAAGATTGTCGGTTCAGTTTGGGTACTGTGAAAACATAGATAGATGTAGAGAAATACGCCTTGATTGTTAAGAAAACGATCCGTAGTTATAATTATACACTTTCTAGCTTCCTTTTGCTGATTCTATTCCACCTTTAAAAATCACAATTTAAAGCAGTTATTTTAGTTTCATTATATTCCTGTGATCTTTGAAAGCTCATACTGTTACGTGTTTCCGATCAATAGCCTCTGCTAACAGCTTGCAGCAACCATTTTTAAGCTATGGAATGCTCATGTGAGAGAACTGCATGTTTGGGATTGAGAGTTGGTGAAGAAGTAAATCTGATTCCAACTCGTTGAATTCGAACTCCCAACTGTATGACCAGTAGTTTAGCAGTTTTATTTTCCTGTGCTCCTACTTTCTTCTTGCTTTCCATTCTCTTCCTTGTTCTTCTCTTCCAGGAACCTAACATGTTGTTCATTACAATTTCTCAGAACATTCACTGTGCATACAATTGTAATTTTTCCCTATTACACTGATTTTCTTCACTGTTAATTTTATTTGCACTTTTTCTCTTATGCTACTGAATGTCTTCCATTCTGCAGCTGTACGGTTCATTTTCATCAACTTATTATAGTGACTTAGTGCTGCTATTTTTAAAAAAATATTCCAAAAATAGTTTTTATTTTCTCTTTTATTCTACATAAGTTCTATTTGTTTTCCAATTTTGGCTTTATTTTAAAATCAGCCACGGTGCATTGAAGCGAAGGATGCATGCCCAAAACGATAAAAATTCCAAAACCATAAATTCATTTTTATGAATGGACATAAGTTTATATACACCTTTCATTGGTTGTTCGTTTGGTCAGAAAGTAAACTTTTCCTCGTGCAAATCATGTGGTACAAATGCTAGACCAATATCAATTGCAAGAAATAGTGTTATCTCATTTCAGGATTGTTTTTCTACCAGTAGTGAGTTAAAACACAAGCTTTTAGACAGTATCATTGCACCCATCAAACCTCTACACCAAAATGTAACTCAACTTAAACAACAACAAAAATACAGAAAAGAAAGTAGTGATACTTCTCCAGCCTGCAAAATTGATATAAAACAGAACTTCATCGGCCATGCATCGACTAGCCCTCGGAGAATCTTCCACGTTTCAGGACTGTTTGCCGATTTTACAATGCTGTGGCCTTATTTTGGGTTATAGTTTCCCATAAATTTGAAAGCTGAATCATTTTTCTACAAGGATTGTTTAGAATCTTTGTATGTTCTTTATTGTTCTAAATTGTTGAGAATATTAGGTAAAGGGAGATTTTATTCAACCAAGAGACGGTTAAGAATTATAAAAAAATCACCTAGTAGACAGAAACTTTGTTAAAATACACTTAACACATAAAAAGAAGACTGCAGTTGTCCCATTGGCTCTGCAGTTGCTCAAGGACTGGACTAGCAGATGCATCCTTGATTATTCTTGATATGTCAATATCTTGATTTGCATGTAGGTTAGCATTTTGATATTTTCACTCTCCACACAGTTTCTACTCTTTGTTATGAAGCATGTGAGCATTACCCGTTTATTTTACATTTACCAGTTTTGATAGGAGCTCTGCGAACTGTTTACATTGGTGCCTTCCCCACTACCCTGACTCGAGCAGAACACAACGCTGGAACAGCTGCGTGGAAATGCCAACAGAAGTTTCAAACACAGAAATAACTTTGACAGGCTCCATTGTTAATGGATATAAACAAAATAAAACTATTAACATTTATGACTCATTTTAATCGATTAAAACCCTCCCTTCCTCTACACTTGGCGCTAGCTTGACTTCAAATACGCTCTTGTCTTGTCAGCACGTTTGGTTCTAAACAACGATACTTCCTTGTCATCTCAAACGTAAATAATGTAAGTCGTTTTCAAATGAGATTACAGTAAACTTACCAGGATATCGATTATTCCTGACATTATAATATCTGATGAGTAACTAGTAGACCGGAAGTTTACTGTAAGTAGTTTTCAAATGAATGTGGTCATAATTATTTAGGTATACTAAATAATTGGAACCTTTATCCTATTTGATTCTGCACATATCTCTGGAGGGCAAAGAAGAAACAAAGATGTTGGGAAGGAAATAGATACAGGAGATAAGGCACAGAAGGTTTCATGACTCCAGCTTGACTTATGCAATGAATGTGGGATCCCAGGACAGAGAACAGGGGTATAGGACGACCCAAAATACGATGATCGAACGCATTCAAAGATAAAGCGGAAAAACAGTTGAAGTGTTGTTAGGAAAGGAAACTCTGTAAAAGAGCTCAGAATAATGAACACTTGTTGTTATATACACACGGTCTTAATACATCTGTTTTAATAGTAGACGGTTTACACAAAGACGCTGATACATAGAAGAACTTGTTTCGGGAGTGATACAAATTAATAATACTTAAATATATTCCTATGGAGGATGCTACTGTGCGTAGGGAATGCAGAACACGTTTTCCTAACGAAAGCGCCTAAAGCTGGTAATTACAAAGCTCTATTGTGATTTTTAGAAAGTTTGTTATTAGTGCCCTTATTTCTGCTTCATTCCTCCTTGGTTATTGCAATGAGGCATATACGGTCAACTGGTCAATGGCTCAAACAATGCATAGATTTATATATATTGCTTCTGAAATAATAACCATGTTATAAACAAAGATTTTCTGATGGGTTTGAACAGAAAGCTCGTACATGAACTAAACTTTCCTGCATTGAAACCCCCAAAAGTAACATATATAACTCACGTGAAGTTTATATGTGTTTCCAATGTTGTCCATAGTTCTCCAAAGAAACCCTTTACAATCTCGGACCCATTTTCGTCAATTGCGCTTTTAACAGCTGCTCCCTAAAATAGAAACTCTGTTTAGTTTACTTATTTGTACACCGAGGGCGCCAAAAATGCATGCACACTTTCACAGTAGATATCTATTTAATATAATTCAAAGTTGGACCGAAAATCAACAGTAATGTGTAGTATGATGTTCTGTAAACAAACGTGACTCGCATACATTTTGATAGCGTTGCTACGTGTCAGGTAAATCAACAAAGAACTAATGAAGCCAAGATTATCGTATGATGTTCTGTAAACAGATGTGACACATTACGTTATGCTAGCGTTGCTACAACAAAACGGAGTCAAGATTATCGTTTGAACAGCGGAAAAGCAATTTTGAAGTGATATTGGAATATTGGAATCGGAGGTCCAATTGAGTTTCCACCGCGTTTTCCGGATCTAACTCCGTTGACCTATGGGGAACTCTTAAGGATGTTGTATGCCGTAGAAAACCAGGGACACAGGCAGCAAGCACTTCGGGAAGAAATTGAAACGAAAATGCTGCAATCGCTGAAGACACTTTCGCAAACGTTGCTCAATCAGTCGTTCAACGTACTCAGAAGTGTATGACGCCGATGGTGGGCATTTTGAGCAACTGTTGTAACTGTAAAAGTCTAAGATGATCAGTGCTCATCATTTTCTGTTTGTGTGAATTCAGTTTTGTTATGTTAACACAGTTTTTTCTTTGCTTGAAGTGTGCATACATTTTTTGGATACCCTCTGTATTTTCCATTCCATTTAAATTTTTAAACTGCTAAAAGAAATTACTCTTTTTTTGTCATTTAAAAGAAACAATAATTTCATAAGGAAATAACAACTTTAAATTCTCTAAACCTACTGATTAAGGCAAATGGCAAATATTTAATAACAACTTGTTACATTATTGAACATTGATGTTACATCACACCAAACATGCAATAACAGCAGCAGCAGCAGCAACAACAGCAACAAAAACAACAACAACAACAATAATAATAATAATAATAATAATAATAATAATAATAATGATAATAATAATACTTAGGGGTATTTAAATTAGTCTTGCAATTAATAGCACAAAAGTGTGTTAATTTAACATTTGAGTTTAATTTTATGTTCCTATACGTTAATTATGAGAAAGGTGTAAATGAAAGGTTTGTAAATGAATGTTTTTAAATTTATAACTTATGTATCTTGAACGTCTGACAATAGAAATATCCAAAAATTTAAACATTTGTTGATACATAATGTCCTCCTTGATATTAGTAGGGCCTTCTACATGCTGAAATTGAACTCTACTTTATTGTTTTTGTCCAGTTTTCTATTCTATTTAAGTCTATTGACGTAATTTTCAGCTTCAAAACGAGTAGCTGCTTTAGTGAATATCAGCATGTGATCTGCACAAGTTACACTATGAGTGCTCTGAAAAATTTACATTAAATAATGAGTCGTACATAATATTGCAAGCGTCCTGACCCAGCATTTTTAAGTAAATTTTGTCAACTTTGTGTGCAGCATTACTAACCTATTTAATTTAGTTTGAAAATATCTGTAGCATATTATGAAGAATCTTGGCTAACACGTTGCGCCTAATGTGCCCTTCACGTCCAGACTAAGAACAACTACACTGTTTCACTCAGTTATAAATTGTTTCAATATCACGCCTTCATCTAGTGTATCTTTTGAGGGCCGAATACAAACTAATGATTTCATCAGATTATTGACCGCCTGTCGTGCCTCAGTAGCAAAAACGGGCGTTGATTATTGGAAAACGCATGATGTAGACTTCTATTTCTTGATAACAAACAGATAACTTTATCTAAATCATAAGCCTAAAAGTCAAGAACCAAAATGCATTGAAGTTTAATTGTGATAAACATTGGCAGAAATTAACAGAAAGTCTCTCTATCTAAAACATCTCAGCAAAAAACAGAACTGAGTAATCAAGCATTGAAAACGATCTATAGAGGAGTTACGTTGCAATATTAACTATGGAGCCCCAGTCTGGGAAGTCATTACTAGGCCCGAATTCTTAGGTTTTAAACTGTTTTGTTCCTTGCTAGATAACTGTGGTATTTTAATATAGCTATACGTTTCTTTAACATAGGAATCACATAGTTGAATCTTATGAAACCTAAAAATGCCCACATAGGTCGTTAAAGCCTAAATTGACTAAAAATATCGTTTAAAATATTAAAACTAAATTGAATTTCAAAGACAAATCATTGCATTTAACTGTGTAATACAATTATTGTCATGTATTAATAGCATTGTCAAAATAATTTATTTTTAAAAGAAGCAAACTGAATTTCATTTCGTAATATTATTGTTGTCAGTCACGTTCAGTGCTATTTTGCTCTCGAACAAGCCTCTTATGTCTCTTTATTGACATTCACGTTCTGTTATAGAAAATTGTTCCATGTAACTTTTATTTAGAAGCAAACTAAATGGATTATTAAGAAGTTAACACTTCCAGTTTATTAACAACTACAGCAAGAAAGGAAAGGTTTCTAGAAGTTGTGGATCGGCAGCGGTTCCAATTTTTGTATTTTAAATGACCTACATAATTGAACAATAACCTAAATAACTGAAAAATGTTTTAGTTGAGTTTGATTAATTGAAAACTGTTCTAAACTAGTTGAATTAATTTAAAAAATATTCTAGTCAATTTTTTTAACTTAAAAAGTTAAAAAATAAATAAATAAATGGTTTAAAACTTTTTAAAAATTCAGTGCCATGACATGATAAATACTTACATATTTTAAGTAAGTTTAGCGCTTTACAACTTTAAAAAAGGCAGCGCGCTGACATTATAAATACTTGAATATTTTAAGTGTTCATAATTTTTGTGTTTCAGAACGATGGAAAATACGAGTAAAATTAAATTAAAATTCTTGTTATGGTATATTTATTTCAATGTGCTTATTTTACTTTAGCTATGAGAAACTTTAAAAAAAAACCCTAAAAGTGTTAAAATTAAAATAAACTATTTTAGCATGTTAAAAAACTAAAAATAATTATTTTAACATGTTATAAAACTAATTCAGGGTTTATAAAACATAAGAATGCGGGCCCTATCCATTACGATAGCTCTGCCCCCAAACAAATTACCAGGTGCTACTTGCACATGCATTGCACAACATTGAGGATTGCATTCTTTTAGTATACAGCCGTGCTCTGTTGGCCCATAACTGAAGTAATCACTGTACCTAACTTGTAGTAAGGACTTAACTTACAATTGATTTTACTTAATTGTACTTACTACTGAATAAATAAAATAATATATCTGGTTGAGAAACTAATGGCTATAATACATGCAACTGCACAGGAAAGTAAAGGTTCAGTAGCTTTTTTATTTGTTATGTGTTAAATAAAATTATCCAATGCAATAATAGATACCAAAGTATAAAAGCAAGCAATGTGACTTTACAAATTATTCCACTGCTGTATTTGAAAGGCTCCTTTAAAAAAAAAAATATTTAAATAGTGTATGCATTACTTACTTCTCTGTAGGCAGCTCTAAAAGCTATTCCTTGAAGGTTGTTTCTTTTTTGGTAGAACTGGCGATGTGAAACTGCCCACTTAGGTTCTCCAGTGCTTATGGTAAAATATCCAAAGGATATGGTCTGCAGGGGTAAATCATATTTCACTCTGTAAATTTCTCTAAGAATCAAAGAATCCTCATTGATGTATGTCGCCACTATAAATTCACAATTAAACGGTATGTACAGATCGTCGAAGAATTTCTCTAAGTTTGTGGATTTTGGTAGAAATATTAACCAAATGGCATCGGCACATTCTAGGCTTCCTGAATCTGAAAGCTGTAAGGAGAAAATATATGGATACATATCTTGTCGTAGAGATAGATCTACCTGTTTAACGTTAAAGTAAGTGTTTCAATGAAATTGCTTAAAAAGAAAAGCTTGTGTTTAAAAAATGCAGCATTCATTCCAAAAGAATTAGAGGGACTTGTCCAATTGAAAAGCACTCAGTTAATAGTTAATCACTGATATAAGACTCTTTATTTAACCTGTTTAATGGAGAGAAAACTTGAAACAAGGGCAACCACTGCTTAATAGGATGTCTTTCGACAATGCTTCTTTTTCCAGTTGACACCCACGCTCGCCCACGCGGAGGGAAAATTCAAAAGTTGCACATAACGGTTCGACACTCGAACGTAACTTGTTCCAAAATTCCCACGTAATTTATGCAATGATGAAATCTCAGTTCCTGGTTCAAAATTTCTTTCAATAAAGCACACTTAACTAAATATCGGATAAGGCTAGGCTACACTATATAGTTGAACGAATGACTTAAAGCTAGCTCACCTAACAAAATAACACTGTCAGTGGAAAACTGGCGGAAAATTGTCAACTGTCCCTAATTCCCAGCGTTTCGATAAATTTGACTTCAGTCAGACCGCCTCATGACGCCGCAAACATCTTGCGCCACTAGAGTTTAAGCGTTCTAATTGCAGTTCTTCCCGTCCCATTGGTGACTTCATCTCGCACTGTTCTCAGCAATGTCAGTTATAGCTTGAGTTCTCTGACCTAACTCTAAGCAATGTATTCAATAGGAGATGTTTACACGTCCGTGATAAATAAACTGGGATCGAGACAAAGGCTAACGGTTCGGAAAAGACATCTGTTTTACCCCTGCGTAGTCTTTGGAAAAATCCTCCAGAGTTTTACGGTCCCGGGTCGGGTATAGGTCATAAACCATTACATCTCTGTACAGTTTCGCACCCTCCTCGATAATTTTGTGCAAAGCAACTTTTCGCTTTCTCTAACATGTTCTAAATGGTTGGTTCAAATATACTGTGCTTATGAGAATCATAAATTGGTTCGTTTATTTATGTATACTGCATTAAATATCATCGCTCATAATTGCCTTGGTTTTAAGGGGTAGGGGAAACCCCTGTTTCATATATCAATCTGCGCATTACATTTCTTTGTAGGAGAATATTTTTATATTAAGTCAACCGGAATTGCGTGTTACTTATATGATTGATATACACATTGCAAAACACATTTTTACCAATGGAGATAAGACATGATGAAAATCTTTGCTACCAGCTGACAGAAGTATCACAATATTTCATTGCATTTTCTCTGACGGCTGATGAGAGCATAGACATATCCAATAAGCCTCAGATTGCAATTTTGTACCACTGAAACGCACTACAGGCCAGAATGCATTATCTGCCGTTAAAGCAAGTGTAGATAAGATAGACTTTTCATGAAAGGTGCTTAAATCTGTAACTTTCGATGAGATGTAGATAAATCGGAGTTTATTACACATTAAAACAAAAATAGATGATTTGAATATTCAAGAGGAAAGCATTACACTATATTTCATTATCCATCTGGAGAAGTATCTAGCGTTCTGAATAATTCATGAGTGTTGTAAAAACAACTTATGTAATTAGAGCCCGTGGACAGAAGCATCGTCAGCTAGAAGACTTTGCTGGAAGATGTTGACAGTGAATATAGTGGCATATTATGCCAGTGGCTTATTCCCGGGAAAATTCATCAACATGTTACGAGGTATTAGATGAAATATGTACATTTACGGATACCAGGCTATACAGTTCCCAGACTAATTGACAGTAAATAGAGATCGGATTTTGCTTTTTTGGCAGATCTGATAGATACTTAAATGAACCGAATGCTGCCCTACAAGGAAACATTAGGTTATCGATCACTATTTTGTCGTAATAGAAGCACTCAAAAGAAAGTTGGCCGTTTGAGAAAGAGATCCAATAAACGAAACATGCATCATTTTCCAAAATTGCAGGATGATATTCAACAAATATTGAAATCAATGTTCAGGAGCTATAAATGTTCTAAGCACTCTTCAAAATGAATTTGGAATAAAATTTCAAAATTTGGTAGCACTTGAAAATGATTTCAATAATTTTGCGTCATCTTTTTCTTTATATTATAAAAAAGCACTTAAATATGTACAGCTGGAATAGATTGAAGGAACAACGAAATAAAGTCTTTTTTCTATAACAGGCAAAGTCGAGCGGAGTCCTGTAAATACCTTCCAAAGACAAAGTTTCCAAGATTATTCAGACATGCAGCGAAAATGAAGTGCATGTTTGTATCAACATACGAGGTTAGGTCCACAACCTGACCTAACCATTTTCTAGGTATGATATAGACAGAAATTATATTTCACTTTTCAATGTAGTTACCCTATATTGCTATTCACTTGTCACATCTTTGAATTAACATTCCAATCCCCCCTCCAAAATAGCCACAGGTCTTATCTGCAAAATGGGCATAAACAGCGCTCATCACTTCTTCGTCACACTTCAGTTTCCTTCCTCGAAATCCTTCTGGAGTTCTGAGAAAAGAAAATAGTCACTGGGAGCTAGATCTGGGCTGTAGGGTGGACGGTCCATCTTCTTGAAGCCAAATTTCTTCATAGTTTCCTTTGCAACAAGAGCTGTGTGCACAGGCGCGTTGTCGTGGAGAAGGCGCACAACACCGCTCAGCTTTCCTGGCATTTTCTCTTTGATGGAAGCACGTAGTTTGTGCAGTAGGCCAGCATAGTACTCCCCATTTACTGTGGTGTTCCTCTCCTTGAAGTCAATGAAGAGTATTCCTTCACAGTTCCAAAAGATTGTGGCCAAGATATTCTTGGTGTACTGAGTGACCTTGGCCTTTAGATGCGGTGCTTCGCCAGGTTTACGCCTGGCACTCCATTGATTATCTTTTGGGCAAGGGATCATAGTAGAGGACCATGGTTTCATTTCCTGTAGCAATGGTTTGCAGAAATTCTCTCTCGTTGCCACGGTAGAGCTCCAAAAATGCCTGACAACAGATGACTCGTTGCTGCTTTTGGACTGAGGAAAGAAGTCTAGTCACCCATCTTGCACTAACCTTATTCATGTTTAAATGTTCATGAATAATTGGAAGGACTGTTGTTTTAGAAAGGCCTAACCTTGCTACTATTTCTGTAACTTTGAGTCGCCAATCTTCCATAATTTCTCCTTCCACAAGAGCGGTCGATGTTTTCAGGAGTGAGCACCTCCAAGGGCCGACCTGCACGCTCTTCGTCTTCAATGCTTTCTCAAACCATTCGAAAAAGTTTGGCACATTCTTTTACGGTAGAATATGAGGGGGATGCTTCCCCATATACACCGTCCTATCGCCGTTTAATTTCATTTGGAGTAAGTCCTTCTTTTGTGAACTCCATTTTTACATGTCGCGATCTTCTACATATAGCCTTCTTTATACAAATATATCTGAACTGAACACAGTGGAGCGGAAGTTACAGCTACAATTATTTACTTAACAGATAAGGTATAACACCAGATAAGGGTTTTGTGAAGGCGATAATTCTTTTCGGCGAGGCCGGAAACTTATGGACCTACCCTCTTAGGTATGTGAGCAATTTTTTGTATGAGTCTTGTCAAAACTAAATACAAAAGACAGTTATAGGGTTAAAAATTGAAAAGTGTCCTTAGAATTAATTGTGCACAAACACAAATACCTAATATTCATACTCTGGCAAGGGCAAAAATATTCCCGAGGTTGCACTCGTATAATGTGAAAAACAAATTAATTTTAACTACTAAGTTTTGTAAGAGAGTGAGAGCTTAATATAACGCAATTCTTTCTGATAGAGGAGTGAGCATATTTTGGAAATTAGTGAAAGGTTCATTTATAACACTGTAAACTTAATTGTACAGTTATGTAATGGAAAGGCATTAAAAGTTTTGTTTTTGACCATTTTTAAACAAGCAAATAAATGTAACCTTACAAGAACTAAATACTGTTATCCTCTATGAAATAAACGTCTGTTTAAACAATGTCATTATAAGAGCTTCTCATTTCTCAATATTATTACAAAATAATCATAATAATAAGTCATTGCCTTTAACCTCTCTGGAGCTGGCATCTTCTTTCGCCTATTCCTCTCCCCTGATGTAACTTGCTGGGCTTATCTGCTCTAGAAGTCTAAACTAAGCTATATAACACAATAAATAGGTTATTAATTGTTCAATGCTATATTGTCATATGATTAGTCAGAGATTTAAGAGGTTTTCATACCACTAAATCTTGAAAACGATGATGAAGAGCTATAAAAAATTGAAATTTTCTCTCTCGTGAAGCAGCTGTGAAGTGATTTTAAGCCAAATTAACCCTATTTTGCTTTAACAATCACTTATTAGTATATAATTTCGACTTTTTTACCACTGTTATTATTTGGGGGGGGTTCATAAGCAAATTTATTGGATAAACGCTTGGGAACACCAAGTACATTACAATCGTCATATGGTAACTTTTAACAAATTTACTGTATATAGTATCGTGGAAAGTTGTTTAAGAATTATTGAAGTACTAGATACCATGTTTAGTAACGTAGATCAGTACATTTAATTATTTTAAAATTAATATGTAATTTGTAAAATGAAAATAGCAAATAAAGATATCTGGATTAATATGTCCCGATAGAGCATATTGTAAGTACTACAGACGAAAAATAAAAAATATTTTAATAAGCATATAGTATATACATAAAATAATTTCTATATTGGCATTAATTAATAATAATCAAATTTAGCAAGAAAACCTTAATTAAACAAAGAAAAAATAAAACCACAATTGCACAATAACTAAAATTCCTTAGTTAAATATTTTCAAAAAACATGTATAATATACATATAATTAATGGTTAGTAACAGTTTAATTCTAGTCTAAACTATTTCAACTGATGTGTAAATGTAGAAAGGACATTGAAAAAACGTAACGGAAATATTACAAATGGTCTTCTGAGTTACATCTATATAAGCCTAAGTTGTTTCTATTCCGAGTGTGGTAATTATGTGACATATCTTATTCACACAACTTTCTTAAGTATAAAAATACATTTAAATAAAATATAGTATTCTCTGCCTCAAATTGCCCGCTCTGAAATCGTGGTATAGGTTCATGAACACATAGTAAACGAATATTGATTTGATTTATTTATCTGAACCAAGATAAAATGTTTCCTTGAACACACAAAATAACAAATTGCAATTACAATAAAAACAGCTATAAACTAGTAAAATGGGCGAACCATATAAATTCTTTTATAATCAGCGCAGAATATTTAATGATAGATAAAACAATATCATGTTTGAGCTCTGTTGGTAATGTACATAGTGAGGTTATTTGGGTTATGAGTCGCCTAAGCAAGTGGAAATGCAGCCACCGCAACCAGAAAAAGGGAAATAAAGTCGCCGCAGGTAAAGTTAGTATTTTTATTTTAGTATTTATAATTTTACTGAAAGCATAAATTACTAAACGATTCAAATTTATAATGCTAAGCGCTAATCTGTGTTGTAAGATATGTTGAAAATGATGCCCCTTAGCGGCAATACATTGCCGGCATCTATGTATGAAATTCCTGTGAACTTAGATTTTTAGGTGTGATTTTAGCAATTTCTCGCCTGATATTTTATCTTCCACCATGATAGTAATGCCTTCATAAAAAATAAGTCCTATAAGTCTATACAAATTCAAATTCACACCAAACGCCAATTTTTTCAGGATGGAGCGAAACTTCATACACAATGTTGGGTTTGTGAGCTCCAATATCGGTCTTTTTGTGAGACGATGCGTCCAGCAGCAAACCTCCAGTATCCAATTACAGAATCGAACTCTAGTCGCTGATGTCACGGTCCACACAGTCATTTTATAAGGTTCTAATTTAAGTACCTTAGTGGCATTTCTCCGGGTATTCCTGTTTTCCCAGCCACTCATTTCACTGTGGCTTCATCAATATCTCATTTCCATCTTTACCTCATCAATTAACGTAATGTAACCACCGTTTCAGCCGGTCCTGGTGATGTAGTGCCTTCTAAACCCAAGATCGCGGGTGCAAACCCGGCCAGGATCGATGAATTTTCGCGGGTGTAAAAATCCTTGACTTCCTTCGGAAGGGAAGTAAAGCCGTGGGTCCCGTGTCGTACATTTACGGCACAATAAAGAACCTCAAGCCTGGAAGAAGAGACCTCTGAGCAAAATTTGTCGGTCGTTTCACGCCCTGAGTTGAATGGGACGCTGATGACTTGAGATATTAAAGAGCGTCCATAAACAAACTAAATAAACAACGACCGCTTCCCAGTGCGGAGGACAGCGGTGGACTGTGTTACTTCCTTCTGCCAACCGTGAGCGGAACAGGAAAACCAAGTGTCACATATGCAGATAAACCCATTCTTAGGGTGAATAGCTGGGAAACTTAGACCACAAAGTTCCCTGAGCTCAATCAGGCTAATTACCATCTATCATCTACCAGTCAGTTATCTTTGGGATAAAGCAGCTGCACTTTCCAGGCATACCAACCTAAGAAGTGGGCTACACTCTCTCCAGACTGGTGACGCATCCCATAAGTTTGTATAGACAATGGTAGCATTAAAAAAAAGGAGAGACTATTAAACTGGTGCCAAAAAGGCAGAAGTACGTAATCCGTGCTGTAGAAGAAGAAGAGAAAGAAACAGTAAACAATAGTTCGAACAAAGAATGAGAAGAAAAGGATAGTACCTTTGCGTCAAAATTCACCAATATAAAGAAAAATTACAAGGAAAGGAAAAAAAAAAAAAAAAAAAAAAATTAAACAGGCTGTCAAACGGAGAAGAAAAACCTTTGAAAAATATTCAGTAGTTGATACACAAAACAAATTATATTGAAATATTATGAAATCATTATAGGAGAAATAGGAAGCTATTTCGCTGTTAAAATTTCCAAGGGCTGAAAAATATAAAAAATTAAGCATTTAAATATATTAGAATATTTAAAATGCCAGAAATAATGAAAAATTGAAGACAGGGAAAGAATATTACTAGAGACAGAAATTGCCTTGGTTAAATTCAAAAAAGAGTTTGGGAGGTACAACAGCTGAAAGCAAACTTATGCCGAAACAAGGAAAACAAATTACCTTTGGCATTTTCCGGTATTTTAGGAGCTTAGAGACACAAACTATTGTTTATCACGAAACATCTTACCATGCAGTTTAATTGTACCATTAGACACGAAAACATAAAAATGGTAGAGAACAGCAAACAGAACAATTTATGTCTTTAACTCCATCATGTATCTATTTGTTCAAGGAGAGGATGGTTGCTGCTGTTGCTGTTTTGTAATAAATAGTTCGTGAATTTGTTCCTTCTCCTCTTAAACCCTTTAGTTTGCAATCAGATATCGTTGGATTCACAGTAACTTTCCGGGGGGGGGGGAAACTAAATTTTTTACATCCGTGCCATTTCTACTGTCTTTTCGCTTACTCAGTACCAAGTACTAAGTCTAATTTTAAAAATACAAATAAATGATGAACTTATTATGTTGAAGAAAACATTTAAAGAGAAAATCTTTGCTTATTTTATCACCAAGGAAATAATGCAATTAATGTCTGTAAACTTAGCACATAACTCAACACAGCCAAATGTGGCCGAAGTCGTTAAGGCGCGGACTCGTGAGCTGGAGATATGGGGTTCAATTCCGCCAGGACCGTCCTCCCTTAATGAGGTTTTTTCCAGGTTTTCCTGTCCTCATAAATGGCAAATGCCGGGGAGGTACCCTAAACTTAGGCCTGGAACGTTTCCTTCCATAAAAAAAAATAATCATTTTCCGATATATAATTTCATTTCATGTATCATCAGTGTTCACCGCCTGTGGTGCCGCAGTAGTACAAACGGACGTTAAACACCATTAAATAAAAAAAGGAATATAGTTAACGACATATTTCAGCGTGTGGATGATCAATTGGCTACAATTTCAACGATTTATAATCTTTTTTGCTTACAAAACTTTTATCCGATACGTTGATTTGAAGTAAAAAATAAAGTTAAATTGTTATTTTTTTAAAATTAAATTATATAGTTTTAATTCTATATTTTCGGGATATAATATCAGTAATAAGAACACAAAACTTTCAATTCTTTGAAATAAAAGTAACAGTTAGATTATTGACCTCGTTTAGCCTCGGCAACCAATAACTTGGGTCGTAAAGTGACGTAATATTCCATTTAAATTTGAACATAGAAAAGAATTTAAGTCAGAAATTCCTTTCATGTTTAAGTTTACAGATGAAAACTAAATAGTGTTTAACGCCCGTTTTTGCTACAGAGGCACCACAGGCGATGAACACTGATGATACATGAGATAAATGGTATATTGGGAAAGATTTTATGTTTAAGGAAAGAATCGTTCCAGGGCAAAGTTTATGATACCTCCCCGGCCTTTGCCATTTCTGAGGACTGAGGAAAACCTGGAAAAAACCTCAGTAAGGGAAGACGGTCCTGGTGGTATTCGAACCCCAGACCTCCTGCTCACGAGTCCGCGCCTTAACAACCTCGGCTACTCGTGGCGGCAGTTTTACAGAATGTAAAACATTTGGGTTCATTTAATAAACGACACTCATTTAGTCTTGAGTCATGAATTTCTGTTTTAAATTTTGTTACATTTTTAAAATAATAAATTCATTAAAAATAACTGGTTGGAAAGCCCAACTTTATTATACGATTTTGTAAATGGAACAGTGAATTAAGACTGGTCTCTGAGAGGCAGCCCTATGCAATAAATCTATATCAAATAAATGACAGAAGTAGAACTAAATAGATTAGGCAGATAATCTCGGAGGGCACTGATTTATATTTGGACTTCCGCAATCTGCTACGTGTGTTCCCAATATGTTTATTCCATTTCAAGTATTGGTTCTTTACAATTCCTAGATATTTGACAGATGTGCATACATTTAAAGTGGAGGAATTGAACTATATTTTTTAATAATTACCTTCGCATTGTTTACTTAAGTAATTTTATCTAAGTCTGAGATCGTTTAAAAGAATGGAACTTAAACAATTTTGAAATATTAAGGAACATCTTTAATTTGTGTTGTAGAGTTTAAATGTATGGAAACTTTGTTTGTTTTGTTTTGTCAATAATTTATTTTGCGAATTACCCAAAGCATGCCCAAATCTGTTTTGAGTATGATAAAAAGTATCAAAGTGACTATAAAAGTTAATTTTTTAACAACTTGAATACCATTAGCAGAATGCATAAAATATAATGAATAATTTCATATTGCGATTTAAAATATCTTAACATTTTCCAGTTAAATCATTGAATGTTAATTGATATTAATAATAGACTACACATAAAGCTGATTGCAAGAATATTATCAGCAATGCTATATACTTACAGTAACGCGGCATTAACTTTCCCACGTCTGTTTTAGTTCTAAAGACACATAGGTAACACGAAACGCAAATGTTTTGTTAAAAATATAGAGGCATTAAAGATTTTAGTAAAAATACCAGAAACTACACTGAGAACAATGGAATTGGTGTACAGGCGGTTGTGAGGTCAACTATGGCGTATGGGGCCGAAATTGGGGAGGGGGAAACGCCGAGGAGCTTAGTCAGGTACAAACACAGTCTCTAAAACGGTGGCTACAAGTCGGGAGAGGTACAGCAAATTGGGGGGCTCTTAAAGAGTTTGGTATTTCTAATGAAAATGTGGATTTAAAAAAAAGAACAATTAAGTATTGGTTAAGGATAATACGGGGGAATCAAGCTCTTCCTCCAGCAGTCTGTCTAAGGGAGCAAATAAGGGAAAGATGATATACGGAATGGGCATCAAAAATTAGGAAAGGCTTAGACAAAATTGGATTGGGATATATTTGTTTAAGGGAAGAGAACATTACGCGGAATAGTTGGAAAATAGTTAACAGACGTTTGCGAGATATAGATAGACATAATACTGAGACTCAATGCGCAGAAAAAGTATCGCTTAACCTACAGGCTCAAATACATCCAGTGTGGGGAAGGGAGGATTATTTAGATATCAGTGACAGAGAAGAAAGAAGTGGTGTCGCATGGTTCAGATTAGGGGCTTGGAAAGGAAACAAAACATTTGATGCTCTCGGGAAAAGAAGTTGTCCATTGTGCGAAGAGAGCGATACCTGGAAACATATTTTGGCAGAAAGCAGGGAAACGGAGGTTTTAAGAAATGAGCATTTATCACCGCAATTTTTGAATTCCAATAGAAGTTTGAACATTTGCCGGGAAGTGTTGGTGCATGCGAGATACACAAACAATTTGGGAATATTTCTAGAGAAGACCCGACGAAGAAGGTTGATGGCCATAAGGAAGAAGGGGAGATGGAGAGGGGGTATGAGTAAAGGGAAGGGGGGGGGGCTGAAGAGTAGGGACTCCATGTGTTTGTATATAAAATTATTAATAGAAAACTTAAATATATCGAAGCATTTGTATATTTGTATGTATGTGCATGACCCTTTTGATTGTTACAAGGATATTAGCATGTGCGGCCATAAGTCCATGCCACAGTTGTATTTATTTGTGCGTATCCTACAACATACAATAAAACGTTCATAATCGCTACTGCTACTTACCTCTAACATACCGCGTCTGGTATCCTCGTTGCCACTAGGGATCACATACAGGGGATATACGTAGCATGTCTCAGGATATTCCATCAGTGATTCGAAGGTGAAGGTAGTAATGGGAATCATGTGAACCGCAACAGCCTGCATGATCTCAGCCATGTATTCTGTGTTGTAGAATTCTGTAGAGAGGTAAGAGAACGCTTTCATGCTTTAGAGTAGGCAACTAAAAAGTTCAAACGGACCCAGATAAATTACCCCTAATGGCAGATGTTTCATAATTGACGAAACTTTAATATTTAAAGAGCTTTGGCAAAGAACAGAATCTCAATGTTCTTTGCCATCTTTCTCATTTCATTTGGAGTGCATGTTGAAAATGAATAGAGACGAAGATTTAATTGGAAAAGTTTTTACCAAGTGACAAATAATTTACTTCTAATTCAAACCTCGCAGGGATCTAAAAGAACTTGAAACTACTAAAATGTTCGCACTAAATCTTAATATTTCTATGTGTTTAAATTTTTTCTTTAAATCTGCTCTTTATTACGTTGCATTATTTCTTTTTCCTAAGTAAATGCAAAATATATTTTTAAATATTAAAAGACATCTACAACGGTCAAAAACTAACTCTAGTGCTACCAGTTTTCGTTTGATAGTTGTTTAATTTGCTCCAAAATATATTTCTCTTTAAATATAAAGAGAAGTTTTGTTTTATTAAGTTTGTTATATTTTTAGGTTTGTTTAAGTAGCAGCCCTGCTCTCTATGTATGTTTATTTGATAAAATTAAAACATAATTTTCATGTTTTTTGGTGTTCACATATAATTGTTTCTGAAGAGAATTATCACAAGGTTAGTGTACAAATTATATCATATTATGACAAAAGGAAAATAATATTTAAGAAATAAATAAATGTTGAAAAACCTAAGCCAGTCATGTAAACAGGAACTGAACCAAGGCGCGATGGATGTGAATTGCACCAAAATGGTGGGTGTTCGACAGCTGCGCGTGAAAATTCCAAGAATTTTTGGTATATAATAACTATAATAATTGTTATTTATCATGAAATGGGAAAACTCTCATAGAGGTACACAGAAGAAATTAAAGTGTTAAACTTACCTAGGATAACAACAGAGTTAATAAAAAGAGCATTAGGAGATGATGAAACTCGGTTAAAAAATACGCCACCTATTCACGCAAAATAGTACAACTACTTTTATAGCCGAAATCGACGGAAGTAGGAAACTGCTTGCATTATGAGCTTACGTCACGTTTGTACTAACAGTAAAAATGCACTAGAAACCACAATGTAAAAGATAACGGTGAAATAAGGGAAATGCACAAACCATGTTTAAAGTTATCTGAAATAAAATATTACATGCGGGCATTAGTACTAGATAAATTAATGCAGTAGCAAATAAAATACCGGTGGAATAATGGGCAAATGGTAAACATCAAGCTATTCACTTTTAAACGTTATATTACTAGTATATCAACCTTGAGCACGACCATGTTGATTTATACGAGTGGTATACATAATATTCGAAACTAGTGCTGCCATCTGGTCAAAATCTTACTTTGAGACTAATGACGCCGTCACCCTCGAAGTATACACGCATACATCAGTCCCAGCGATTCTGCATTTTCCAAGTGCATCTTAGAAGTCATTTCTTTGTGGGTGTTTAGCACAGACAGCGCTTCTTCTTGAACCCTCTCAATTGTGTCGAAACCGACGTCCATGCAACTTGATTTTCAGTTTGAGGAATAGAGCAAAGTCGCAGGGTGCCAAATCAAGCGAGCACAGTGGGTGGGGGACAACCGTCATGTTGTTTTTCGTCAAAAAGCTCCTGGTGAACAAGGAACTGTGACAGCGCGCATTATCGTGTTGCAACAGCCAGTTCCTTTTGTCGCCAAAGTTCGGGCTGTCATCTCCACACATTTTCACGGAGCTGTGGCAAAACGTCACAATAGTACGTGGAATTCACTGTTTGATTTGGTGGGACGAATTCTTTGTGCGCAATCTCCTTGGTATCAAAGAAAACAAAGAGCATGCACTTGATTTTGCTCTTCACTTGTCTCGCGTTTTTGGTGTTGGTGAGTTCGGGCTCTTCCACTGGGAGGATTGTTGTTTCGCCTCAGGGTCATAAGCGTACATCCAGCTCTAGTCCCTGGTGATGACCCTGGACAAGAAGATTGGGTCATCGGATACGGCCTGACGAAACTCCGTGTAAACTTCAACATGCTGCGCCTTTTAATCAGCAGTCAGGATCCTTGGCACAAATTTTGCGGCGACACGATGCATGCGCAATTTATCAGTTAAAATTCGTTGGAATGTTCTATAAGCCATGCCCCATAACCAATTCCCATTTCATGAGCAAGGTCCATAACCGATTCCCATTTCATGAATATGGTTTTCAATGGTTCCACGTCGATCCTCACGAACGAGGTGTTGAACTTTGGCAATAATGTCACGCATTGTGCAGCTGACAGCCCTACCTGTGTGATCATCGTCTTCAATAGCTGTACGGCCGGCCCTGAACCGAGCATGCCACTCAAACACACGTTTACAGCTCATGCTTTGTCTCCCAAATACTTGTTGAATCATTGCGAGGGTCTGCGTAGCATTTTCCCCGAGATTTGCACAGAATTTAATGCACACCCTCTGTTCTATCTATGCATCCATCGTAAAATCGCCACACACTACACACATAGTATCATGAAAATTACTATAGAACCTAAACACATCTACCCAGCTGCATGAAACTTTAAACACTCATCAGATGTGCTAGTGATGCCACCTAACGGTACAAAACTCTACAGCAACTGCTGTCGAGATGGCAACACCAGTCCCGAATATTGTGGATACCACCTGATAGTGACGTCAAAAAACCAACGATTGATGCATCCATGCTAACAATGCAACAATAGAAAAAATGCAAATAGTAATGAACACATTAACCTAGAGCTAACCTAGAAACCGGTGGACCCAGTGGTTTACTGCGGCTTGCGGCAACCTAACGGTCTCCGCTCGCCTCCTATTCGAAATAAAAACATGCAAACCTATTGGTACATCTTAAAATTATATAGCAGGTGGTTTGAAAACCCTGAAAAACAAATTTGGAATCGCTGAAGCAAATGCACACGTTGAGAAAAATCTGAAGCTGAGATGCAGATTCCCCCGGTGGTGAAAAATGTTAGGCATACAACAAAACAGTACTATTTGGTGAAATTATATAGATGTTGGCAACTCTGAAAAATAAACAACGAACTACTGAAGAAACTTTGTAGAGCTGCTCTTGGAGAAAACGGAAGACAAGTGAGCGGACATAATAATATGGAAATTTGTTACATTCATCACTGGATACTTGCGACCATTTTCAGTAACACCAAAAATAGCAAAATTGGTTGCATCTAATGGAAAAGTGTTGGTTACCATGCAGAGCTTTGCTGTTTGTCCTCAGGATCGAAATGGTGTAGACAAGTTTCATCGCCAGGGAATGTTTTTGAAAGAAACTACGCATCTTCCAGAAACATCAACTGCGTGCAAACCTGCACGCCAACATCCTTTTGTTCTTTGAAATCACCGTGCACAATCGCATGTGAAAATTTTCAGTTATCAATATGGGTGACGCACAGTAAAATTTTGTGAGTGTTATTAATGTTATTTGACAATTTTCTATGACAATGACAGCAGCAGTACTGATGCTCTTTTCCGTTCGAGCACAAACCTGGAGTTCTGGGTCAACCTTCAATTGAAATTGATTGTCTCCCCTCTTTAAATATTTTAAACCTCCTCAAACTGTTCTCCATAGAGCTCCTGTAACATTTCTTCAGCTATAGATTTGTTGAGATGAAAGTTCGTCGTGTATCACCTCCTCTTGCTGTACGCGAAACTGAGCATGTCGCAACTTGAACACCTCTCAAGGCGGGAACCAGAAGTGTCAATGAAACTAGACCATATGTACGAGGGTAACTTCATAAGTTTCCGGCCTTGCCGATGAAGATTATCGCCTTCACAAAATCCTTATCTGCTGTCAAACCTTATCTGTTATGTAAATCATTGCAACTACAACTTCCGCTCCGCTGTGTTCAGTTGATCAGATATAGTTGCATAAAGAAGGCTATGTGTAGAAGACTGTGGCATGTTCAAAATGGAGTTTCGAGCTGTTATTAAGTTCTTCACAAAAGAAGGACTTACTCCAAATGAAATGAAACAGCGATTGGACGGTGTATATGGGGAAGCATCCCCCTCATATTCTACCGTAAAAGAATGGGCTAAACTTTTTCAAATGGGTCGAGAAAGCATTGAAGTCGAAGAGCTTGGAGATCGGCCCTTGGAGGTGCTCACTCCTGAAAACATCACTCATGTGGAAGGAGAAATTATGGAAAACCGGCGGCTCAAAGTTACAGAAATAGCAGCAAGGTTGGGCATTTCTAAAACAACATTCCTTGGAATTATTCATGAACATTTAAACATGAATAAGGTTAGTACCTAGACTTCTTTCCTCAGTCCAAAAGCAGCAACGAGTCATCTGTTGTCAGGCATTTTAGGAGCTCTACCGTGGCAACGAGAGAAAAGTTCTGCTACCATTGTTACGGGAGATGAAACTATGGTCCTCTACTATGATACTTTGTCCAAAAGAGAATCACTAGATTGGCTTAAGCACCGCCTCGAAATGCCAAGGTCACTCAATCAAGCAAGATCATAGCCACAATCTTTTGAGACTGTGAAGGAATACTCTTCATTGACTTCAAGGAGAGAAACACCACAGTAAATGGGGAGTACTATGCTGGCCTAGTGCACAGACTACGTGCTTCTATCAAAGAGAAAAGGCGAGGAAAACTGAGTGGTGATGTGCGCCTTCTTCACGAAAACGCGCCTGTGCACCAGCTCTTGTTGCAAAGGAAGCTGTGAAGAATTGTGGCTTCAAAGAGATCGACCATTCACCCTACAGCCCAGATCTATCTCCCAGTGACTATTTCCTCTTCTCAAAACTCAAGCAAGACCTTCGAGGAAGGAAATTTAAATGTGAGAAGAAGTGACGGATGCTGTTTATGCCCATTTTGCAGACAAGACGTCTGACTTTTGATTTGGGGGAATTGAAATGTTAATTGAAACATGTGAGAAGTGTATTTGCAATAAAGGGTAACTATATTGAAGGTGAAATATAATTTTTCTCTTCATCATACGTAGAAAATATTTAGGCCGGAAACTTATGGACGTACCTCATACATTATGCATTAAGCTAACAAAATATTGTAACGCTAAATTTTAACCTGAGAAATTATGCCAATAAAAATGACGAACATTTTTTATTGAACAGCGTTGGTTTATTTGCAGAAAACGTACTATCGGCTGTATTGTTTTTTTTGTGTGTGTGTGTGTGTAGTTACTACTATTTTTTTTCGGGTATAATTGCCTTTAAACATTATGAATTTACACTAATATATAAAATTGTAAAATTAAAGCAATTAAATTAATTTACTTAAAGAAAAAAATCATTCACCCAATAATATATCCCTTATCCCTCTTACCATATTCTTTTTTCAAAGTGTTATTTTGTAAGATTCCTACGTGTCCAATTTATACGGCTTAGTCCGTACAGGATATTGGGCTAGAGTAGAGGTAAAAGAGAAAAGGCTAATATGATAATGCTCACTATAAATACACGTGAGAGGTCTTCGTTTGTCATTTGTTATAGTAAATTATATAAACTATCCTTAAAAGCATGTTTATATATATATATATATATATATATATATAAACATGCTTTTAAGGATAGTTTATATAAGGATACAATAGTTTATATAAGGATGAAAAATAAAAATAAAGAAACACTATTAACAATGTAACAAATTAACACTAATAATAAAAGTAGATAAAGATAAAACACAGAGAAAGAGTCACACTTGAAACTGCTATATTTCGAACTACTGCGAGTTCTTCTTCTTGCCATTGAAGAACTCGCAGTAGTTCGAAATATAGCAGTTTCAAGTGTGACTCTTTCTCTGTGTTTTATCTTTATCTACTTTTATTATTAGTATATATATATATATATATATATATATATATATATGTTATTGTATTTCTTAGCATACATGGTAAAGAGCTTCATTTCAACAACAAACAGGTGTTTGCACTTACGCTTTTTATGCAATCTTATTAAACGAATAGTCTGGTATTTTGAGATTTTTTAAATCTTATTTTTGTAGACATTTGAATAGATTATTTTTCTCAGTAACATTCTTTCGGTCACGGTGTATTTGTTTATTAAACACTCTGCGTATTCAAATGGATTTTTCTACTGTATTTTTTTTACTGTATTTTTCTATGATGGGGGTCCCAGAATTCAACCACACAAATATCAAGGATTTTGTAGGGGTCCTTGATAAACTTTTTGCGATAGGAAACCTGTGTTCTGTGGTTTCTAAATTTCATGCAATAACATAAAATCTGTTGATGATCAGAACGCCACTGATTAAACCTCCACAGGAGGTTGGGAAAAAGACAGTCGCTTCACTTGGTCTAGGCATTGTTCCTGAATAGCGGTGTGGTTAAAAACTACTAGGTATAGCGGAGTTAGATATTGTGATGGAGGGGGAAATTCGAACTTCCTTAACTTTATGTTTTTTTTTTTTTTTTGTAGTTAAATTTTATTTCCTTTGTTATTCAGAACGCTCTTTCACTCTAACGAATTAAGCAAAATAAATTACAACGTGTTTAACGGTAAGGCTGTGAATAACAAAATAATTCTAAAATTGCAAGAGTAAAGCCATTACCAAATGTTTATCCCCTTGACCCGTGTTGTGCATCTAGTATTGTATGTGCAAGTACATTTCAAAATTTAGAGGATGTTTCCTCCACTCTAGCCAATGATGGTAGACAAGAGTAAGTACTTAAAAGAAAAATAATCGGCTTTCTCCATATGCCTGAATGAAACCAAATAACTAAGAACATTTAAAAATTAACTGCTTTCTAGCTTTTCACTGTTACATGAAAACAAAGCAAAATAAAGTTGGAGGATTAAGGAAAAAGGGTATTTTAAGTGCAAAAATTAAAACAGAGATCACCAGAGAAATTGTTCGATGTTTCGGCCTGTAACATCCCTGCAAAGAGTGCACCTACAAAATAAATGATCCTCGCATCCTCTCAAAAAGATCTGGAGTGCTAGAACCTGATCACAAGCAAACAAGATGATGATGCATACACGAGGCTCTTAAGATGTCCGGGGGTTGAGATCCGGAGAACGCGGTGGCCAATCTACAGGACCACTTCTTCCAATCTACTGCCCAGGAAGCACATCATCGAGATAATCTCGTACTTCCATGCTGAAATGTGCTACAACCACATCTGAGGTCGGATGTTCAGACGGATGTCTTCCAAAATCATGGGTGAGGAACTGAAGATATATGTGCCCATTTAACCGTGTAAAAGGAGATACGGTCCAATTATTTGATTGGACACGATGCCTGCCCCCACGTTGATGCTGAATCTGTGCAGAAACCAGTCTCCATTGCTGCATGCGGCTGCTCATATTCCCATACATGGCTGTTCCTATGGTTCAGAAGAGCCCACCTCTTGTGAACATGGCCTCGTCGGAGAAGAGAAGCGGGGAGAAGAAGTCAGGCTGTTCATTCTGCCTCTCCAAGGCCCACCTGCACCTTAAGCAAGACACGATGGACTTGTTCGTGTTCATGCAATTGCTCGGGTGCTGGTGTAAAATTCCGCCAAACTCTGGTAAGCTCTTCTTCTTGAAAGGCAGGAGTACGACGCCTTCGGTGGGCACCAGCATCGGGGCTGTGTACCATTAAAGATCCAGTTTCCTGCAAATGCCGCAATTTTGGAAGGGCGAGCTTACCGCATGATGTCTGTGTGGAAGTCTATTCCTGAACAGCTGTGCAGCTACAGATGCATGTCCTCATGCTTCCCCATAAATCAAATGCATATCGGCATGCTCGGCAAATGAAAATTCGTTAGCCACGTTTCGGAGCATCTGTTGCGTTTGATACACAAAGCAGAAAATGGCCCATCAACTGCTTACCAAATGGTAACGAAGGAAGCCGACCAGTTGCGATTTCAGTAACAGGGATTACTTTAGGCGAATAATTTCCTTGATGAGCATGTAAACATGTTACCTTATTTGGTTAGTGTGTCACGCTAATTATGCGAAAGTAGTGGGTTCGTTACCCTCATGTCTTAAGTTTTCTTTTTCTCTCACTTTACTTTTTACTTTTTCATACGTTAGATTGTTTTAGTTCAGGTGTTACAAAATAATAATAATAATAATAATAATAATAATAATAATAATAATAATAATAATAATAATAAAAACTACAACACTAACACTTTCACTGCCGTTCGGACGCAATTCGGCTTTCTCCGCTACCGTTCGGGACTTGGGCCGCAGGACAGAGTTTGTTTGTAACCGCAGGATAGGGTCAATTTGTAATATCAAGTCTCAGCTGCTATATGCTAGGTATACTTGCACATGCGCAATTAGCTTCCTGGCACTACTGAACTGTTATCCGTGGCGTTCATACCCTCGCAGAACGAACAATATTATCGAAGTAGCAAAGCCAATAATTTTCAACTTCCCGTGTACTGTGTATTAACACTACTTTATTCTACTTTTTTGGCAAGACGTGAGCATTCTGAATAATAATCTAATTCACACACTTACGTTATATTGACGTATCAGCTCGGATATCCGATTTCGAAAAAGCGTCTTTCAAGTTTATAAAAGGGAAGTTTCTTATCTCAAAATTTTTATCTAGGACCCTTCCACAATCCTTGCAATTTGTGTGATTGAATTCTGGGGCACCATGTATATCTTTCATAGTAAGGATAAATTATTAAGGATTATTAAGAATAAGGCACCTAAAACTACCTGACATTTGCTATTTCAGAGTTAGGAAAATTCACTAACCGAGAAGCGATGCAGCATCTAATTAAGGCTAACGATTTTTGTTAAAAAAGTTACCAATGACGTAAGTTCATTGCGATATATGAGTGACTGTATGTGGGAGGTCTCGATTTCAAGTCCCATTTAAGTTTCTTTCGTTATTTATTAGCAGTAATAATAATTAATGTTGTTCTCATCATAGAATGTTCCAAGCGCCTGTTCTCCGCTGTTGAGACATACTTGAATAATTTTGAAAAGATTTTGAGACAATCGCCGCAATTCATCCTTCCGAATATTTTAAACTGCTTCCCGAGTACTTTGTTTCACCGTCTACAGGTATAGCAGCGATTATATGGATGAAGATGCAGCGGCTGAGTTGCTTTATACGCACTGTTGACAGATACACCAACTTGCTGGGCTAATCGCGTTAAAGATTTTCGACGAGAAGATTATAAGAAGATAGCTTATTTCAACTAGTTTTCCCTCTATTAAAACCCATTTTATTTTGGTCTCCGCTCCTTGTCAATGAAAACATTTTGAAATCTGAAAATTGATCTTTCCGACGGAGACGTTACTCCTGGAAGTTTAGCAGGAAATTCTCTCCAACAGTACTTGTATAATTTATTTTTCACATAAGAGTCACAAATAAATATTCATTATTCTAATATAGAGGATGTTCCATAATGAATGTAATTTTATTTTAATAATAAAACATAATTTATTTGAAAAGTGCTAATATTACTAAGTAAATATGGAACACAAATACTGCCATTAAACGTGCAATAAAACATCAAAGTCCTCCACGGATTCGTTGGCACACTTTTCACTCTGTTAGCAAAATTTTCAACGACTTCAAAGCAAAAGTTCCGACGAATTTTACTCATGAAACGTAAAACGTTGAAGGAATGTTTCGCGGATTGTCCACATAAACCCAATATTTTACATTACCCAATCATGGTGTCAATTACGCCATCTCGGCGTCGAATTTTGATCGCCATTGCGAAAGAGAAAAATGTTCGACGCTGCAAATGGTCCGTCGGCTCTTGTGTTAGTTCGATCTTAAAAGGATGCATATGCATATGCAGATTTTATAATAAAATTTGGTGCAAAATTCTTCTCGGAATGGTTGATTGCTGAGAACGGCAGCAAATCGACTGCATTGTAACACTTAGCAACGCTCTATCTGACGAGGGCTACGCTATCTATCGATCGACGAGAACGTCCAGATGCTTTGATGTTCTCTGTCGATCCTGAATCTTCAAATTTCCTCATTAGCCTCTGCGTGTTAACATGTCAGGCGTATTTCGTCCACTAAAAATTACACGAAGTTTTCGAACGGACTCATGCATAACATTCACCGTACTTAAAATGCACTTTACGAATCTGGACGGGTTGATCTTTCGTGTATCGCTCCATTTTAATTGATAACAATACACACAAATGACAGTCATTAATCACAATACAAACAGATGACAGTCAATTAAATCAGCTCCGGCAGCCTAACAAAGTGACAGAGCAACTCAGTTTAAAAATTGCGTTTATTATGGAACATCCTGTATATATCATCCTTGGCATGCTTCACAATGCATAAATATTCAGAGCAGAAATGCAGAAACACATTTAAAGAGTTGGCATGATAAATGCGGCTAAGCACTGAGCAAATCCAATTGCCTGAGTCAGCCGAACTTATTTTATCGGAAAGAGAACGTCCATTGAATTTCAGTCAGTTTCCAGTATTATATATAATGTAACTAAAAAAACAATAACTAGAAAAGCAGAAAAGGGTAAAACACAAAGTAAAAGTCACAGATTAGTAATCGCTATATTTCGAACTTCTACTGTTGTTTCGCTACGCATGAACAATCATAGACGTTCTGTTAAAACCAAATCTCCCTTGCCGGTTGCCCAACATGCCTTATCTCACTGTAAGGATTTTGATGATGCTTTAAATTTAACGCTTATTGATGCGTTACCTACACATGCTGTGAAAGTTTACTCAGAGATAGAGAAACGGCAGCTATATTTTTACATAAAGCGCGTATACCACCTGGTTTAAATCTTACGTATTAATCCCCCCCCCCCAAATCTCATTTTTAGTTTCATCTGTTTCCATGCATAACGTTACCTTCGATACTCAATATTTACTTTTATCATTGTCACTTGTTTTCTTGCCATAGAAGAACTCCAGTAGTTCGAAATATAGCGATCTCAAGTGTGACTTTTTCTTAGTATTTTATCCTTTTGTACTATTATAATTACTGTTAATATGTTTCATTGTTAATAGTGTTACTTTATTTTTCTTTTATATTATATATATATATATACATACATATATACATACATGTGTGTGTGTGTGTGCGCGCGCGCGCATCCCGGCTTCACTTAAACTTTTAAAAATACTACAGTGATTTGTTATAAGCTCTTCAGACCACATGCAAGATTAGTTTTTCACCCAGCTTGAATGTTCTGATGTGGCTCTGTAAGGCCTTTCTGTGAACTTTGCTTTTTATTTATGTCACTAGCTAACATGCACACCTAAAAATAAAAATAAAATGGTACTAACCAAACGTGAGAGGTTTAACAAGGTATCACTTACCATCTGTATGCAACAGAAACACACACTGGCTGTGGAAGAAATTTCGCACTGCAGCCAAAACATTTGCCTTGACATGCACATCTTTGAGTTTGTGGCCGCTGGACAGGGAAACCAACAGTACGACCAGAAGGTACCACATCGTGTGCGTTTACCTCATTACCTCGCCTGAGTAGAAAGTTTGCCGCGATTATATCTGCTCAAATTGTTCAAACAAGGAAATTATGATGTATCGCCGACTGTTAATGGCGTTTTGTTGTTTCCTCCACATATCCCACTGCCGATCTGAAAGTTCATTACAGTAAAGGTTAAGACAGGGGTGAAGCGGGAAATGGCACGACCATTAGTGCTTAATAAACTTAAAAAAAAAAAAGTTCTAAAATTCTATGTCCAGTTTCGCATTGAAACACTAATGGTGATCAGCCACTTATAACACTGATAGATAGCAGAGTTGTCTATGAAGTGTTTCTGCTGCTAAGGAGATGTATAACGTTTTACAAATGTAAGATTGTGTCACAATTTCAATAAAATGCACTGACACTTTATTTATTAGTTTATAATTTCGATCGCATTAATTTTACGCATAAAAATACAGGGTAGGTCCATAACATTTCTAGATATGATAAAGACAAAAACCATACTTCACTTTTCAATACAGTTGCCTTTTATTGCAACACACTTCTCACATCTTTGAATTAACATTTCATCCCCCCAAAAACAGTCAGAAGTCTTGTCTACAAAATGGGCATAAACAGCATCCATCACTTATTCGTCGCACATAAATTTCCTTCCTCGAAGATCCTTCTTGAGTTTTGAGAAGAGTTAACGGTCACTAGGAGCTAGATATGGGCTGTAGGGTGGATGGTCGATCTCCTTGAAGCCACATTTCTTCACAATTTCCTTTGCAACAAAAGCTGTATGCACAGGCGCGTTGTCGTGAAGAAGGCGCACACCACTCAGCTTTCCTCGCCTTTTCTCTTTGATGGAAGCACGTAGTCTGTGCAGTAGGCCAGCGCAGTACTCCCCATTTAGGTGTTTCTCTCCTTGAAGTCAATGAAGAGTATTCCTTCACAGTCACAAAAGATTGTGGCTATGATCTTCTTGATTGACTGAGTGACCTTGGCCTTTAGAGGCGGCGTTTCGCCAAGTTTACGCCATTGAATTGATTCTCTTTTGTACAAGGGAGCATAGTAGAGGACCATAGTTTCATCTCTTGTAACAGAACTTCTCTCTCGTTGCCACCGCAGAGCTCCAAAAATGCATGACAACAGATGACTCGTTGCTGCTTTTGGACTGAGGAAAGAAGTCTAGGCACCCATCTTGCACTAACCTTATTCATGTTTAAATGTTCATGAATAATTCGAAGGACTGTTGTTTTAGAAAGACCCAACCTTGCTGCTATTTCTGTAACTTTGAGCTGTCGGTCTTCCACAATTTCTCATTCTACAAGAGCGATGTTTTTAGGAGTGAGCACCTCCAAGGGCCGACCTGCACGCTCTTCGTCTTCAATGCTTTCTCGACCCATTGAAAAAAGTTCAAGATAAAGTCTCTGGTCCAAATGAGAATCCCATTCACAACCCTGAACACAATTTAACCGGGATCTGGACTTGAACAGGGCCCTTGAAAGCAAATACCGCGAACTGTGGACATTCTTGAAAAGGCTGCGAAGAGAAGTGGAACAAAATTTATATTACTTACTTCGCACCAGCAAACTATGATGCAGAGCAATAACTCGGGTTGGAGATCACCGCTGGTGAACACTCAAAAGTTAATTTGTTTGAACGCAAACAACTCTCAGTATAATTTATTGTAAATTAAAATTAAGTTCTTGTAAACTGATGAGAAAAACAGACCTTTTTCAGGCGCACAAAGAAGTTTCTCTCTTTCGTTTGCAAGTTACACTTCACTGCTACCAACATTCAAGAAATAAATATAGAAGTAGACTTGGGTATCTACACTTATTCCCACTGTAAATATATGGTTAGCCCATACCACAAAACCTACAAAACCAAATGCGGATATGGCTTAAATTATTCCATAGTGAACGAAAGGCGTCTTTTCCCCTCGGACTTTCCTTGATTTGATAGGAACTGGTCTTTATTGAAATTGTTACATCTTACTTTATGAAATGAAATTGTTTGTTGAACTAATTTATGAGAGTAAATGCATGAAAGCGATTTTAAAAGAACATTCCAGCTTTGGAAATGTGGATGAGTTAAAAATTCATTTATTTTTAAATTTATTATCAGGTGACAAAAGCTCTTGCTAAAGTTAAACTGTTCTAAAACTAAAAAGTACAAACACATATTTTTTATCAGTCTGTTAGCTGTTTCTTTATTTTTATTTATTGTTTATTAAAGACCTTAGCGATAAATACTATGTTCTCATTTTTAATCTTTGTAAATTAACAAAGTGTTCCATAAATTAGTCGGTCTGAAGTATTCCGCAAATGTGTGTACATATTAATTTCAAAAGTTAAATGTGTACTTCCCTATCTGATCATTGCTGTTTGGTGGACTTCAAAGTAATTAACTTTCGCATGGTGGTGTGTTAAACAGTTGACGAGAAAATCGAAGAATGTAGACATTATCATTGGACATTCTGACAGTCACAAATGCTTTACTATTTTAAGTACTATTATGTCTATCTAGGGGCTGTAGCAACACGAGGGAGTATACAAAAATAGACAAGATAATTCTAGGAAGATATAGGGAGAAACATAATACAATAACAATGCATATGATAAAAATTAATAAATAATTAATTTTAAAGGATGTTAAGTATAATTACCTGTTGGTTTATTGGATTATGAGTCATCCCACTTTATGTATTTTATTTTTGTCGTTTAGTTAGATGATTTCCGTAGTTGAAACTAACTTCATAAAAGGTTCCCATCACAGAAACTGGCAGGCGGTTTTAAAGCGACATATATTAATCAGCAGTGTCATTGCATGAGGTGGATATCACTGAAAGTTAAGATATTCCATAAAACACAATTATAAATTTTCTCAGTGTCACACCAAGATTGCTCTTATAAATTATATATGAACCATACATATTTCATGTGGATGGTTTAGTTTTAATATACAGTAAATAAATAAAAGAATATTTCATTTATTATTAACAGCTACATGGAAAGCATCAAGCGCCGAATGTATACAGATATGGTATGCTATGGGACAGATGGACGTCACTTCGAATCTCGGTAGTGGCATTACGCTTTCTGCTCGCCAAAGACTAAGATACAAGGTAGATCCATAAGTTTCCGGCCTAACCATTTTATAAGTATGATAAAGACAAAAACTATATTTCACTTTTTCAATATACTTACCCTTATTGCAATACACTTTTCACATCTTTGAATTAACATTTCAACCCCCCCCAAAAAAAAAACAGTCAAAAGTATAGTCTGCAAAATGGGTATAAACAGCATCCATCACTTATTCGTCACACTTAAATTTCCTTCCTCGAAGGCCCTTCTTGAGTTTTGAGAAGAGGAAATAGTCACTGGGAACTAGAGCTGGGCTGTAGGGTGGATGGTCGATCTCCTTGAAGCCACATTTCTTCACAGCTTCCTTTGCAACAAGATCTGTGTGTACAGGCGCATTGTCGTGAAGAAGGAGCACACCCCGCCTTTTCTCTTTGATGGAAGCACGTAGTCTGTGCAGTAGGCGAGCATAGTACTCCCCACTTACTGTGGTGTTCCTCTCCTTGAAGTCACAGTCCCAAAAGATTGTGGCCATGATCTTCTTAGTTGACTGAATGACCTTGGTCTTTAGAGGTGGTGCTTCGCCAGGTTTATGCCACTCCATTGATTCTCTTTTGGACAAAGGATCATAGTAGAGGACGATATTTTCATCTCCTGTAACAATGGTTTGCAGAAATTCTCTTTTGCCACGGCAGAGCTCCAAAAATACTCGACAACAAATGACTCGTTGCTGCTTTTGGACTGAGGAAAGAAGTCTAGGCACCCCTCTGGCACTATATTTATGTTTATTCATGAATAATTAGGCCTAACCTTGCAGCTATTTCTGTAACTTTGAGTCGCTAGTCTTCCATAATTTCTTCTTACACAAGAGATATGTTTTCATGAGTGAGCTCCTCCAAGAACCGATTTGCACGCTCTTCGTCTTCAATGCTTTCTCGACCCATAAAAGTTTGGCCCATTCATTTACGGTAGAATATAAGGGGGATGTTTCCCCATAAACACCGTCCAATCGCTGTTTAATTTCATTTGGAGTAAGTCCTTCGTTTTTGAAGAACTTAATAACAGTTCGACACTCCATTTTTAACATGTCACAATCTTCTACGCATAACCTTCTTTATGCAACTATATCTGAACAACTGAACACAGCGGAGCGGAAGTTATAGCTGCAATTATTTTCTTAACAGATAAGGTATGACACCAGATAAAGCTTTTGTGAAGGCGATAGTACTTATCGGCGAGGCCGGAAACTTATGGACCTACCCTCGTATCTCTTTACTTTGACTCCAACTCAACTGTTGTCACGAATCCTTTCACTCATTCTCACAGCTACGGCCCAGAAATCAAAATCTCTACTGTGTCTTTTGAGAGCTTTAGTCGAGCATATTTGTATTACTTGAAATTTCGCATCATTTGATTTTTATTCTTGAAGATAGTTTTATTGCATTTTCGGATGTTAAATGGGATTAAGATTTGACCATTTTTTCTTATCGGATTTTTGCCCCTCCTATCTAGTTGTTTTCATTCCTGTTTATATTTCTTTATTTGTTCGACTAGTTTTCTTGTTCCAGTTTCTCTCTTATTTAACTTCATAAGTGGTATAAGAAGTGGTCTAAGAAATGTTATTTGGGCAACTTTTATTCCTTTCCCTTATAATTTAATGAGTGTCCAAGATTCTATCATAGCAATATAAGTTAACTAATTTTCTTAATTGTACGTTTTTACTTGTTGATTTATCAACATTTATTTTTAATCATTGTACCTATTCTATAACATTCTGCAATGCAGTTTGTATATCTTCTTTTCTACAGTATGTTATCTAACTTCTTAAAATATTTAAAAGCTCTCACGTAATGCTTAAAGTAACTTTTTTTTCTCTCTTTTCATCACGGTCCCTTTACATACAATGTTTGTTTTTAGTCTCTGAAATTGATATTTTTTAAAGATATATTGTTGAACGACATTACTCAAATATTGTCAAGTCACTTAATTTCTGTCCTGGAGAGAGGTGCTCTGGACACACCAGAAAGGGAACCTCAAGCATCTCCAGGTCGCAGAATGACCACGCAGGTGAAAGATTGCTGTCATTAGCCTGCCTCTATTTAGAAACAACAGTGGTATATTTGTAAAATGCACCAAAGTTTTTAACAACTTACAATGGCTACATTACCATTTAAATGATACCTATATAAACTTTTGTAAATGTGGTAATATACAGGTCAAAAAACAGAAAAATTTGGACAAGTTTTTCTCAAAAACTTATGTTTCACACATTCATCTGGCAGCATTTTCCACCTCCTTCGCTTCATATGAATAGGTTAAATAAGAAAATACATTTATAACACGGCAATGTGAATCATACGAGGGGGCTGGTCGTGGATTTTCCTGTTTCTTGCCATTTGGAAAGCTGAAGCCACGCCTCGTAAATTGCTTGATTATCTCGAAATAAGAATATTTTGCATCTGAAAGTGTAGTAATGCACTCTTCGCAGACACCCAGGCAGGCACAAAATCTTGCTGCAGTGGCTGCGTATCATGCACACAGCCCCTTGGTTATGTGTGGCGCTACTGCGAAACTTCTAATACCGCAATCATCCCTCGGTATTTTTGGTTGTTATAAGTTTGTTATATTTGTTAAGCACTGAGCCATTTTCTTTGGGTGTACGAAATCGCTATCGCTTAACAATATCATGCTCTACTACATTAGGAAACATTTTTTACACTTCTCTATAGCTAAGTACAGAAATTCTGTATGACGTATACGAGATACATTTTTAATAATATGTGACGGTATAATTTCGAAATAAGGTTCCTTGTTTTAATTAAACATGGAGAAGGCAGTTAAAGATGTGCCTAGCGCTCCTGAAATTCCTCAAACATTAAAACAAAATATAAAAATCAGTCACGGAATGTAATGAACGTTTGAACTAACATCTCCGTCAGGTTTTAATGTTATCAGTTCTGTGTCATTTGATGACACTATGATTCACCACCGTTCTTGCTAGATAGGTTGGGCATATAGAACCAGTTAGAAGGAAAAAGAAAATTTGGAAAATATGCAGAAATATTACAGAATCAGTAATAGTGTGTCTGCTCAGAATGAGGAATGAAATAAAATCTTGTTAAGAAAGAAGGGGGGAAAAAAACAAGATCTTCTGCACAGAAGAAACAAATGTAGTGTTACTCCATTAATCCATACTGATTATTTAAATTATTATTATTATTATTATTATTATTATTATTATTATTATCTACCACATATCTTTTATGGCATAATATTTATTAATTTTTAATTATAGTACTTGTACCCAGGTTAAAAACAAAAAATGGCGGAAAGAAAGACAAGGCAATCAAACTCTTTTTATTTTGTAACTAATATCGAATTTATTATTCTATGTATATACAGTATTTATTAACTGCAATATAGACACATATTTTTGCTTTGCACTCTGAGGGGCGTTCAATAAATTATCGATCTGAATATGAAAATGAAACCTGACAGAGAAACTCATCTCATTATTTTTGACTGTAGTTTCACTGGACTTTGGACTTCCACACCTCATCGTTGGCACATCTCCATGCACTAAGGTTTCGAAAGAGAAAATTATCACTGGAGGACAGGTCTAGACTATAGGGACGGATAAACTCCAAATACTCAAACCCTTGACAAAGTTCTTGATTTTTGGGATTTATGACAAGGTGCCTTTTCTTCAACGTCAGTTTTCCAGGATGGTCTCACAAACACCACCTTAGTGTAGAAGTGTGGGGTTCTCCAGTGAGGGTGGCACGAATTTCAACAGCAGAATATTTCTGTATAACAAAAAATGGTTGTCATAACTTTTCTTGCTGACTGACGCACTCGAAATTACTTGGAGTGGGGGTTGGGTTCTGGGTCATAGTCATGAATATGCTTTATTTTCAGCAATCTTTGAGGGGAAAAAAATTGGGAAAAAATTTTGGAGTGCGGGTTAGTCCCGGATTTTACTTATTTGAAAGTCCAAATTCACCAAACTGATTTCCTGGCGACATGATTTCTGTTCTGGTGTCAGAATTTGGGGTATCTATCGGAAATATACCTTTGACATAATCAAATAAATAATAAATCTGTCACCTGAAATGTCTGGTTTACGGTACATTATCTTTGACATAATCGTGTTGATTAATTATAGCTTCTACTTTTTTACACATTTCTTATGCAGATGCCCTAAAAGTTTACCTTGTAGTTGGAAGTTATATCTTAACATATAACATGTTCATCCTCCCTTGGATTCTGTAGTCTTCTTCCCTTCTTTGACAGGAATTTATCACGGAAAGAAACTCCACACATCTTCTCATTTCCAGCGCTTACTGCGGACCGATTTGTAACTTTCTGTTTCAAGCCAAGACTTTCCAATTCTGCACGCGCAAGCTCAGCTGTCTAGCAATGATATCTGGATAGTAACTTGTTGAACGCCCTTCCTATATTTCATTAAAGTTTTTTATTGTGATATGTAATCAATTATATGCAACCTTATATCATCAATGAATATTTCCAGGTTATCCCGAACTTGAGCGGTTCCGTTTCAGACGATAAACGGAATTCCATTGCATTTGGATTCTCAGGAATTTTCTGGCCTCCGCAAAGGTAATCTCTAGACTAGAAATTAGTGTAAAACCAGTGTGAACTGCACTTAACTATTTTTAATGGTGCCACTAGTAAGAACGAGGAATGCAAAATGATAACACTACTTTATGATTTAAAGTATTTTATTGGCGTGTTTTGATTTTGGGCAAATATTTATGTGTAGACCTTTGTAGCAACTTTTGAGAGGTATCCAATGGAGTTTTCGTATTAACTGTTTCAACAAATTTATGAATATCTGTCTGTTCATTAACGGTGGGTAAATTCCTTTGATCTAGCACGCGGCAGTATTCAACAGGGTGAGAGTGTGAATGAATTTCTCAACGATAAACTGAGACGCCTGTTACCATTCCATTCACATAGAATATTAATGTGTATGTGTTTACTTCATGAAAACTGAACATTAATAGGTTCCAATTAGGAAAAAAGGGACTTTAAGTGTTTTTCAGTTAATGATGATATGTGATTAATCTCAACAAATGTAATGACTTCCTAATTGGAGTAAACTTTTCAATAATTTTGAAAAAAAATCTTTGAAGTAATAAATACAAAAGGTATCAAGTGTTTTTTTTTTATTAAAAAGTGTCAAAAGACTGCTGTTAATAAAATGTTTTTACAATATGTTATCTATTATTAAAAATGTCAAATATCTGCCTGAGGACTGCTCCATGATTTGTGTTATTTTTAGAATCCAAGAAATGTAAAGACGTAATACTACGAGCAATTATTTTTGTAGTGCCTGAGTTTGAGTGTTTGGGTCTTTGATTCTATTTCTTTCCATTAAGGAGTATTCTAACAAGAATAGGAATGAAATACCATGCTCTGGCAGCGGAGTGGGGAAAACTAATATATCAAGTAAGAGGTGCTGTCCCCAAGTTTCCGGCCTGACATGTTAGAGAGGCAATAATTAAAAACACAGCTACTCATTTTGAATGTAATCTTCCATTATATTAATTTATTTAAATTTCTGAATTAACATTTCGGATCCCCTTAAAAATAGTCGTCTACAAAATATCGGGGGAAAAAAGGAGAAGAAGCGTTTTTCAACTTATAATCCTTTGTGAATCTCCACTCTTACAGGTCAGCTTTCAGTTTGGAAAACAGGTAATAGTCTCTGGGCTGTACGGTGGATGACCCAGCTGTTGAAAGTTCACAGCACCCATGTGCTGGACTGATGCGTTGTGGTTTAGCAGAATACTCGATTCAGCATGCCGCGGCTCTTTTCCTTGATGCAGTAATTCAGTTTAGTACTTTTCAGTCACTCTGCGTTCCTTTCTTTGAAGTTTCTCATCAGAAGTCCCAAAAATATTTCACTATGATCTTCTTCATTGGCTGTGTGACCTGGCCTTTCTATGGGGTGCTTTAGTAAACTTATCCATCACTCCACTGATTCTATTTTGTGAAATAGGGTCGTAGTACAGGAGCATAGTTTCATCCCCAATGATGAATGATTTCAATGTTACCCTCTCGTTACACGCAAATGTTCAAAATTTCCGATTACATTCCACGTGTATTTACATTTAAACTGCTGAAACGTTGATGAAGGATGCGAAGCACAGCTGTTTAATAAAGCCCCAACCTTACAGCTATTTCTTTAGTCTTCATAAACCTGCCTCTTATTAGAACTTCCTCCGGACGGAAAAGAAATGCAGTGTTTACACTCGTGAAACAAGTATCAGATATTATAAATGAATCCTCATGCCGGAAACCTGTGGACCGCACCCGTAATCTCCCTCAGTGCAATTTTATTATACTAGATGTTTCTATTAAGCTCAAATATTTTATTAGAGATAATGGATTCCTTGCTTGAACATAATCACCTATTAAACACATTTCGTTTGTAGCGCTTATGAAATTTTGCATTTGAAAATTGGTATTGTCCACCATCATTCTTTAGGGGTAAAGTTGAACGTTCTGGAATCAAACGTCTGAGGAAGGACTCGTGGCGTTGGCATCTGCACTCAAGGAACACCAAGACACAAGCCACTGTTATGCCACACATCAGCACGACGAGGATTGGGGTGATGTTGCGAAGTTCCACTTCGGTCCACGGGTTCTTTACTGCAGGAAGCTTGCGGTTCCACCAGCGATCTCTAAGAACCTTCAGGGTGCCGCGGTCCCTAAGCATGTGTAGGCTGCAAAGGGCATAATAAATATCATCTGGGTGTCATAAAACATTAAATAGCTTATTGTTAAAGAGGTTTTAAAAAGCATAGCTAATGCCAAAGTTAATTTTAATTCTAAAGACATAGTAACATGTCTACTTGAGTGACCTTGTTATTTAAAATGTCATTAGTTGGCTTTGAATTGACAATTTTTCATATACACCAGATTTAAATTCCACTTTATCATCTATATCCGAAAGATAAAGAAGTACAATATCGAACGAGGCAGTAGTAACTGTTAGAGCAGAGTAATTTTCAGACGAAACTTATAATTGCTTAATGATTGTTATAAACATAATTGTTTTTATGATGATGGTGTTTCATTTGAACATTAAAATGCAGCAATTGTATTTACCTTTATTAGAAAATCGTGTTGAAAGAATGTTGGGAGAAACTAAGCCTCAAAGCTACTTAGAAAAAGATATAGAATTATTGCTATTATCTCTGTCTGTAACTATCTAATATTTATTTATCTCATATACTGATTACAGCGCCACCAGATTACAGCTCTAGAAATGTGCAGACATACGGAACAAGTGGGAGTAACCTGTAAGAGCATCAACGATCAACATCTGACTGTGTGGTGTACGGTATAGGGAGAATTCAGTTTAGAGGTCTGAGAAGGCATTGTTATAATTCTTTCATTAACATCTAGCATAAATTTGATGTTATTTATGAGATAAAACATGATGAAATATAATCAGTATGAACTATCAGAATTAATTTTTACCCTTGCTAAAGAAGGAACATATATTTAGAGATCTTGATGAAACTCGTAAAGAGACATTTTAAAAATGTACAAAATTAGATGTGTCAGAGATTAATGGAAGATAAAAGTATGTACGATGCTTAATAAACTGAAGGCTAAATAACCGTAAATTTAAAAACATTTTACGTTTACTCAGAATAGGAATTAATAAATAGGATGTTACAGTTAATCATTTAATTTTCCTGAAACATCATCAATAGTTATGTAGCACAATTTTGTATTTGTCTGGCTAAAAACATCTCCATTTCATCGTCAATTTTCCTGTTAATATTTATGGCTTCAGATTTACAGACCTCTAAACTGAGATAGGGTTTTCTTGATCATCCCATATGTAATGTATTGCAGTGGAACATAATATGTGTGTATATATACATATACAAAAAATGTATACACACTTCAATAAAAGAAAAAAACTGTGTTAACATAACAAAACGAATTCATACAAACAGAAAATGGTGAGCACTAATCATCATGGATGTTTACAGTTACAACAGTTGTTCAAAATTTTTGTTATTATTATAAAATAATAATAATGTTTTTCATGCTATGTTTTATTGGTACATTGATTTGACTCTCTTTAATGATTTACATCATTTTATATGTGTATAAGTGGTCTTTGTTACTGCTTGTTCTATTAGTTATGTTAATATTTTTCTTTATTCATGTTTTACAATCACATTACTTATACACTCATGTTTTACTTAGGTTTATATGTGTATGAGTAATATCCTTGTTAATGATTATGTTTAAAGTTTAGTTTATGTTATGTTTAAAGTTTTACAAGTTTAAAAAAATGGCAGTAGTATTACAAACAAAGAGATGGTTTCAGCAATTTGATAGTGCAGATTACAAGATCTGTCGCGTTCCAGAAGGCCTCGTATATGGAATATTGAAAATATGTGTAAGATAAACCATCAACACACTTAGATGTCAGAAAAAAATTATGCAATGAAACATTAACCACATCCTGCCACAAAGTAAACCATACAGAAGTTGTTGACCCATATCTCATATATTAATGGCAGAACACGCCCAATACTGAACGGCTATTTGTCATCAGCTCATCACTATCACATAGCTGAAAGGTTTAAAAGAAACTAGTCCTGTGTGTATTATTATCAGCATGCTGACACCCTGAAACAACGGCTAGACCACAGTCAACCATATTGAAAGAGCACTTCCAGATAAAAGTGATGTTTGTCTAGTAAAATTATGAAGGGCTATTGCATTTCGATTCCATTCCAAATGGACAGACTATTGATGCTCAGCTCTATTTTGAATATTAGTGGATTTTATTATATTTGGCAACTGCAATTAAACAGACTTCTTTGGACGTATGGAGTATTCAGCAAATGTCCATGAAGTACTGGTTTTTAGCTAGAATGTGGTCAAGAACCTATTAAAATAGCAATAAGAACTTGAAATGCACACTTGATAACTGAATATTGTGACTTTAGAGTAAGGATTCCCAATAGTGTGGGAATTTTCTGTTATTTGGTTACATGATTGCTGAATAACACCTGGAACATTCAGATTCATTATTACTGAGACATCTAAGATTTAGTGCAATCGATTTAACATTTCATAAGCTTCTGATCAAAGTTATATAATTGTAAAATTTAAACTTAACAATAGGCTCTATGGTAATATTAAAACATTTGACAATAATTACAATTAAAATTTAAAACAAACATGGGAATTCAAAGGTCTGTCAGTTCTATTTTGGCATTCCATAATTTTTATCAAAATACTACAGGATGATATCAGCCCAAAATGTATATCTACCATTGTGTAAGTTTAATTAAACATGTTTTATTTAGAATGTAAAATGTGTTTAATAAAATCTGTTTTTAAATCCAATTTTGTTCATATATTATGTATGGTTTTCAGTTATTCTGCAGCAAGTGTTATAATCCCATAATGTGACTAGTTCTTGCTTTTTGATAAGAAACATAGAATGGACTTTGATGCTTTTGAGGTGTCAATTGTCATCACATGAAACAATTATTCTTTTGACAAATCTGTCTTCCATGGAATGTCATAAACTTATAAGCTAACAGCAGATATTCCCTTTGTGCTGAAAATTTTCTGATGTTAGTTCGTTAGGTATGATATTTACAGCTTTGTGTCTTAAAGGGAAGATGTTCCAAATTTTGGTTCATATATTTTTTTTGTAAAAATTTGCATGTAGAATTTAGCACTTCTGAGTTGCTGCAGTTTTTAATGTTTCACTCTGCATTATTTAAGCACATAGACCAGCTATACAATAAACTGAATAAACAACTGTACATCCTCTACATAAACATTTCATTTATTTGAATATACCCTTTAAATGAATAGTAAATGACTTGATATATAGCAATAAAATCCCACATATAATAGCATTTCCAATAATTTTCTTAGCAATATATACTTGAAATATATCATAATAAATATAGGAAGGAAGATCGCCCTGTTGTACCACTCACTTGTAGTCGATGAGTGTTTTAAAATGTGAATGTTTGGTGAGACCCATGGACATGCTGCTTGGGAATGAGGTGTCCGGTATAGGAAGCAGTGCACACAGAGGCTTCTCTTTAGCAACTGCTTGTAACATATGCAAAGTTGTCACAAAAGCATATTTCCGAGCACATGCCTTGTCCAAACCTTCTTCCACAGTCTGTACCAAATCCATTACTCGATACAGTTGCTGTAACACGCTGTCATTAGATTCCTGAAAGAATTTTATTTAACTAGCATTTGTCAAACAAATTTTAAACATTTGCCAAAAGCAGGACCTACAGTAAAAAATAACAGCAGATATTTACATAATGAAACAAAACCGTAAGTACTTTGGGTGTAAATATAAGACAGTGTTATAAACAATAGTATCTCTCTACAGTAAAATATAAACAATTGGCATTTTACTAAAGGTTAAGATAGGTTAAAACTTTTGCACAATTTTTTCTTAGGCAAAAGAGTTGCCATAAATATTTCCAAAGACTAAGACAATGAAAAAATGTTGCAAACCTTTGCCTTTTTTGTTCACTTTGCTGAAAAATTTTGCCTACATTTGCCTATTTTTAAGAAATCTACAAAACGTAGCCTATATTTTTTTAAAAATATCTGAAAGGCTTAGCATATGTTTGCCTTTTCCTTTATTTTCCTGAAAAATTCAGTCAATTCATTCCTTTTCTTTTTTTACTTTCCTTAAAAATTTAGCCCATTCTTGTTTTAATTTTTCTGATAAATTAGCCTTTCTTTTTTTAAAAATCTGTAAGGTTTAGCCTATATTCGTTTTTTTTTAACTTTCCTATAAAATTGAGGAATTTGCCTATATTTGCCCATTTTTATAAAAAATGTGAAAAATTTAGTCTATCTTTGCAATTTTGCTTTCATTCCAGAAAAATTTAGACTATCTTTGTCTATTTTCAATTTTCCCAAAAAATTTATTTTTGCAATTTATCTAGAAAATTTAGCCTATTTTAAATTTTCCAAAAAGTAAACATATATTTGTCTATTTTCAAATTTTCTAGAAATTTTGCCTATTTTGCATTTTTTAAATTTTTGTACAAAATTTAGTCTATCTTTGCTTAATTTATATTTTGCTTGAACATTTAACATATCTTTGCCTACTTTAATTCTGCTAGAAATTTAGCCTTTCTTTGACCATTTTCCTTAACTTTCAAAACGTTTAGCCTATATTTCCCTATTTTTAATTTTTCCTGCAAAATTTAGCCTATCTTTGCCCATTTTTAATTTTAACTGCAAAAGTTACACTATCTTAGCCTATTTCCCTGCATTTCCTGATTAATTTAGATTATCTTTGATTATTTTTAATTTTTCCTGCAAATGTAGCCTATATTTGCCTATTTTCCTCCATTTCCTTAATAATTTAGCTTAAAGGCTAAGATAGGGTAAATTTTGGAGGAAAAGGCAAAGACAGCCTAAATTTTGCCGAAACAAAGCAAGAATAGGCTATATTTTGCCCAATACGGCAAGGATAGGCTAAATTTTTAAGGAACTGGCAAAGATAGGCCAAAAACCCGAAAAGAGGCAAGAATAGGTTAAATTTGGCCGAAATAAGGCTAATATAGGCTACATTTGGTCGATATATGGGAAAGATAGGCTAAATTTAGAAGGAAAAGGCAAAGAAAGTTAGGACAAAATTGCCGAAAATGAGGCAAAAATAGGCTAATTTTGCCGAAATATGGCAAATATGGGCTAAATATTGGAGGAAATGCCAAAGAAAGGCTAAATTTCAAGGGAAAAGGGTAGGACAGGCAAAGATAGGCTACATTTCCTCGGAAAAAATCCTCGCTAAAGGCAAAGATAGGCTAAATTTTCTCGAAAATTTAGCGAGGATTTTAATTTAGCCTATTTTGCCTTTTCCTGCACAATTTAGCCTATCCTTACCTATCTTTGCCTTATCCTGCACAATTTAGGCCAAAATTGCCCGAAACAAGGGAAGAAAAGGCTAAATTTGGCGTAAATAAGGCTAGGATTGGCTAAATGTTGTTCATATACGCCAAAGATAGGCTAAATTTTGGAGGAAAAGTCTAGGATAGGCAAAGAAAGGCTAAATTTACTAGGAAAACCTCGCCCAATTTTCGAGGAAATTTAGCCTATCTTTGCCTTTTCGTGCACAATTTAGCCTATCTTTGCATTTTTCTGCACAAATAAGTCTATCTTTGGCTATTGTGCCTTTTTATAATTTTTCCTACAAAATTTTACCTGTGTTTGCCTTTTTAAAAAATTTCCTGCAAAATTTAGCCTATCTTTTTCCATTGTCCTTATTGTCTACAAAATTCAGCCTATATTTGCCTATTTACCAGCATTTTCTAAATAATTTCGGCTATTTTTTTTTTTTTTTTTTTTTTTTTGCATTTTCTACAAAATTAGGCATATCTTTGCCTATTTTCAACTATCCAAAGAAATTTAGCTATCTTTGCCTTTTTTCAATTTTCTTACAAAATTAACCTATCTTGGCCTATTTTCAATTTTCCTACAAAAATTAGGCTACGTTTGCCTATTTTCAATTTTCCTATAAAATTTAGCCTATCTATGTCTTAAAATTTTCCTACAAAATTAAACATATATTTGCCTAATTTAAATTTTGCTACAGATTTTTAGCCTATATTTGCTTATTTTCAATTTACCCACATATTTTGGCCTATATTTGCCTATTTTCTATTTAGCTAGCAAATTCAGTCTTTTTTTTTTTTTTTTGCCTATTTTAAATTTTGGCTTAAAATGGCCTTTCCATGCCTATTTACACCCATAAGAGCTAATGTAAACTCCTCGAAAAGGTAACTATTGCGGGTGCATCAGCTGATCCCAAAAATGTTTGAGGCATAAGGTTGACAATTTCAGTTTTTATTTCTTTAACTTCTTACATAGAGAAGCCTTTGACGCTGCCGGCTACTATTGGCACTCCTGCTGAGAGTGCAAACGTCTTGCGGCGCTTACATATTGAACTGATCCCTTTCTAATAGTTCTATAAAGTTTTACTTGCGAACACAGTCAACAGCGATACAGTTCTTCATACCTTGAATAAGTCTAGCTCTGCTGATTGATTAAGAGTTCCTAGTACGTAGGAACCTGAGTTAAGTAGACCTTGTAGATCGTAGAAGGGCAAGCTGACATAGGGCCTGGTGAGGGAGGAGATAAGGGCTGCAGAATAAGCGCCCATCAGAACTACAGCCATAATGCAAGCACAGAGGTATACCAAACGACATGAGGTCGACCGGGGGTTGAATTCTTGACCTGTGTGGAAATTGATATGCAATATTTAGAAACGTAATTAAATTTGTATACTTGCAAATAACACAATAAACCTGCGAAATATTAATAAGCGCATGGCAAAAAAGAAACAAAATACTGAATACCGTATGCACAATCATCTTACCAAAGAAAAGTTTATACAGGTATTCTAAGAGCTGGAATCAATCTTTATAGCACGCATCCAATACAGTGCAAGTAATTTTTAGTGCTTAATGGCACTCTGCGGATTTCGAAAACTAATGGTATCTGACTGAGTGATCATATCAATAAGCAAAACGAATGTTTTCTCGGTTGAAAAAAAAAAAAAAAAGGATGCATATTCACAGAGTGACAAATGTGGGCCGCTATGCCCTCCCGCAGCACCCGTATTTCATTAATGATGCAAATGGAGATGGAATCAACTCACACCACAAGTGTACAAGTAAGTTTTTGAACATTTTCAGGAGGATTTGGACGCATTTTATGCACGAGGGTAGGTCCATAAGTTTCCGGCGTAACCATTTTCTAGGTATGATAAAGACAACATATTTCAATTTTCAATATAGTTACCCTTATTGTAATACACTTTTCACACCTTTGAATTAACATTTTAATTCCCCCCCCCCCCAAATAGTCAGAAGTCTTGTCTGCAAAATGGGCATAAACAGCATCCATTACTTCTTCGTCATACTTAAATTTTATTCCTCGAGAGTCCTTCTTGAGTTTTGAGAAGCGGAAACAACAACTGCAGGGTGGATGGTCGATCTCCTTGAAGTCACATTTCTTCACAACTTCCTTTGCAACAAGAGCTGTGTGCATAGGCGCGTGGTCGTGAAGAAGGTGCACAGCACCAATCAGCATTCTTCGCCTTATCTCTTTGATGGAAGCACGTAGTCTGTGCAGTAGGCCAGCACAGTACTCCCCATTTACTGCAGTGTTCCTCTCCTTGAAGACAATGAAGAGTATTCCCTCACAGCTCCAAAAGATTGTGGGCATGATCTTCTTGGCTGATTGAGTGACCTTGGCCTTTAGAGGCGGTGCTTCGCCAGGTTTACGTCAATCCATTGATTCTCTTTTGGACAAGGGATCATAGTAAAGGACCATGGTTTCATCTCCTGTAACAATGATTTACAGAACTTCTCTCTCGTTGCCACGGCAGAGCTCCAAAAATGCCTGACAACAGATGACCTGTTGCTGCTTTTGGACTGAGGTAAGAAGTGTAGGCACCCATCTTGCATTAACCTTATTCGTGTTTAAATGTTCATGAATAATTCGAAGGACTGTTGTTTTAGAAAGGCCTGACCTTGCTGCTATTTCTGTCGGTATTCCATAATTTCTACTTGCACAAGAGCGATGTTTGAAGGAAGACCGGACCTGCACGCTCTTCGTCTTCAATGCTTTCTCGACCCATTCGAAAAAGTTTGGCTCATTCTTTTACGGTAGAATATGAGGGGGGTACTTCTCCATGTACACCGTTCAATCGCTGTTTAATTTCATTTGGAGTAAGTCCTTCCTTTGTGAAGAACTTAACAGCTCGAAACTCCATTTTGAACATGTCACAATCTTCTGCACATAGCCTTCTTTTTGCAAGTATATATGAACAACTTAACACAGCGGAGCGGAAGTTACAGCTGCATTTATTTACTTTACAGTATGACACCAGATAAGGGTTTTGTGAAGACCATATGCCTTATCGGCGAGGCCGGAATCTTGTGGACCTACATGCAAGTTTTTCAACAGATGGAGCGACCTCGTGGGAACAGGCGCCTTTTCCAACAGCTGTTTCCTGGTCGGCTGATTTCTAGACACTCAGTTTTTTATACGAAGTCCTCGTTTGTCATAGTGTAATGTGTTTTTTGTTGGGGAAACTGTAAAAACAATGCTTCATACCCATTACTCGTCGTCTATATGAACTTCATGAAAATGTCGCAATATTTCTGCTATGAATACTAGCATAAATCACATGGAACATTTACATACTGTTTGAAAACACCTAGAAAAATAGGTGTACAATAGATAGGTGTCTACATGTTACTAAATATTTCGGTTAAATTCATTTTATAATCTTAAATATTTGTCAAACACTAAAGTTCTTCAATCTCTTTTCATTATTCTTATCAGGCAGGTAAAATAAATAAAAATATCTGTTTATAAATAATAGATATTTTTTTCTAGTTCCTATTATCTAAAGGTCATAAAATTAATGAAAAGCATGTTAAGAAGTAGTAGCGCATAATATTTTCGATATTTAAAGATTTTTCATGTAAATACGTTTATAATATTTATTGATATCAGTTCAAATAAATATTAGTACTATGTTGTTTGTTAATAACAAAAGGTGCTAGTATAAGTATGCACAATGTTTTCCATTTGAGCGCGCCCGCATGGCGGCTGGAAGCAGCTGTCTGCCGGCTGAGTTAGATATACATAACCCCTTAATTCAAGGGCATACATTTTTTTACACAAATTGCAATTACAATACTTTCATCAAGAAGACGTTGTTAACGATGGCCTTGTGCCACGACAAATCTCTCACATCTTTTAAGAAAATCTGCCTTCACACGCATAGTTCTTGTGAAATTGATCAACTTCTCTCCTTATGTTGTCCTTCAGTTCTTCCAATGTATGCGGGTTATTCCGACACATTATTTTTTTCCAAGTTCCGCCATAAATAGAAAACCCATACGGTAAGATCTGGGAATTGAGCATGATGACCACTACACGACCATTTAAATTAGTAGCATGCTTAGTCGGTTTTTTTTATTAGTGTTTAACGCCCGTTTTTACTACTGAGGCACCACAGGCAGACACTGATGATACATGAGATGAAATGATAAATTGGGAAGTATTTTTTCTTGGAAGGAAGCGTTCTAGGCCTAAGTTTAGGGCATCTCCCCGACATTTGCCAGTTACGACTGAGGAAAAACCCGGAACAAAACCCAGTCAGGGAGGATTGTCCTGGTGGGATTCGAATCCCAGACCTCCCGCTCACGAGTCCGCACCTTAACGACCTCGGCCACTCGTGGCGGTATACTTAGTCCGTGAAAAATATTAAGTTATATGAATCAATAGTCATTCTTGACATTATCTAAAGTCCAGTTGCAGAAACTTATTCTATTTGCATTGTTACTTGACTAAAATTCCTGAACAACAGTTATCTCATACCAGTTTTGTGGCATTCCTAGTCGAAGTTTGCAAAATTTGTTTCCTTCTCAAAGATTTTTTTGAATTTCGTTCCAATCATTCTAGTTATTCCTCGGTAAGTACACAATTAGTTACTTTCAGTTTCTTATTGAGAACAGATCCCTTTTTCATAAATTTGTTCACAAGATTACACACAGTACATCTATTAAGTGGAGGAACACTTGTGAATTTTCTTACAATCTCACTTATCTGCAACAATTTCTTTTATATAAAGAAAAGAGCACTTTGTTTCATGACTTATTTACCTTAAGAACGGCAAAAAGATGTCCCAGCTGCTAAACACTAAATGGATACTGAAAAGTCAGAGAAACCAGTTAACAGAATGTGCTTCCCCGCTTATGCGGGCCATGCTCTAACCAATGAACATGCATTTGAAAGCACCATACATAAATACCCATTTATACAGAATGTGACCAAAAATGTATACACACTCCCACAGTAGATATCTACTTAATAGCAGTTGAGCAGCGAGGTGTTTGATTGTGATCCGTCGATCACCTCGAATAAGAGAGTCCGCACGTTCCAACACTGCAGGAGTCACAGCTGTGTGCGGTCGGCCGCACACGGGGGATCAGACAGGTTGTTGTTTTGATGACACGCGCCTCACCCAACGACATTCCGTAGACATTCTGCAAGCGCTATGAATACTTGTAATGCTCTGATTTTCCGCCAAAAGAAACTCAATAACTGCTCTCTGTTTGGAACGCATCTCCGTTACAGACACCATTTTGAATGCTGGTTATAGCGCTGCCACCTATCGGAAATTAATGAAACTTATGAGGTGAAGCGGGAATATTTAAAGATGACCGACAGAAAATTTCAATTTTTTTCAACCAAAATTGGCCGAGAAAAAAAAATGTGTTGCATTACTTATAGAACGCCCCTCGTATTTCAAAGTTGGACCGAAAAACAACAGTAATGTGTAGTATGATGTTCTGTGAACAGATGAGAGTCACATTATGTTATGCTAGCGTTGTTACAACAAAATGGAACCAAGATTATCGTTTCAACAGCGGAAAGCAATTTTGAAGTGGTATTGGAAAACTGAGAATGTTGTTGAAGTTCAAAGGTAATAGGATGAAGAGATTTCCACCGCGTTCTTCGGATGTAACTCCGTTGGACTTCTACCTATGGGGAACTCTTAAGGATGTTGTATACCGTAGAAAACCAGCTACACTGACAGCACTTCGGGAAGAAATTGAAATGGCGTGTGCTGCAATCGCTGAGGACACTTGCAAAAGTTGCTCAATCAGTAGTTCAACATACTCAGAAGTGTATCGACGCCGATGGTGGGCATTTTGGGCTACTGTTGTAATTGTAAAAGTCTAAGATGATTAGTGCTCATCATTTTCTGTTTGTGTGAATTCAGTTTTGTTATGTTAACACAATTCTTTCTTTGTTTGAAGTGTGGATATCTTTTTTTGACATCCTCTATATATAAAACCTGTTGAAAAGTTTAGATCGTCCAGTAGATAGGCTATGCATTGCAAATGTGCGTATATTTTAACCTGGAAAACTTTTAGTTAAAATCTTATTGTATTAATGGTTGTATGCTACTATTTTACTGTCTGTATTTTATAATTTACGTGACAGTCAATTCAAAGGATATCTTTGTAAACATTTCGCCACTAAGTCCGAAGATTATTACATAATAATTTTCCATTATCTCCTAATTTAATACTGTGCTTTTATCATGGTATTTTATAGCTCGATTCGTAATTATAATATAATTATGAGAAATATCATTAGCATTAAGGTCTCATTTTGCGCTTCAAAGGAGTATTTATACTAAAGAATTAAATTATTACCAAAATCTACCTCAGAGCATAGAGTTTTATGAGCCAGCTTTAGCGGAAACAGAGGTGGCCGGCATTGCTAATTATAGTAATTATCACACGACCGCATTTACAACTAAACCTTGTTTTACATGTGCAAAGTAAACCACCTAGGGGCATAGTTAGCCACTAACTCAGTCGCATGTTATGTAAATAGCGGGTTAATTGAGATTCAATTACTTGATGCTAATGTTGTAATCATAAAAAAATCGCTTGGCTAGTCACATGACTTTTTATATTGCTATTAGTAATGCAAAAACACAATTCGTGAAGCAACAATGGCTTTATGAAACTGCTGTAGATTAGAATAACTTATTTGTGCTTTACAACTGTCTCAAGTAAAGCAAAACAGTAAAGTTGTACATATCCATTTGAATGCACTTAAAAACACTTAAATCTTAAAAAGAATACACACACACTCGCACTCTCTCTTTCCCTTTCTCTGTCTCTGCAAATGGTTACAAGTTGGCCTACAGATTTGGGAAGCTGTGGAACAAAATTAATTACATGACAGAAAAATTAAATAAAAGTTGGTAGTTTTGATCAGGTTAAACGGGGAAATCAAGAAAGTCAACTTGCTTGAAACAGTTGACTTCTGTATACCACCCCGTCTGCATTACGTTTTTGGGAGCATTTCCATATAACTCTCAAACTGAAAACATTTCTTTGATTTCATAAATCATATTGTGACGGCTATGGTCATGAATTCATTTTCACACGATCTAAGCAAACTTATTTAATAACATTTTGTATTATATAATTTTATACAAAACAATCAACATTTAATGTCATTTACAAATTATATACATGATTTAATACATAAGAAGCGTATATTTTTCCTCCCCGAACTAAGGTATCAAATGCTAGGCACTTATTTGTGATTCATTTTGAATACATCAAACAGTTTGATATATTTTCATTACTGTAAAAATAGTACATTCAGTTATTAAAATGACGTGAATAATTATAGGCAATTATTTAAAATGACAATTTTTGTACAAAGGAAAACTATATGAAGGTAGGTCCATAAATTTCCGGCCTCGCCTATAAGGATTCTCGCCTTCACAAAAGCCTTATCTGGTATCATATCTTGTCTGTTAAGTAAATAATTGCAGCTGTAACTTCCACTCCGCTATGTTCAGTTGTTCAGATATAGTTGCATAAAGAAAGTTATGTTTAGAAGATTGTGACATATTCAAAAGGAAGTATCGAGCTGTTGTTAAGTTCTTCACAAAAGATGACTTACTTCAATGAAATTAAACAGAGATTGGACGGTGTATATGGGGAAGCATCCCCCTCATATTCTACTGTAAAAGAATGGGCCAAAATTTTTCAAATGGATAGAGAAAGATTTGAAGACGAAGAGCGTGCAGGTCGGCCCTTGGAGATGCTTACTCCGGAAAACATCGCTCTTGTGGAAGGAGAAATTATGGAAGATCGGCTGCTCAAAGTTACAGAAATAGCAGCTAGCTTGGGCCTTTCTAAAACAACAGTCATTCGAATTATTCATGAACATTTAAACATGAATAAGGGTAGTGCAAGATGGGTACTTAGATTTCTTTCCTCAGTCCGAAAAGCACAACGCGTCATCTGTTGTCAGGCATTTTTGGACTCTGCAGTGGCAACCAGAGAAAGTTCGGCAAAATATTGTTACAGGAGATGAAACTATGGTCCTCTACTATGATCCCTTGTCCAAAAGAGAATCAATGAAGAGGCGTAAACCTGGCGAAGCACCGCCTCTAAAGGTCAAGGTCACTCACTCAACCAAAAATATCATAGCCACAATCTTTTGGAACTGTGAAGGAATACTCTTCATTGACTTCAAGGAGAGGAACACCACAGTAAATGGGGAGTACTATAATGGCCTACTGCACAGGTTACGTGCTTCCATAAAACAGAAAAGACGAGGAAAGCTGATTGGAGGTGTGCACCTTCTTCACGACAACGCGCCTGTGCACACAGCTCTTGTTGCAAAGGAAGCTGTGAAGAAATGTGGCTTCAAGAAGATCGGCCGTCCACCCTACAGTCCATATCTAACTCCCAGTGTGGATGCTGTTTATGTAGACAAGATTTCTGACTATTTTTGGAGGGAATTGACGTGTTAATTCAAAAATGTGATTAGTGTATTGCAATAAAGGGTAACTATATAGTTTTTGTCTTTATCATATCTAGAAAATGGTTATGCCGGAAACTTATAGACCTAACCTCGTATTATGCCATTTTTCGTGCAGGTAGCAAATATATTTATTTATGAAGTCCTTAAATGGATTTTTTTTTTCATGTCAAGATCAATGCCTACTTTAGCGAAGAATATATTAAAGCAAGACAATACTTTTAATTTTTAGGGGAGGATGGTAGGATTTAAAAATAATCAAAATTATTGTTTTAATTAACATGCATGGCATAGAGAATGTATACCTTTTCAACATAAGTAGTTTCAATGGTTTTGTTCTGTTATCAAGTTTGTGCTATCTACAGGGTCTGTATATGTATATACCCTAATTTATTAGACGCATACAGATGAAGATTATATGATTTCCAATAATTTCTACAGTGTTCGCGAATAATAAGCCCTACTATTGATTCAACCGTAATCTGTATAAGAAAAACTTATCTGAATTCTCTAGTGTTCGAAATTTATTGCATTTTGCAGTTAATTCCCAGGGAGTAAATCCCTTGCCAACAGTTTTCCAATTACCCAATTCTTAACCAGAAGAAAGCTTGTTAGATTTATTGCGCGAATTTCCTTGGCAATTTATTACGCTAGCCATGCTTTCGGTAGAATTATCCCAGTTGTGTTTCAACCAAGTGTTAATTGTTGCTGCATTTCCGAGCTAGTGTTATTTCTACACTAAATATTTTTTAGAAACTTCTATACAGTGGATATTTCATATATGAAAGACGAACTAAATAATGAATCTGATGCAATGTGCTCAGTACAAATATATAAAACAGAATTTAGCAATTATATTTCATTTATGGTATTTCTGCCCACGGTAGCAGAAGTTGGCGCTCCAGAACCACACAAAGTAGGATTTAAAAGAAATATTGCAGTAATTTAATAGTAAATTGCTTTATAATGCCATGGAAAAAGTTTTAGAACTGCAGTTTTTCTACAACACTTAAAAATGATGTAATTAAACAATGTTATAATTGTAAAATTTTATGTCTTTGCAAGCTTTCGCACAAAATCTAAACAGTATGTAAATAAATGCAGGCACATGTTTACAAATTGTATACGGTCTGTTGAAATACTTCTCAAAATCTTGCATTTGTAAAGGAACGTAGTCTTTGTCAGATATAAAACTATAAGAGCAGAAAAAATATAAAGGAAACAAACGTAGTATGGTTATACTTTTAATTTTATCGTTTTATTTATGTTTACTTTTCTTTGAGAATTAATTTCACAGTAGGTATCCTATATACCAGATATAATTGACCAAACTGCATCATTTCTGGTAAAACAATCTCCTTTTGATTTCTAATATTTCATTAATCACAAAAATATGTATACTACCCTAGCCATACAACTGTCGAATTCTCATGCCGCATTTCTCCTCACAATCAACAGAGGTATACTCCAGTGTTTGGCTAGCCAGATCAGGCTAAGCATGAAGTAAGCTGACAAATGCTGTGTGGCAAGGTTCATTAATTGTAAAGTACGTTATGATTCAGCATTTTCATGTACTGGCTAGTCTACTCATGAAGTTTTAACATAATGAAGTAGTATATATGTACTCGCCGCTCGACAACTTTGTGTGCGCTCTTGCTCCGCTAGAAACCTAGCCCTTCTCTCGCATCTTCGAAATTTTCCTGTCGCTAAGTATGTACTACCATGCTTTTCCACTCCATTTTCTTTATCGCTTTACTTCTCGGTTCCTATCTATTATATGGGTAACTACATTTGGACTCCGGGGCTTTTCCTTGCTCGAGAGTATCGTCTGGCTGGATAGGAACTCGTGTTCCATCCTTCAGCAAGGCTTACGTACACAGTTATTCTTTCAAATGTCTTAAATTTGGAACCTGATTAATTTTTTGTAATGAGAGAGTGCCTAAGTAGTTAATTAATTATACTTTTTCACTGCCTTACAGTAAAGTTTTTATTGTAATTCTGTGTAGACTTTTAGTCTGGTTTATTTTTGTCATGCTTCGTATGAATCCGTTTTCTACAAAGCTTTTCCACTGCAGTTGCTTTTAATGGACGATTTGTAAGATAATTTTGTATGTTGCAAATTCGTTGTTAAGACAGGAATTATTTTAGTTTTTTTAAATCAGTTGTAATGTACGTAAAATTAAATTAATTCTTCACTAATTTAATTTTACATACATTACTCAAGTGCATATTTTGGAATAATTAATATGTGATTCATACGCTAATAATTTAACATGAAAATGAAGGCTAGTAATATTGCATTAAATTGTTATATATTTTTTAATTTTAAACTCTTTTAATACATTAAATATTTAATACTTAATGAAAACCATGCACAGCCTAATTACTGGGTTTCTTTTCCATTAAATTGCTTATCCACAGGCAATCGTTACAAGTATTTGATTTTACATGTCCTTAAATAATTCATAATATCTAGCAAATTTTTGGCAAAGGAAAATCGGGATAAAAAGCGAAGAACACAAGCCTAGGTTTCTCACCGAGGAAACATGGTCGCTTGGAAAATGTTCATAAAATATCTGGGCAACATTGTTGCAGTTTTAGCACCTGAGTAGATAATTATATTTCAGCTATTTTATTTTATAAATGACTGGCAAATGTTTAAATAGTTTTCGTTGCATAAGAAAATTCCACGAGAAAGGGCAATACTTTGGTACTAAGTTCTTTTCATTCAATAAAGCTCTCATTGAAGGCTGGGCGTTATTGCAGTATCATTACTAAAGCCTGTGAGATCGCAGAAACACGAAGTTTGCTATTGTCATTGCAGTGTTATAGATACAACTTCTTCCAGATTGTAGTAAGCTAACCTTACCTTGTTGACAAAATATTCCATAGGTGTAGAGCAAAGTATCATAGAGGCTGTAGAATGATGGCCCAAGAGATTCCTCATTTCCATGACGACGTCCGATGGTATGCAGCAAGGCCAGAAAGATGCTGAAGAGAAACAACGTCCCCACTACGGTGAACCAAAGTGCAGACGAGAAGGGAATCAAAAAGTCATTCCAACTTGGTTCGTCGTTGTTCAATGGACGAACAAAGATTTGGTCGCTGTGGACAGAAATGGTTGTCCTGATGTGGCACAAGATTCATGATTGTAAACTATCTTACTAATTAAAATTTAACAGTACTCGAGTGATAAACTCAGCCAATAAAGCATGGGAATTCAATGATAAATAAATGGTAAATAAAATATTAATATAAACGTACATCCCAATTTATTTAACAGTTTCAGGGCTGGGCTAAGATTTTGAAGAACCTTATAAAAATACTCTCTGGTGTTGGATAGAAAATCAGTAACCAAATGGACGTGTGAATGAAATACAATAAAGCAGAATTCAAACTTATAATTATATAAGCTTATCTACGATTAAATTTACCATCTGTCCCATATAATATGAAATGTTCTCTATTTGAGGACGGAAAATTATGTCCCTTTTGAAAGTGAATCGAATGAAGCATTAACGCCATTTAGCCTGTAGGTGGGGATAGCGTGCAATGTAAGCACACTGGCTCGGTCAGACACGGTGTTATTTGCCTGCTTGATACTGTATGTTAATATATGAGTGACTCTACACCAAGAAAAATAACTTTTAATATACAGGGTAATGTACTTAGTATGTAATTGCAAATTTTCTATTGCACACAGTAGTGAAGGCTTGTTCAGCCCTTGTCGGTCCTGTGGTGTAGTGGTAACCATACTTGCCTCCTAAAGCCAAGGTCGCGGGTTTAGGAGGCAAACCCGGCCAGGATCGATGGATTTTTTCGGTCGTAAAAATCCAAAGTATGGCTTCCTTTGGAAAGGAAGTAAAGCCGTGGGTCCCGTGTCGTACATTTACGACACGAAAAAGAACCTCGAGCCTGAAAAAAGAGACCTCTGAGCAAAATTTGTCGGCCGTTTTAGGCCCTAAATGGGACGCTGATGACCTGTAATGTTAATGAGCATCCGTAAATAAACTAAATCAACCAACGTTCAGCCCTGCATAAAAGCATACAGTAGTCTTGTCCGAAATAAAAAATAGCTATTTTTTGTGAAGGGAAAAACAGTAATAATCTAGCAGTTGTAACTAGTGAAATCGCACTTGACTGCTTGCTACTTTTGTAGCTAGAGAACGTCCTCTACCTACCTTCGAGAGAAATATTTGTGTATCTAATTTACATGCTGAAAGTTTGACAAATTTGGTTACAGTAAAAGAGACTGCAAGAGCAGAGTTAAAGATTTGCTTAGCGACTAAATGCAACCTTCCCAAGTCATGTGTCGCTGTAACTTTAAAACAAAACGATATAAAATAACTTACACCATACGATTTGTAAAGCAGTAATTAAGACCCTACCTTAAATTAACAGCTTTCCTCTGCATTGCAATATATGACAGCATGCATACAAAGATTCCCAACCTCGTGCAAAATACTGTTGTAGCTTAATCGCCATGCTCACTAACGATTTTATTTAAGCTCTTACCTTTAGCAGCCTTCACTGCTCCTTTACTGCAACTAATGCCTAGCGATGAAAACATGCAGGTGCAAGCCCGCAGCATTTCTTTATTATTGTTGTTTACAGATAACGTCCTGAGATTATATTGTCTATGATCGCTGACAGCAACAAACTTATTGCTTGTGAAACAATGAAATCACTTTCTTACAAAATCTGGGTGAATGTTTCAGATTGTTTGTCTTTGTTTCAGGTCTTCATTTTGTTTTTCCCCGCAAGCGGACCGTCCCAGTAGCCGGGAGCACAAAGCACACCTGCCCATACCCAGCCCGCAGCGCAGTAGGCCAAGTACTGAAAACATGCTTACCTTTTTCACAGAAGATAAATTTTTCTCTTTCCGAGTCAGTGAACTGTGAGGCATGCACTTGTAACCTTAAAGAGGTGAACTTTTAGTAATTTTGTAACAGAATGTGCTGATGTACTGCTCACTCCCGCTTGGTGTGCTAACTAGCGAGAGATTTTCACGGTGATTGTTCTAATCGAAAAGCGGCATCATTCTGTTTTTCTTCTGTTAACACACAAAGCTTGCGTCTTATTTTCTTGTCCAACAATGATTCTGTTGTTTTAAATTTAAGCACTATGTTATGAACTGTAAACCTGTCAGGGAATGAACTCCGGAAAACGTTCTTAAAATTCCATACACCATGGTGGCCGAGGTCGTTACGGCGCGGACTCGTGAGCGGAAGGTCTGGGGCTCGAATCCCGCCAGGACCGTCCTCCCTGACTGAGGTTTTTTTCCAGGTGTTCCTCAGTCCTGTTAACTGGCAAATGCCGGGGAGGTATCTTGAACTTAGGCATGGAACATTTCCTTGCTTAAAAAAAATCCTTTCCCAATATATGATTTCATCTCATGTATCACCAGTGTTCACCGCCTGTGGTGCCTCTGTAGTAAAAACGGGCGTTAAACACCATTCAAAAAAAAAAAAAAATACAGGGAATTATTTTTTAAAAAGCTACAACAAATAGAAATGAGTTGTTTTGTATTAAATCTTAGAAATGTGGCAAACAGGTAACTGAAACGCAATGACTAGTCACTTCGCACCAGCCAGCCTTGTTTAGTTGACTGCTGTTGTGTGTAGCTGTGACATTCCAGCTTCGAACCAGGTCCATGTGCAGGGAAAAATAAAACGAAGTTTTGTGGTATTAAGCTTCATTCAGATGCGGTTAATTGACTTCTCTTTAGTCACAGTCAAGAGTCTAAAACATCCTTGTGGTTCAGTTATTTGTGATGCTTCCACGGCAATGTGCAATACTGTTGATATATTTCGGTAAATGCAGTTGGCTATAGGCGTGCTAACCGAATATAAATTTTTTACTAAAGACATCCGATTCGAGTTTTTTTTTTTTTTTTTTTTTTTTTTTTTTATAATTTATGCATTTATGGACGCTCTTTAACATCTCAGGTTGTCAGCGTTCCAGGGCGTGAAATGACTGATAAATTTTGTTCAGAGGTCTATTCTTTCGAGCTTGAGGTTCTTTTACATCAGCAAATTTATAATACGGGACCCACGGCTTTACGGCAAGAACTTAGGACTTTACTTCCTAAAAATATCAACCGACCCAGGTCGGTTTTGAATCCGCGACTTTGGGTCTATGAGGAAAGTTGTTTACCACTAGACCACCAGGACAGACTCCAGATATGTTTGTGAAGAAACTTGAGACTGAGGCATGTCTTTATAAGAATATTTCTATTTAAAAAAAACCTAAAACTAACAGGAAAATACTGTTAATACTGTAAAACCACAAAAATGACCAATTGTAATATCACTTCAGGGATTTGCATTACCTCGAAAAGAGTATAGGAGATGTGTAATCCATAGCATTAAGCCGCAAAGCTGTCATCGTGAACTCTGCAATTGCTACATCGGCTTCGTGTCGCTGCAGTACTCCAACCATGCCGCTCCAGCTACCATTGTCCAGTGTACCGAACGTATCTACTACCCGAAATTCTGTTCTGTAAGCAAGAATTGTCAAATGAAAATCGATCTAGTTTTTTGCTAACATTGCCAAAGTTTTCTATAAAATAGTGTATGTATTATAGATATATGTCTTTTTGACTAATAAGTAATATTCAAGTTATCTTTCCGTAATTCTATGATAGACAGTGCATATACAGAGGGTGCCAAAAATGTATACACACTTCAACCAAAGAAAAAACTGTGTTAGCATAACAAAACTGAATTCACACAAACAGAAAATTATGAGCACTAATCATCCTACACTTTTACATTTACAACAGTTGCCCAAAATGTCCACCATCGGCGTCGATACACTTCTGAGTACGTTGAACTACTGATTGAGCAACGTTTGCGAAAGTGTCCTCAACGATTGTAGAACATGCCGTTTCAATTTCTTCCCGAAGCACTGCCAGTGTAGCTGTTTTTCTATGGTGTACAACCTCCTTAAGAGTTCCACATCGGTAGAAGTACAACGGAGTTAGATCCGGAGAAATCAAACGGACCTCTTTGTCCTATCCATTGCCTTGGAAGATTGTCATCAAGGTACGCTCTCGGTGGTAGTGTGGTGGTGCACCATCCTGTTGTAAATAAAATACCTCATTTCCATAGAGTGTATGAATGGCGGGTAAGACGGATGTGGGTGTCATGTTCAGGCATACTGGGTCAGTTGATAATTGGCTTTATTTGTTCATTGATGATTTGCCTTTTACGTAGCCTGCTATCATAATGTATGTGAGTCACATCTGTTTGCAGAATATCATACTACACATTACTGTTGTTTTTCGGTCCAACTTTGAAATATATTAAATAAATATCTGCTGTGAAAGTGTGTATACATTTTGGCACCTGCGGTATATGTCTTTGTTATATTTCTGCTGCCTGTAGAAAGTCTAAGGATAATGCGATTTGCCTCTAAAGGTTCTGTTCTTTTGTTAAAGAGGGACGACACCTTCCTCCCATTGCTAGCAATCCATAAAGGGTTGCCGACATCAGGCCGCAAACGTTTTTATTGCCTCGACATGGAAAACCAAGAAATATCAGTTAAATTGGCAACAGTACTTGTTATCAAAAGAAACTCTGCATGCAGAAACACTTGTTTTACATGAAACAAAGATTTTAGCTATTTCCGACAGTTTCAAAGGAATACCGCTCATATGACCGAAACGTGCCTTATCGCAAACCTTTAGCATGTGAATATGGTAAAGTTAAAGGGGTAACGGAATCAGTCATATTCAATAGTCGCCGCGTGGGAACATTGATATTAGAAAGTGAATTTCCTGGTTCGACCAATAAAAATCTTACAAAATTTTAACGAATGGAAGCGAGCATATAATAAACGATATCTATTGTGGTCCAATAGGAACGAGAAGTGAACCAAGTTCAATAATATTTAAAGGAAATAAACTTTCGCGAGGGGCGGAGCGAATTGACATAATGGATTTTATATAAAATATAAGAAGTAAGTTTGAGCAGGAGAAGTAGTGTAAGAATAACTGAAGAATATAGAGAGATAGAGTAACGGGACAGTACGAGTGACCATGACACCGGGCAGTATAATGCAGTGATATTAGTAAGGCATTCAATAGTTGAAAGATATCACACTACAGTTCAATGAAAGAAATACGTCGTCATTAAGATAATATACGAGTCTCACTAAATCAGTGTTAAAGTTACGACAGTCAGATTATTCTTATAGTAAATCCTTACATCGAAGTGATCAGTGTTATAAGAAAGTGTTACAGCAAAATTATAGGCGACAGTCACGCGTGAATTTGTTACAGAGAAGGGCGTTAAAGTTAAAATTAAAGTTACGTGAATAGTGTATTTAAATCTTCCAGTGATGAACTTTAGCCTGAGGACAATGATACACTAAATATCAAAACCAAAATTATAACCACACGACAGACGTACAGCATGTTTTTAAAATTTTCAATTGTCCAATAAATTAAAACTTTAACTTGAGCCCAAAAGTATATTATTCCAGTGAAGAATTTCCTTCCTTCCCCAATGACACAACATCATTCACAGTTCATATTCCCCTGAGATTCCTATCCTCTGCTTTGGAACCAGAGAAATAGGAAACATCAAACTCGAGACTTCAAGAGCCGAGGCAACGCAAGAAGATCATTTAATCATCTAATCAATGATACACTATTCCAAAATAAAAGAACATTCATATTAAAACCACAGTAAAATATAAAACCCCCAACATTAATACCCGTTTCTTACTGTAATCTAGTTGATATAAACGTTGAAGCAGTGCTGTTATCAAATACCTTATAATTATTTCACCTCCTTATTTGTCTGATGATATCTTATAAAATCTGAATTTTTATATATAGTATAATATTTATCTACTTGTGAGGTTTTTCTATTCATTTTTCATTGTTTGATATATAGTGTCGTCATGTATGGAATAATGCAAGTTTGATTTTATAATTGAATGCCAAATAGATAGAAATTTTGAGATTAGAAAATGGCGAAGTTACCAAAATATGATTTATTTGTTTGGTTTATTTCAAGGACGCTGTTTAACATTTCAGGTCATAAGCGTTCCATTCAAATCAGTGCTTGAAACGACCGATAAATTTTGATCGGATCACGTAGGGACACTGTACAAAAACCGTATGGTAACAAAAACGCCTCCGCGTATATTTATGAAACAGATATAGCATCTGGAAAGCACGTGGAATTAAATTTGGGAAGTGTATATGGAGGCTTATTGCACTACTGATCGGGGCAGTCTCCGGGTGATCGTTAATACATTCGCATATGTGTAACAATGAGTTCGAAGTGTTCTCTTCCAGCACAGTGTTCAAGTAAACAAACAAGTGTCACGTGAAGTAAACAGCAGAGATCTTGAGTGCTGATAATGCTGTCGTGACCCACACTTCGAAGGATTCCAGGGCTAGAGAGCAGGTATCGTGAAAATGTAGTCACATCCATGAAAACAACAAAAATCTAATGAATGTCAAGAACGTGTGTCAGTGTAGTTCTGTACTGCAAATGAAAACAAATCCTAAATTTTAAATCAATAAAGTGAAGAGATATACGTGTGTGTTTTTTTTTTTTTTTGGTTAAAGTTTTCCCTCAGTTCCACTCAGCTAGAATCATAATAAACAGCGAAATTACCTCGAAATACTTTTTCTTAAGAAATGTTAAAATAACTAGTGGAGCTCCTAACCATATAAAATTGATCCACTAACTTGGAGTAAACCCTTTCAATGTCAAGCAAAGGACAGAAAAACTCCAAATTTCTATCTCGTCAAAGCGCTTAAGTTGTAAACGCCATGTAACGTTACGTTAGAGAATAAATTGGAACCCTTTGCTGGAAGGTATTAGAACATTCTCTCTACAGCGATTTAAAGAAAAACCTCAATGAGACACATTCCCATCTTAGGCAGTGCTAAAGAAGATATTAATACGCAGCAAAAAAGAAAACAGTTGCTATAAAGCCAGGATCTATTAACGCAAAACGAGTATTAACCAGTAATTCAGTATTTTTGCTTCAATTAGTGTGGCAAGTGTTTGAGTTACTTAATTCTGGTACATAGACACCTTTATACTAAATGGTTAATAAAAGAAATACTCACGTGAAGTTCATGATATTTTCCAGAGCCTTCCATACATCTCCGAAAAAGCCGGATACCACAATGGTTTTATTCGGATACTTCCTGACCATTGACATAGGAGGGTCCTAAAAAATCAGTTGTATTAATTTTAAATTCTTTGATAACAGGTTTATTCTACATAAATGCAGAAACAAATAAGCGCATTTAGACAAATATCCGCCTAACATTCACGCTCTGGAAAATGAATGGTTTGTCCTTTGTGAAAGAGATCATAATATGCACGGTTTTAATTCGTCCAGATTTAGTTGTATGTACTTGCAAAGGTACAACCGTCTCTAACATCGCGGTTATAATATTTTGACTGTTACTGAACCGAACAGCGCGTAGTAAATGCTCTGACAAGATGCGACATACCTTTCCGCTGACGCAGTGCTTTACATCTCGAGTTCGAGGCGCCTGCAATTGAACTCTGCTTCCTAAAATGTAGAAGACACTAGAATTATTGTACTCATTCGGTTAAACGAGGATTATATCGCGAAAACATAATCTGATGGAAAAGAACAAGTTCGGCTACCTTAATTGCTTTTTATTACTGACGCAGTAATACATTCCAAAATCCCGATTTTTTTTTTTTTTTTTTTGCTAATTTCATGTGCGATTTTTGTTATGGAAAGTTTTTGCTCCTTTATCATTGTTTTTCCTCTGTTAAAACTGTAGGTTTTCGCTCGTATTTTTAGTACTAAACCAATACGTTCAAATTTAGACAGAAAGTCATGAATTACGATTCTGACAGGAGGTAATTGACTGGAAAGTGCGGATTAAACTGTGCAGAAGACGAAAAGCTATTTCGAATTTAAAATAACAACCATGACGCCGACCGAGAACAAGCTCAGAAAGCGGAATTTAAGAGAAGAGAAGCAGAGTTAAAGCATTGCTAATTGCAGCGCGTCTAGTAGCTGAAACTCTCAAAGTCAAAATTATGGCGTTTAAAAATAAAGATAGATATTTGAACAAGAAAGATTTATTGTTTTATTTCAAAGCGATCCTAATCTGCGATTTACTGACACACAAAATTCTCAGAATAAATAATTTAATACAGTATATAAAACTTACGTGAGTGGTGATACCGCGCATGACTAGACCCCCCAGATTTCCTCTTCGTTGATGCAGATGGATGAGAGAACAATCAGCGACGTTTCTGCAAGTGTATGTTCTCAGCGGGAATCCTGGAGCGATGCGGTAAACTTCTGAAAGTTGATCATGAACCGCTAGAAGCAGACAGTTGTAAGGTATGTCCATATCACCAAAGAAACGTTCAATTGCGTTGGATTCGGTGCCCAGCAACACCAACCAGGATGTCTCACAGCTATCATCTCGTAACAGTGTCTTCTGCAAGTAACACATTGTGTGTACAGAGGGTGCCAAAAGTGTATACACACTTCAAGCAAGGAAATAGCTGTGTTAACATAACAAAACTGAATTCACACAAACACAAATGATAAGCACTAATCATCTTAGACTTTTACAGTTACAACAGTTGCTCAAAATGCCCACCATCGGCGTCGATACACTTCTGAGTACGTTGAACTACTGACTGAGTAACGTTTGCGATTGCAGCACATGCCGTTTCAATTTCTTCCAGAAGTGCTGACAGTGTAGCTGGTTTCTGTTATTATAGTGATCAATATTCATCTGATGTGGTTAAATGATGAGTATGCATTGCAAACCGTAAGCGTTCCCCATAGGTAAAAGTTCAATGGAGTTAGATCCGGAGAACGCGGTGGAAACTCAATCGGATCTGTTCGTACCATCCAGTGCCTTGGATAGTGCCTTGGATCCAGTGCGCGGAGCTTGTTGTTGTGCGAGGTCTCCCAGATCTGCCCATTTGAACATCGCATACGGTACTATGAGTCTCAAATTTGTCTCGAATGCGTGCAATTGTTACTGCCGTTGGTGACTCTGTTCTGTACACACGTCTCCATTGCCTTTGAACTTCAACAACATTCTCGGTTTCCCAATACCACTTCAAAATTTCTTTCCGCTGTTCAAACGATAATCTTGGCTCCATTTTGTTATAGCAACGCTAGCATAACGTAATGAGAGTCACATTTGTTTACAGAACATCATACGACAATCTTGATTTCATTTGTTCATTGTTGATTTACTTGTCACGTAGCAACGCTATCTTAATGAATGTGAGTCACATCTGTTTACAGAACATCATACTACAAATTGTTGTTGTTTTTCGGTACAACTTTGAAATATATTAAATAGATATCTACTGTGAAAGTGTGTATACATTTTTGGGCACCCTGGGTATAATCATTACTGGCCGACTCGTCTCACCCTTTTCCATATTTTTTCAAGATATAATTTCAAGTATTCTCATGCTATATTGGTTGCATCGAGCAGGAGTTTTAGGGATGCACGAAATTAGACTTTTAAAGTGCGTTTCTCTCCTTTAATTTTCTCTGTAATATTTTAATTGCGGAATAGGCTACATAACTAAAATTTAATCGATGCGCAGCTATTAATACATGTTCTATTCCTTCTCTGTGGGTGTACCTACATAAAGTATTATTTATTTTAGCTGTTAGTGTTTGTCAGCTCACTAGGTAAAGTATTCTGCAGTGAAACAAAGTTAAATATATACAAACCATCTGTAATACGATCTGAGTACGGTTGTTAAATCAGCTGTTGCTTTTCCTAGCCCTTACAGCGTAATGCGGGTTGCCTATTTCGAAAAAATTGCATGCCGATTCCGGAACATAGTGAATTTACTCTACATACACATTTTTCAAATAAATTATTAACACTTTTTTAACTTTCATTCTTTTTAAAAGCAATAATATTCTGAAAAATATTACTCTTATCTCAAAATTTATTATTTTCATACATAATTTGGTAATTGTGTTCCATGACTGTGCCGATTAAAAGATTGATATGAGCTTGTATATATTAGTTAAGTTTTAAAAATAAATAAGTGCAGAGGAGAATAAAAGTTACAACAGACTTGTAACTTTTTTTTTAAATGGTGTTTAACGCCCGTTTTTACTACTGAGGCACCACAGACAGTGAACACTGATTATATATGAGAGCAAATGATAAACTGGGAAAGGCTATTTTTAAGGAAGGAAAAATTCCAGGTCTAAGTTTAAGGTACCTTCCTGGTATTTGCTATTTATGAGGAGAGAGGAAAATCTGGAAACAAAATATAAAAACAATCAGATAGGATAGGGAGACCACTCCTGATGGGAGACCACTCGCTCACCAGTCCGCGCCTTAACGATCTGAGCTACTCGTGGCGCGGAGACTCCTAGCTGAGAGAAAAAAAAAACTTTAATTAAGTAATTACAATTTTGAATTCACTTTACAATTAAAAAGTACCCGCATTTTTTTAGAAGTTCCCATTCATATAAGTATAACCTTCCTTGCTTACAGGATTTAGTTTTTTCCCTTTATTCTTTCTGTTTTATTTTCTTATAACAAATGTGTTTGTAGAGAAGTAAATATAGAGTTTCAGTTATAAACTTTATCCGCTCACGATGTTTTATATCTCAGCTAATAAACATTACGCAGCAGGCGGCATCCGTACTTCAACTTTTTCCTCCTAATGCTGATTTAATACTTTGTCTAAACTCCAACAAATCGGGTACTTTAATTTCAGATCAGAATTTATTGATCGACCTCAGCATACCTTAAGAGCAAGGCGAGAAGGTTGGTCTGCCTGCATGACGATGCCGAGTGGGTGGCCAAAACCGCATCGAAGAGAAATTTGCCAGAGATCGTCTATGTTCAGCTCCAAGACGAGGAATGCGTCTTTTCTGAGTGCTCGACCCGTTTCCCGCACTGCAGTTCTGTGTTGAAGGCCTACCAAAGGAGAAAATTATACCATAAATGATTTTTTTAAGGCTAAACTTGTCAGTTCTGCCAAACGACAAAGAACTGTCAAAATACTATTCAAGTATACAAGTGATCTAAGATAAACAACTTACGATTTTCAGAATATATTTAAAATATATAATAAACAAGTCAATTTTAACTCCAAAATAGATACATAATTTAGAGAAAACACATATTTTCAGTGAAAGGTAACTAAGAAATGAAATACTTTTTAAATTACGAATATTATATTATATGTAAATATAACGCGATTATCTGACCATTAACTTTTATTATATAGAGGAGTTTTCATTATCATATTAATGAAATGAGGCAGTTACAAGGGACAGAGATAATATACAATAACCGAAACTGTGTTGCAAGGATATATTCTGTGGTTTATCCTGAATTAACTCTTACCACAATCAAATTAGCATACAACACACATGGGGTCATGGAATATTTACCACAGTTTTAATGCCTAGTCAATGTTTTAGCTTGATTAAAACAGAATTGCATGTTTGAAATGTAACTTATGAAACTTCCTCCGTATGATCTGAATATCAGTATTGAAATAATTTTTCTTCGCCTTTTATTTTATCATCAAAACATGTGTCAACCATGATTACTGTCTTTTATTTCTTCATCACATATAACACCAGTATTTCCCATAGAGATATGTAAAAATATTTGGAAGGTGATGCATTTATCAGTTCCATATTTCTAGAGATTGGACCTAGAGAGAAAAGGGGCAGCCTCAGAATGTCGGGAACACACTAATTTATAGTACATAAGGAATTTAAGAATATTATCTACCAAATTAATGAGTAATAATTTTGAACTGGACGGATTATAGTATCTTCTAAGCACTATGAATAGAGGTGGTGAATGTCGAGGTTTGCAACCCTTATCACTTCCCTTCTAAGTGGCGAACAGGGTTTCAGAGTCGTTATAACATAACGTCATCGATCTATAACGAACAACGAAAGGTTCTTGGTGTTTTGCAGACCTAGTAAACTCGGACTTGATTCGGCGTGGCCATCTCTGACTATGTAGAAAGTCGTTTTGACTGTTCTGCTTCTATACTGCTGGCCATTAAAATTTCAATGTTGATTATAGCCATGCGGAAATGATGTTTGTCCTTTTTGACGGCGGCGGTAGGACCCTTCACATCTGTGTGTTTGTTCTACCTTCTCGATCCACTGATCTCATGCTCGTTTCGCTGTAGACGGATTTCGTCCAACAGAGTGCCAATTTCTTCGAATGATATTCCACACTCTCGGTGTGTCACAATTCTCCCTTGATCAAATTCAGACACCTGCTGGTATTGCTGTTGTATTTTCGATGAGTAATGCATGGTAGTTCCTTCAGAGAAAATGTGGGGTCGTTTAACGCGGCTCTTATGGACCTGCAATTTTACTGAATTAGATTGAAATCACTTGCATTGTCACTCCGCACATGTAACAATATATTTGTCAATTATGTAATAAATTCTGTTGATTAAGTATCATACTTCGACATGTTTCATTTTGAATTTGCAGCACCCACGGTGCATGTAACTTATTAACTTAATAAACACTATTTAGAAAAGAACGTCAGAAACTAGAATTAATCACATAACTTGCAAAATGTTTAATTTACCATTCTCCCTAATTTTACAACTATGTCATAACTGACTCTGGAAACTACTTAAAATAAGTTACCCTCCCCCTTAAAACAATAGATGCTACTTATAACTAGAAGTTTCTTCCGGGCTTAGGAGCCGTGGTCTGTTGGAGCTAAGGAGTCCAAACGTTTGAGAGGCTCTCAAACTGAGTAAAACCTGGCATCCGATATTAGAGCACATAAAACAAGCCCACACTAGAAAAATTCATGCGAACCAATCACCGAACAGAACGGAAATGCCCCGCCCTCCGAGTACAACCCCTCTGCTCCAGCCGAACGAATCCCCTTCGAGCAGTTCATATATATATATATAACACCACCAGCTGGCATTTCTGTCATGGCAGGACCTTCGCCCAGAAAATTCAAACCGCGCCACTGAAGATGTCCTCCTCAGTTGGGGATGAAACGTCTGACTCCGGCCGTGAAAGCTTCCGACTACTCAATGGATGCTACTCTTGGATTTACTGTTGATGTCCTTTCAGTGCACTACCGACATAATCTTAAATTTTGATCTATATTCATTTATTGGCTTTTGTCGCTCTATGAATATTAACTACATTACTTTTCCAAGTTTCATAAAACATCAGACAATTGTAATTACTAAAGTTTCAAGATATATTTATTTTAAGAAAATATGTGTTCTCAGGTATCTGCCGAATGGCAGTCTTGAAATGGGCTAGCTGGATATTAAACACATACACAAGCACGATTCATATTCATATAAAACATTCTGGACTCGACATGAACCCTTTTTAATCAGAGTATTTTTTTTTTTTTTTTTTTTGCTTCCAGGTAGGAATCGAACCCTACACAGCAGGCAGGCTTTGTAATATATAAAGGACTTAAATGGAAATAAATATGAGTAAAATGATTACATAAATAACATAAAATATCTTATTAACCAAATAATGGTGTACGAGGTTAGGTCCATAAGTTTCCGGCCTAACCATTTTCTAGATATAAAAACAAAAACTATGTTTCACTTTTCAATATAGTTACCCTTTATTGCAATACCCTTCTCATATCTTTGAATTAACATTTCAATCCCCCCCCCCGAATAGTCAGAAGTCTAATCTGCAAAATGGGCATAAACAGCATCCATCACTTCTTCGTCACACTTAAATTTCCGTCTTGAGTCATTCTTGAGTTTTGAGAGGAATAAATATCACTGGGAGCTAGATCTGGACTGTAGGGTGAATGGTCGATCTCCTTGAAGCCACATTTCTTCACAGCTTCCTTGCAAGAAGAGCTGTGTGCAAAGGCGCGTGGTTGTGAAGAAATTGCCTTCAAAAAACACCTTCTGGTGTCATACCTTATCTGTTAAGTAAATAACTGCTCACAACAGTTGCTCCGCTGTGTTCCGTTGTTCAGATATAGTTGCATTAAGAAGGCTATATGTAGAAGATTGTGACTCGTTCAACATGGAGTTTCGAGCTGTTTTTAAGTTCTTCACAAAAGAAGGACTTACTCCAAATGAAATTAAACAGCGATTGGGCAAACACCCCCCTCATATTCTACCGTAAAGAATGGGCCAAATTTTTCGAATGGGTCGAGAAAGTATTTAAGACGAAGAGGGTGCAGGTCAGCTCTTGGAGGTGTTCACTGCTGAAAACATCGCTCTTGTGTAAGGAGAAATTATGGAAGACTGGCGGCTCAAAGTTACAGAAATAGCAGCAAGGTTGAGCCTTTCTAAAACCACATTTCTTGGAGTAATTCTTGAACACTTAAAAATTAATAAGGTTAGTGCAAGTTAGTGCTAGACTTCTTTCCTCAGTCCGAAAGCAGCAACGAGTCATCTGTTGTCAGGCATTTTTGGAGCTCTGCCGTGGCAGCAAGAGAGAAGTTCTGCAAACCATTGTTACAGCAGATGAAACTGTGGTCCTCTACGTATACCTTGCCAAGCTCCGCCTCTAAAGGCTAAGGTCACCCAGTCAACCAAGAAGATGATGGCCACAATCTTTTGGGACTATGAAGGAATATTCTTTATTGACTTGAAGAAGAGGAACACCACAGTAAATGGGGAGTACTATGCTGGCCTATGCACAGACTACGAGCTTCCATCATAGAGAAAAGGCGAGGAAAGCTGAGTGGTGGTGTGCGCCTTCTTCATGACAACGCGCCTGTGCACACAGCTCTTGTTGCAAAGGAAGCTGTGAAGAAATGTGGCTTCAAGAAGATGGACCATTCACCCTACAGCCCAGGTCTAGCTGCAAGTGACTATTTCCTTTTCTTAAAACTCAAGAAGGGACTTCGAGGAAGGAAATTTAAGTGTGACGAAGATGGATGCTGTTTATGCCCATTTTGCAGACAAGACTTCTGATTATTTTTGGGAAGGGAATTGAAATGTTAATTCAAAGGTGTGAGAATTGTATTGTAATAAAGTGTAACTATATTGAAAAGTGAAATATAGTTTTGTCTCTATCATACCTAAACAATGGTTAGGCCGGAAACTCATATTCACTGTTCACGAAAAGACTTGTATTTGAATGGGACTGAATTGTTAAGGGGAGAAGGATATTTCGGTATTTCAGCCCTGCTGGTGGCTGGCGCTTTGTGCCTACGCCACAATGGGGGCACCTCCGGGAGGAAGAGGTGAAATGAGGGAGACACCGGTGGGCCAGAATTCATAGGTGGTGACTGCATGGCGGGGTCCCTAACATGTTTCCAGATAGAATACCCCGACACCGGTGAAGCCCTGCCCCCTCCTCCCCAAGGAGCTTGAGCCCCTCAGAAGGTCCGCTTCCATTCCAGACGTCGGGGAGAAACTTTTACAAAGCGTAAACCACCTCGCCATGGCACTTTCGACTTTGTAAGAGAACTAACGAAATGAAATGGGAGAGCAGTAAACTTGCCAGTTTTCGCTTAAGTGACATGGGGATGCTATGAAAAAACCGAAGGCTGGCCCAACGGAAATTGAATATCCGGGATCTCCCGAAACCAAGTCTCAAGTTTTACCGCCTGAACCACTCTACTTGGGGACTGTTTTTACTTGTGCAGTATCTAAGGTGCTTTATACTGCATAATGCAACTGAATAATTAACACAAATATGTAGTTTTCCGTCTTAATACGGCTCATACAATTACTAACTTGTATTCTTTAGTGTGTTAACCTAATTTCACTTATTTCTTTGATGTTTCGTGAGAGTTTAGTATCATCATTGAAATGCTTTCCTTGATTCAAAAAGTCACCAGTTGTGTCGTTTATAATTTTACATTGACAATAGCAATGTCCTCGTTTTATAGGCCGAAGAGCACACTCCTCTCTATGCATTTATGAAAATCAACGAATCCTTGAGCCTATTGAATGAAATAAAATTTACATGCAGTAAAGAGGCACATTTCAAGGATCCCAGGGATAAACACAAAATCAGGCTTAGACTGGGAGCTTGGAAGACTACAAAAACGACGGAACGTTCTGGTAGAAGAATGTGACTATTTTGTGAAGAGGATGAGGAATGGCCAAATGGGAATACCTGAAAAAAAGGTGTCTCAAAAAAATTATATATCTACAATGTAATAATTAAATGTCAATTGGCATGCTCGAACCTGTTTACTCATCACACTAATTGGCTGAAAACGGGCAATTTTCTTACGAAAGGCGTGAAGATAGAAGCAATTTATTTTCTGGTTGGAATACATAAAAGGTGCAATTGTAAATAAAATGTAAGTAGTTTCCACTATTTACATTTGTAAATACTTCTTCCCATTTTAAATGTTTTATTATTATTATTATTATTATTATTATTATTATTATTCTTGTTTCTAATTGTACGAGGTATGTTAAAAAAATTCCGGAACTTTGTCCACAAAAATTTTCTACGCTTATCTTTTACTTATTGTGCATGGCCTCCTTCGAAATACTCTCCTCCACAATTGATAAATCGTCCCAACGCAGTTTCCACTTTCGGAAGCAGTTTTGGTACACCTCTTTCTGGATCGCGCGAAGCGCCCTCTGCGACTTTTCTTTTATCTCATCTATCGTTGAAATCTTCGTCCTTTCAACGGGATTTTCAACTTTGGGGGAAAAAAAAAGTCCACAGGGGACAGGTCTGGAGAGGGCAGCACAGTGATTTCGTTTTTTTGTGCAATAGTCACGCATCAACAAGGATGAATATGCGGGTGCGTTATCGAGATGCAAGAGTCATGAATTGTCTCGCCACTTTTCAGGCCTTTCTTTCTCACATTACTACCATCGATTAACAGTTTGTCCCTGTGGCACGAATTCATGATGAACTGTCGTTCAAAGTCAAAGAAAATTATCAGCAAGGCTTTCACATTTGACCTGATCTGACGAGCTTGATCTTGGAAAACCTTTCCCGAACTGTTGTGAATGTTGAACCTTGGGCTCAACATCATAACCGTAGACCCATATCTCATCACCAGTTATGATTCTCCTAAGGAACACCTCATTCTCATTTGTGCGATCCAAAAGCGCTTCACAGATTGCGAGGCGATGGTCATTCTGGTCTTGACTCATGAGCCGTGGGACGAACTTGGCGGCAACACGAAGGATTCCAAGATGCTGTGTCAGGATTTCTTGATATGATCCAATTGAAATGTTACATTCTTCTGCAATCTCTCGGACAATCAGGCAAGCACAATTTCATTGCCGTTCCTAACATGATCGTCGTCAGTGGAGTCGAAGGGCGTCCTGAATGAGGGGTCATCTTTAACTTCCGTCCGGCATTTTTAAACCGCGTGAACCATTCGTAACACCGAGTACGGCTTAAGCACTCATCACCGTAGGCTTCCTGCATCATTTGGCGTGTCTCTGTAAAGGTTTTCTTGAGTTTCACGCAAAATTTCATGCAAACGCGTTGCTCCTCAAACTCTGCCATCTCGAAACTGGCAAACTGTGCGACACAACGTGCTACTTAATACAGCACTGAACAATATAACTAACAGACATACAATAATGAAATTTCCGGCAGATACACATTAAACATAGGCATGTGCAGGGATGCCAACCGCATTTCGCTACAACACTCCATTGGCGCGAAATTACCAAAGTTCCGAAATTTTTTGACCAGACCTCATATATCAACTTAAGTATGTACGGTAGGCGATCTATGCATAAAATATATTTGTAGTATGTATATAGAATCTTATAACAATAAATATATCACCGCTAATAATAATAATAATAATAATAATAATAATAATAATAATAATGCTTTTCTATATTCTATGATTTTCCAACGTTGTTCCTTGTTTTACCTAGTATATTTTAGCTATGTTTCCTTACTATATAAACCTTTTCCTCCATTCTTTGGATTTCAATATTTGTATTACCAATCAACACAAATTCGAAACTCATAATAAAATGTCATGTTGATAATGTAAACTTAGCTATTAACGACTAGTAAATTTTTTATTTAATTGCCCAAACAAACAACGATTGAGCATATTCAAGGAAATTGTTCCTACATTACATTTCAGTTTAAGAACTCATCTTTGAGATTTAGCGTATGTTGTATAGCATAAAAAAGAGATTTTTATGTCGCTGTTATGTAGATTGTTTATATCTGTCTCCCGATATAAGACAACTTTAAAATGGCATGGTCTAGAGACCAAGTGATTCAAACACAGCATAATCTTGGTAAGAGTTTGGAGTACAATACTAGCTTACGTCACTATACTACATTTTGATGTTTGTGATGCAGCAACGATACTTAATGATGGGAATATTGCAAGCTGTGTGGTCTTGAAAACTTGGTGGGAAAAGTTGTTTAGCTCAGCTTTGTTAAAGGGGATAGGGAAATGGCACGACAGTACAGAAGAATGGCGAAAAGAAAGTTGGAAAATGAACTTCAAGAGTGTGGTTGGCAGCTGAAAGGTTCCTCAAAAATGTTTTTTTTTCCCCTGAAAAAGGGTATCTTTTGCACAGGTTCTATTGATCACAATTGATTTAAAACTTACAGGATTATTTAGTGTATCCCTCTCGACATTTTAGTTTTATAATAATTTGTATTTTAAAGGGGTTGGGGTTCTACACACAAAAATATTTAAAAAAAGCACGAAATTGGATTAAAAAAACTGAATACTGAAATGGGTAATTTGTTAAATACCTGTATTAAACTAATTAGAATGATTTGTTGTTAATGTGGTTTATTTACGGACGCTCTTTAACATCTCTGGTCATCAACGTCCCATTCAATTCAGGGCGTGAAACAGCCGACAAATTTTGATCAGATGCCTCTTCTTTCAGACTTGAGGTTCTTTTTCATGTCGTAAAATTATGACACGGGACCCACGGCTTTACTTCCCTTCTGAAGGAAGCCATACTTAGGATTTTCACGCCCGAAAAAATGCATCGACCCTGCTCGGGAATGGACACGCCATCCTGGGTTACGAGTCAAGTATAGCTATCACTAGACCACCAGAACCGACAATTAGAATGATTTAATATACAAGCTCGTCGGTCCTAGTGGTGTAGTGGTTACCATACTTGCCTCCTAAACCCAAGATCGCGGGTTCGAACCCGGCAAGGACCGATGGATTTTTTCGGGGCGTAAAAATCCTAAGTATGGCTTCCTTCGGAAGGGAAGTAAAGCCGTGGGTCCCGTGTCGTACATTTACGGCACGAAAAAGAACCTCAAGCCTGAAAGAAGAGGCCTCTGAGCAAAATTTGTCGGCCGTTTCACGCCCTGAGTTGAATGGGACGCTGATGACCTTACTGTTAAAGAGCGTCCATAAATAAATCATTAAAAAAACAAAATACACAAGCTACTCTTTTTACACTTGAAATTCTAAGGGTTCTGCGAGAAATGTTATGCCAAAATAAGAATAATATAAAAAGGAAGAATATACAGGATGTCCCAGAACCGCCGTATATTTTGGAACTTTATCCTTTAAGAGTTGGGACAAGCAGCAATATCTGAGTACTGAGTACATGTTACAGATACTTAGTGTATAAGTTTCCTTAAAATGGTTCTCTTTATTTTATCACTGTCATTGAATAAGTGAACTGACAGTAAATTCAAAAGGTCAGAATCACTAACGCTAAAGAAAATTACATTAAATGTAAAGGAAATGAACACGCACTGCTAGACGATTGAATATTACATTTATAGCTGATTCGAGAAGGAAAATATTGCAGAGAAAATTAAAGGAATAAAACTTACATAATGTCTCATTCCCCCCCCCCCAAACCCCTGAAAGATGCAATCAGTATGGTATGAATGGAATAAAAGTACATGAGAGTATAACTTGAAAAATGAACGGCAATTTTAGGACATTGTATGTGTATATAGGCTGTTAATGAAATACATTAAAACCTTTTCTCAATACACACTACACACACACGCGCGCGTGACTGGCAATTTTAGGACATAGTGTGTGTATATATGTCCTATATATATATATAACTGGAAAAATGAACGCCAATTTTAGGACATTGAGTAGCATTAGTGTTTAACGTCCGTTTTTACTACTGAGGCACCACAGGCGGTGTACACTGATGATACATGAAGTGAAATGATATATTGAGAAAGGATATTTTTTATGGAAGGAAGCGTTCCAGGCCTAAGTTTAGGGTAACTCCCCGTATTTGCCAGTTATGACGACTGAGGAAAACCTGGAAAAAAACCCAGTCAGAGAGGACGGTCCTGGTGAGAATCGAACCCCATGCCTCCCGCTCATGAGTTCACGCCTTAACGACCTCGGCCACCCGTGGCGGTTTAGGACATCGAGTATGTATATAAAATGTTAATGAACAATTTTAGAACATCGTGTGTATATAGGCTGTTAATGAAATACTTCAAAACATGTTCACTGTATACACACACACACTGAACATATTTTCATATATATATAAAACTTGAAAATGAATGGCAATTTTGGGACATCGTGCGTGTGTGTGTGTGTGTGTGAGAGAGAGAGAGAGAGAGAGAGAGAGAGAGAGAGAGAGAGACTTGCAAAATGAACGACAATTTTAGGACATCGTGAGTGAGTTTATATAGAATGTTGATGAAATACATCAAAACATTTTCACTGTCTTTATAAAGACTCGTATATGAGTAGCAAGATAGGGAAGTCAAGGCCTGTTATTTCAAACTTCCACGTTAGAGTATAAAATCTCCAAAAGATATGCAAGTTGTATAGGAAATGACACTAAATAATAGCTAGCGTTTACAGTGACATTCATCACCAGTAATATACCTTCATGAAAACATTTATATTTGCATCTGGTGCACTTTTGTAACTTTTTTTATACACAATCGATTCATATTAAAGTTAAATGAAATAGAAGTAAATGGATTACCTTTTATAAACTTTGTTACTAAAAATTTTTTTTTATTTGTAACAATGCGTAATGGTAAGCATGTTCTTTTGTTCGTCAATATTTGAAATAAACTACAGTATGCAGTTACATTTGAAAGAAAATGGAATACACAGATGTAATAAACAAACATACAATAAAAGTAAAATTAAATTAAACTGTACACTTTTTACAGAAATTGCTCAAACAGCAACCTCCAGCAGCAAGACAGAGACATTAAAACAAATAAAAGTATTTATTTCCTCGATTTATTATATATTAATTAGATCTCTTTCAATATTTTCCGGTTAGTCAAAAGACCATCAACTATTACTTAAAATAATGAAGATAGAATACCCACAACAGCACACAAAAAATAGAATGGCATTTTTATTAGCATTTGAGGCTCTTACAATGCAAATGCAGGTGCGTGGAATCTTGTGATTAGTGTGTAAACTCTATAGAATGTGACAATGCTAAATCATGACCTTTAACTCTGTTTCGCTTATTGTTTATTTCTAAGTATAAAATTAAACCTCCTTCAATATCCTACCGCCAAGGGTGGCCGAGGTCGTGCGCGGATTCGTGAACAAGAGTTTTTTTTTTTTTTTGGATTGATTTATTTATGGATGCTCTTTAACATAATAGGTCATCAGCGTTTCATGGATTCAGCGATGGATTTTTTCCGGGCATAAAAATCCTAAGTATGGCTTACTTCAGGAGAAAAGTAAATTCGTGGGTCCCGTGTCGTACATTTACGGCACGATAAAGAACCTCAAGCCTGAAAGAAGAGACTGCTGAGCAAAATTTGTCGGCCGTTTCACGCCATGATTTGAATGGGACGCTGATGACCTGAGATGTTAAAGAGCGTCCGTAAATAAACCAACTAAAATAACTAAATAAATAAAAAACCGCTGGCCACTCAGTAGGTCCTGCCTCTCCTTTCCAATGCTCCCCGATTTGGTAAAATGTGCGCGCACATCAATGCTGAAGTGCGGTGGGGCACCATTATGCTGAAACCATCAAGTGCACAGCAAGTAGTAACACCGTCGATCAGGTTCGAAAGTGTGTTTCTCATTAGAGTTAGATCCGGAGAACGCGGTGAAAACCCAATCGGACCTCTTCGTCCTTTACAGTGCCTTGGAACATTGTCATCAAGGTACCTACATACATCTAAGTGGTAGTGTGATGGTGCATCATCCTGTTGGAAGAAAAATTCCTCATTTCCACAGAGTGTATGAATGGCGGGTAAGACGGATGTTGGCGGCTCTGTCCCCCTTGCCTTTGAACTTAACATTCTCGGTTTTCCAATACCCGTTCAAAATTGCTCCGCTGTTCAAACGGTAATCTTGGCTTCATTTTGTTGTAGCAGCGCTAGCATAGCGTAATGTGAGTCACATCTGTTTACAGAACATCATACGATAATCTTGACTTCATTTATTCATTGTTGATTTACCTGTGACGTAGCAACGCTATCATAATGTATGTGAGTAAACATCTGTTCACAGAACATCATACTACACATTACTGTTGTTTTTCGGTTCAACTTTCAAATATATTAAATAGATATCTACTGTGAAAGTGTGTATACATTTTTGGCACCCACTGTATATACTTATATTCATAATGTTTGTATGTTATTCATGTTAATTTTTTAATATTTTGTTTGCTGATGAAAGACATCGATAAAAATAGTGAAAGGGGTTTATCGAATATTCTGAAGTTGTTTTCAACACTTTTTGTTTTAATAGTTAGATGGGAAAATGTAGGTAATTATTAAAGATTATTCTTATACGTGAATATATACTTATTTTGAAATGCATAAAAAGCTCGGACATGTGCCGTTTGATAAATACAGTTCCTCGTTTTACAAAACTAGCCTTTTAAATGTAAATTGTTACATTTTTTTTCTGTTCCACAGTAAACAAGTTTAAGCAGCTTATGTTTGTATGTTAACAAGTGTTTACTTTTAATCTGCTGGAAAATGTCCGACGGATATTAAATTCTACCTATCCCGGGCACCTTCCAACTACTGCATTGAAAATATCATCATCGCCTTTAATCTAGCACATTTTCAGTCCACTTTCATTACCTTAGAGCTCTTGCAATCTCATGATGAAAACATTATTTAAATACATCTTTAAAAACATATTACTCTTGATACAGTTTGTTAAGTACGAGGGTAAGTCCATTTTTAGGCCTCGTCGATAGGCATTATCGCCTCCACAAAACCCTTATCTGGTGTACTACATTATCTGTTACGTAAATAATTCAGCTGTAGCTTCCACTCCACTGTGTTCAGTGTTCACATATAGTTGCATAAAAGCTATGTGTAGAAGATAGTATCCCGCTGTTATTAAGTTCTTCACAAAAGGGCTTACTCCAAATTAAATTAAACAGCGATTGGACATAGTTTACCGTAAAAGAATGGGCCAATTTTTTTCTGAATGTGTCGAGAAACATTGAGGACGAAGAGCGTGCAGGTCGGTTCTTGGAGGTGCTCACTCTTGAAAACATCGCTCTTGTGCAAGGAGAAATTGTGGGAGACCGGCGGCTCAAAGTTACAGAAATAGCAGCAAGGCTGGGTCTTTCTAAAACAAGAGCCCTTCGAATTATTTATGAACATTTAAACATCAATAAGGTTAGTGCAAGATGGGTGCACTAGACTTCTTTCCTTAGCCCAAAAGCAGCAACGAGTCATCTGTTGTCATGCATTTTGGAGCTCTGCCGTGGCAACGAGAGAGAAGTTCTGCAAACCATTGTTACAGGAGATAAAACTATGGTCCTCTACTATGATCCCTTGTACAAAAGTGAATCAATGGAGTGGCGTAAACCTGGATAAGCACCGCCTCTAAAGGCCAAGGCCACTCAGTCAATCAAGAAGATCATGGCCACAATCTTTTGAGACTGTGAAGGAATACTCTTCGTTGACTTCAAGGAGAGGAACACCACAGTAAATGGGGAGTACTATGCCGGCCTACTGCAAATAGCGTGTTTCCATCAAAGAGAAAAGGCGAGGAAAGCTGAGTGGTGGTGTGCACATTCTTCACGACAATGCGTCTGTACATACAGCTCTTGTTGCAAAGGAAGCTGTGAAGAAATGTGACTTCAAGGAGACCGACCATCCACTCTACAGCCCAGATATAGCTCCTAGTGACTGTTTCCTCTTCTCACAACTCAAGAAGGATTTCAAGAAAGGAAATTGAAGCATGACGAAGAAGTGATGGATGCTGTTTATGCCAATTTTGCAGACAAGACTTCTGACTACTTTGGGAGGGGGGATTGAAATGGTAGTTCAAAGATGTGAGAAGTATATTGCAATAAAGTGAAATACAGTTTTTGTCTTTATCATACCTAGAAAATGGTTAGGCCAGAAACTTACGAATATACCTCGTATATCTCTACCCTCCCCCTTCTCTCTTTCGCAGCTTTTCCAAGCATTGTTCATAGATACTGATGGACCTAAAACTAACAAACGCTCTGAAAAGGATCATGACGATGAGGAAGGCAATGCAGATGCTTGACCGAAACAGAAGTGCCGCAGATCTACAGAGATGATCAGCAAATGATAGCAATAACAAGCTGAATGTGAAATGACCATTCAGTTAAAACACCGAACATAAAATATTGAAACGTATAAAAATGCACTTTGTTTAATGAATTGTTTCCTTCCGTTGTTAGATTTTGTGTGTACATAGAGTGAAGAAAAAATATATACTCAAAACAGAACTTGTTGTAATATGCAAACGAAGCATTATTGTATTAAAGAAAAATAACCTAAACAAGCTCTTAAAATTTCTCCTTGACACGTCTTAATTTGACAATTTTATATTTGCTTCAAAGATTTTTAAACACATACCCTGCTTTTCGTGAGGATTTAAATAAGCAAATTATGACTGGAATCAAAATATTTTAAAAGTAACTTTCATTCTGAAAAAAAATTAGAAGTTTCATCCCTATTTACGAAGGTTAAGAAATGTGTCGCCTTTCAAATAAATGTGAAAAGAACTTAAAATAAAAATCACAGCTAAAGCAAACATAAAATATTTTAAAACGAGGATTAGCTGTGGGAGGTGACGTAGGAATTACGCCTCATTTGATGAGGTCTGTTATATCAAGCCCTACGTTTCGGCGCCAATTTGAAACGATATTTATTGGCTGGGGATGGGAATTGGGCTATGTGGTAGCTATGTGAATTAATTTGAGCTCGCTGATTTCGCCACGGCTGCTGCAGACCACCAACTCTGCTTCCATGAGATTCTTTCTCTCGGGCTTGCCGCTGTATGCTGAACGAATGGGGATTTGATATGGAATCCGCCGATAAATAACGCCTTGTGATTTAGTTACTGAGATTGTTTATTCTCCCAAACATGTATTATCAGATGAACTCACGTCTCACGCCGGATCACTGGCAAGGTAAACTTGGCAAACACGTAAATCTGATTGCTTTCACCCAGATGGTGCCTAATATGAAGACAGTGCTACTTCAATGGTATTTAATGCAGCACAATGGTGCTATATGTAGCTCCAGCGTTGATTGATTGTCCAGCCTCATTGATGCCGGAGCTTAGCACCTCGGACTTAGGACGTTCTTTCTCTAAAAGCTCGGGTGACGCGTCAGTACTATCTTAGCCCGGAGAATTTTAAGACTACTCCCTTGATTCCGGATCTTACATCTCGAACTTAGGTCGTTTTTCTTCTAACTGTGAGGACGACGCAGCAGCATTATCTTGGCCCAGAGAACTTTGAGCTGCCCCATTTTGAGGCAAAATCTATTTCTTATATACTCTGTAAGAACTGATGCTAACACAAGAAAAGCGACGCTGGGCTTTCGGGCCAGTTCTGCTTTTACCATGCTCATGTTACATAACCGAAATCCATTCCTATTTCCTGGACCACTTTTGGCAGAACAGACATTATGCTATTCATCAACCAGCTCACTTCAAACAAATTTTACACGTTAAGTTAATGACCTATGTGCACACACCTGTGTCGAGTACCCTAGGGAAAATTGGCTGGCTTCTATGCCAGAGGGGCGAACATTCTTTGCCTGCTGCATACCAGAAGGAATTAACTTGCATTGTCTGACTTTCCAACCCTTGCCTTGTATGTTTAGAGTGAGATTCGAGTCCATCTTTACCCTTTGCTATATTGCATATTATTTCTTTAATATAACTAAAATTACACATGCTCAGTCAAACACTATACAATCTTAATTCTACATGCATGAATTTTGTCATTGAAGTTTCCTATACATAGAAAGCACAACAAACCTGTAAGAAAACACAGAATTGTGATTTAAAATTATAAATATTAATTAGTTCGATTACTCTGAAATTGGTGGAGAGCAAGAGACAGCTTCAATTTTAAGAAGGAATCTTCCCCGAAGACAAAAGTCAGGAATGACATTCCACTCACAATTGAACTTTCTGCTACAGTACAAAGATTTCAATCAGTTGTACTCCTGTCTCACAAAATCTTTATTCAATTGTTAAAGTATTGTAATACATGTTATAACTTTTTTGTTAAAGAGAAAGCCACGAACATAAAATCGAGAATAGCTGTTTCATCGTTAAAATATCAGAGGTGATGTACGGATTAAACCGTCAATGTTTTTAATTGTATGTAATAAAATAATTATAAAACCTATAAACAAATTACTTATGTTCAATGGCATATAGAGCAGACAGTGTTGCAATGCACGTGATTGCCCAGTTTCTTCAATACTTTGCATACAGTTATTACACCTACATTTATGGTATTTAATTCTGAAAACAGTCTTAGGAATCTAGTAGTTAAAATTCTTGTTTAGCTTACCACGGAGTACATTTTGACTGCTGATGTCTCTGTTGATAAGCGTTATGGTTTTCACGATAGCCATCAAGAGAGATTGGTAATGATTATTTTTTTCCATCATTTGCTCAATTTTTAGTATTGTCTGTGCTATTAATATTTAAAGATATGACCCAGTTCACGCCATTTTTAAGTTGCACTTTATAACCTTTAATGAATGTTTATTTTTTTATCATTTTTCATGTCTCAGTCACACCAAAATTTTTAAATTTTGTAATATTAAAACCCAATATCCTTATAATTATCAAGGCTTCAATTAAACAAAGTATTTGATATTTCGAACTTGTTCAATAAGCTTTTCTGCTATTGAAATCCTCTCTCTTGTGAGGTGTTTTCCAGTGGATGTTTGTATTTTAGTTTTTTAGATACTTACATATCAAAATTATACATTTTATGTATCAAATCATTTCATTGCAAATTGTCTTCTGTCTCTGTAATATTACATTTTTCATGTAGCGAAAACTATTTGATTATGCGTAATTTTTGATAATTTTTAAAAACCAAGCTATTTTTACGTCTACAAATTACATAAAATACTTGGTTGCGAATTTTAAGATAGTAGGAACAAAGACCGCCAATTGTCTTCTGTCTGAATTAACTTGATGATGTGTATTATTCCAATAATTCGACCATTTGGGCTTAAAAGCAACTCGAAAACTCTGAAAGCTTATTATGAGCGTGTGTTTCTCACAGTAAATCATGAGTTAGGTATGAGAAAGATACGAAACATGCTAAACGAATCCTCAAATGCCTGAGCCCTGATCAGAAATAACTCAGAATTGTAATTTTCAGACTATTACGAAGAAACTGTCTACTCATATGTAAACAAAGACAAAACTTATAATCCGAAAAGCAATCAAAAGCAATTTTTTCCCCATCGAGATAAATGTCATGTTCAAAAGTCAGTAGGGCACATCTTTGAGCCACTTTTAATTTTAGACAAAGTTGGAATAAATGAGAAGACAGTAAACTTTTTACTGAAGCATATATATTTTATTATTAACTAAATTTTTGAAAATAATTTAGGGAAAATGCAGTGGCAAAATTTCCAGAGATGTGTTCTTTTTGCAAGATACTGAACGGCTCAAAACTGAAAACATGTTTGCGGATGGCTTTAAACTTATAAGACTAGTAATATTTGCCAACCACCTCAGATTACTAATTATTTCAGAATCTTAAAATGTTTAAAGGAAAGAAGTTTCATCTAATGAAAAATAAATAAATGCTGGAAATAGTAATTTGTAGTCCAACATTCAAAATGCTGAACAAACAAAAGCGTAGTTTTCAGATATAGCTAACTGTTGTATGTTAGTCGAACACCTTAACACCGTTTTGCATGCGAGGTCTGTTAAAAAATTCCGGAACATTCGTAATTTCGCCCCAATGGAGTGTTGGAGCGAAATGCGGTTGGCATGCCTGCACACGTCTGTGTTTAATGTGTGTCTGGCGGAAATTTCATTATTGTATGTTTGTTAGTTATTGTTCAGTGCTGAATTAAGTAGAACGTTGTGTTGCATCGTTTACGAATTTCGAGATGGTAGAGTTAGAGCAGCAACACGTCTGCATTAAATTTTGCGTGAAACTGAAGAAAACCTTTACAGAGACACACCAAATGATGCAGGAAGCCTACGGTGATGATGCTTAAGCCGTACTCTGTGTTACGAATGGTTCACGCGGTTTAAAAATGGCCGGACGGAAGTTAAAGATGACCCTCGTTCAGGACGCCCTTCGACGTCTACCGACGACGCTCATGTCAGCAACATTCAAAGAAATTGTGCATGCCAATCGAAGACTGGCTGTCCGAGAGATTGCAGAAGAATGAAACATTTCAATTGGATCATGTCATGAAATCCTGACACAGCATCTTGGAATGCATCGTGTTGCCGCCAAGTTCGTCCCAGGGCTCATGAGTCAAGACGAGAAAGACCATCGCCTCGCAATCTGTGAAGAGCTTTTGGATCGCACAAATGAGAATGAGATGTTCCTTAAGAGAATCATAACTGGTGATGAGACGTGGGTCTATGGTTGCGATGTTGAGACCAAGGTTCAATCTTCACAATTGGTCGGGAAAGGTTCTCCAAGACCAAAAAAAGGTCGTTAGGTCAGGTCAAATGTGAAAATCATGCTGATAGTTTTCTTTGATTTGGAGGATTAGTTCATTATGAATTCGTGCCACAAGGACAAACTTCGATGGTACTATCGGGACGTGTTTCGACGCCTGCGAAAAAATGTGAGAAAGAAACGAACTGAAATGTGGCGAGACAATTCATGACTCTTGCATCATGATAACGCACCTGCACATTCATCCCTATAGGTGCGTGACTATTGCACGCACACACACACACAAAACGAAATCACTGTGCTGCCTCATCCTCCGTACTCTCCAGATCTGGCCCCAGTGGACCCTTTTATTTCGAAAGTTGAAAAACCGGTTGAAAGGATGATTTGCAACGATAGACGAGATAAAAGAAAATTCGCAGACTGCGCTTCGCGAGATCCAGAAAGAGGTGTACCAAGACAGCTTCCGGAAGTAGAAACGGCGTTGAAAGCGGTGTATCAATTGTGGAGGAAAGTATTTCGAAGGAGGCCATGCACAATAAGTAAAAGGTAAGCGTAGAAAAATTTTGTGGACAAAGTTCCGGACTTTTTTAACCAGACCTGGTATGAGGTGCAAACACTTGTTAGTTAGCTGCAAATCGTCATTTAAACGTGAAACAGAGCCTAGACAAATATACTGTAGTATAGATGGAATATTAAACAATAATACATTTGTGATTTAATAAACATTTTATAAAAAGTTAACAGTATCTTTGACAGAGCGGGGTGGTTTAGACGGTAACATCTCATTCGGGAGGTCCTGGTTCATATACTTGAGAGCGGTCATGACTTTTGTGCTTTCTCTTGTGTATCTTTCTGTTCCATGAAGTTTCCGCTCACCCACTTCACATTTCATTCCGAGAGTTCTGCTATAGGACCGAAAGTGCTAGGGCGGGGCACGGTGTGACAGTGGCTTTGCGCTTTCTGTCCCGACGTCTGATATGAAAGCGGCTATTCTGAGGGGCCTGAGCTCCTTGGTGGGGGAATGTTAGGGACCCTGCTGACAGCCAGCCGTAGTTCGCTGTTGCAAGAACGAGCATCATTTCTGTCTTTGTGTTATTACGCATTATTATAAGCTATTGAGGCGACAATTTTTTAAATTATAGTGTGTTACATTACTGAAAAACCGCCATGGAGGCCGAGGTCGTTAAGGCGCGGAATCGTGAACCTCTCTGACTGAAGTATTTTTTCAGGTTTTTCTCAGTCCTCATAAATGGCAAATGCCCGGGAGGTACCGGAAAAAAATCCTTTCCCAGTTTATCATTCCATTCATCGGTGTGCACAAACTGTGACGCCTCGGTAGTTAAAACGGGCGTTAAACACTATTTTAAAAAAATACACTGAAATACTATCACTGATAATCGAAAAAGTCTATAGGAATAACATCCGCACTGCATAGGAACTCGCGCTGCTACTGATCAAAGTTGTGGGAGTGGAAATGTGATTGAAGTTGATCATCAACGGAGCCGATAACAGGCGGGCTCGCGTTCGTATTTGAACGTGGGCCAAAAATAACTCTCTGCATATGCGTACATAATGTTAATACAGCGTGTGAAACTCATTTTAACGCTAGTTTTCCCATTTATCAAAGCTGTACAAATATATAAAATCAACTTTTCTACATTCTAAACATTACTTCAACAGTGACCACCAGCTTTAAAAACGAAAAACTTAAAACGCATAAATTTGGCCAGGAAACATTGAATTGTACTCCATCTAATAAGATACTCATGTCCTTATTAGTTTTAGAGCTCTTGAACAGCAATTGCAAGTCAGGGTCACTCTAGAAGCATATGACGATCTCGCATGCAGGACGAAGTCTTTGTCAATAAAGGTGCAGATGCTATCAACATGCCATGCCAGGCAGACGTAAAGTTATAACCCTCTTTATACCGTTTCAAGAGCAGCGTTTGATACCCTGATTCTTATCGCATAAAGCGTTGTTTAAACACACTATATTCGTATCACTCATAGTAAACAGGTTGTAGTTAAAATGGATCGATGATTGAAAAGAGGATATCCGGCGGTCTACTTTTCATATTATACATATATACTCACACGATATTATTTACTTTACAATCTCGATTGTACAGTATTGTTTGACTGTTACCTTACGGTGTATTCAAACTCATTGTTACAAGATGAGACTTGACCCTTCTCGAACAAATCAACGAAATACCTTTACCACTACATTAGATTAGTGTGAAATGGTTTCATCTATGAACAAATCCATATGAAATCACATATCAAGGAATTTTACAAATTAGTATTGCAATATATATACACACCGAGGGTGCCAAAACATGTATACACACAGTAGATAGTAGATTTAAAACTTCAAAGTTGGACAGTAAAACAGCAGTAGTGTGTAATATGGTGTTCTGTAAACAGAACTGAGTTACATACACTATGATAGTGTTGCTAGGTGGCAAGTAAATCAACAATGAACAAATGTAGCCAAGATTATCGTAAATCAACAATGAACAAATGAAGCAAAGATTATCGTTTGAACAGCGGAAAGCAATTTTGAAGTGATATTGGAAAACCGAGAATATTGTTGAAGTTCAAAGGCAATAGAGACGTGTGCACAGAACAGAACCGCCAAACGTGAGTAACAATTGGACGCATTAGGGACAAATTTGAGACTCATGGTACCGTGTGCGATATTCACAAGAGCAGATCTAGAGACCTCGCACAGCAACAAGCCCCGCGCACTGGATCCAAGGCACTGAATAGGACGGAGTCCGATTGAGTTCTTCGGATCTAACTCCGTTGGACTTCTACCTATGGGCAGCTTTTAAGGATGTTGTATGCCATAGAAAATCCAGCTACACTGGCAGCACTTCGGGAAGAAATTGAAACGGCATGTCCTGTAATCGCTAAGGACATTTGCGGAAACGTTGCTCAATCAGTAGTTCAACCTACTCAGAAGTGTATCGACGCCAATGTTGGGCATTTTGAGCAACTGTTGTAGCTGTAAAAGTCTACGATGACTAGTGTTCGTCATTTTCTGTTTGTGTGAATTCAGTTTTGTTATGTTAATGCAGTTTTTTTTCTTTGCTTAAAGTGTGTATACATTTTTTGGCACCCTCTGAAAAGAGATTTAAGAGATACATGATTATATGAATGCCATGTTCTTTAAGTTCATTAGTTTCATAATTTAATGGGATAAGTTTATCGTATATTTGTAAACATTTGTAATGTTAAAGAACATAAATCTAGGAATTTCAAAAAGAGTTCATATTAATGCTGATACACTCATTCTATAAATGTTGATTGTCGTAACTCAGGATGAGGCTACTAGACACGGGGAATATCTTCTAAATCTAATCTAATGTAATAACTGAGAGGACAAGGAACTGATAGTTCCACTACTGTTAGTGCGAAATCATATTATACAGAGAGACAAATTACGAAACGTGCATTTATAAACTAAAATACCTTCACCACGACTTCAGAGTCCTATGCCTTTCCTCTTTCACTACTCCAGGGCGATTCCACTATCTGTAAAAAAGTTTTGCCCAATTTATCACTGCGCAGGAACAGGGTCTTCTTCTCCTCCCCGCCATATATCCGCGAAACATTTAGAAACCCATTCGCAGTTGTTAAGTACGTGACTGTAACAATATTCTTGATCTGTGACGTTGCAACTGTGAGTCATATTGTAACTCAATTATTACATCCCATTATTAATTATTAAACTCCCTTTATGCCACAATGTACCATATAAAATTTCAACAGGGATATGAATAAATTAATTCATATTTGACTAGCTTCTCCATAGAAAATAGTAATAGTAGAATATATGGATAATTATTCTGTTTGTGACCAAAATGTTTCAGTATTATTTTGAAATGCCATCAACAATAAATTCCATAAATTTACCTTTATTAAATTGTGTTTGGAACACGCGAGTTTTGCCATCAAAAGGAATCCATTATAAATGCCTAAGAAAATTTAATAGTCTCCCAAAAATGTTCAAATAATAATAATAATAATAATAATAATAATAATAATAATAATAAGTCTGGCTGTGAATAAAAGTACAAATCTGTTCTTTCAAAATTCCTATATAATAATATCTATTACTCTAAAATGAACAATTCTTTTTTTCTTGCTTTGATAACACATTAACTATGTGTGCATGAAGCAATATATTTTAACAGATGACTAACAGAAATTACCTATAAATGAGTGCTTTATAATGCATTTTTCACAATAAAATATTACAAATATTTCATGTACTACAACATGTTCTGTAATATAGATTTTATTAATTATAGTATGCAATGTATAAATTTTAAACAATTTATGAAATGCAAAATGACATGTTCTGTGTTCAAAGTATTTATGGGCGTCAACTTGTAGAACGCAATTAATGCATTGTTACTCTAAAAATATATGAAAAATGTAGCTATGATTTTTTCTTCCAATTTCACAGGAAAGGCTTCTATATAAACAATGGCTTCATATCAATAGATAAACAGAACGTTGAACGCTTTAAATAAACGTAGTTTCATTTATGAAGCGATTTTTACACCTGTAAATTCTTAACCAGCACTTTATTTAGCAGTAAATTTTCAGAATAATTAATGCCTGTCCTGATATGTTCATAAACATCTGAAGCTCTTGCAACAACTCCATTCATTACACAGTGCACTGACTCTGTTATATTCATTCTTAACCTTAGCGCCTCTAAGCACCTCATACGTTAGTCGCTTGTATCTGGAAAGATCACATGATTTTTGTTTATTAAGTTTATTTACGGACGCTCTTTAACATCTCAGGTCATCAGCGTCCCATTCAATTCAGGGCGTGAAATGGCCGACAAATTCTGCTAAGAGAACTCTTCTTTCACGCTTGAGGTGAGTGTAAATGCACTACACGGTATTCACGGCTTTACTTCCTTTCCGAAGGAAGTCATGCTTAGGATTTTTACTCCCGAAAAAATCCATCAGTCCTGTCCGGGTATGAACCCACGATCTTGAGATTAGAAGGCAAGTATGGTTACCACTACACCACCAGAACCGACAAGATCAGATGAAATATATTCAGAATTTAAATGGGAATAAAGACCTTCAATCTATATATACTATACTATAGACCATGGAGTCCTCAGAAATCGGGATAAAATGCTGTGCTATTGTGAGACCCTAACACTGACATCTGATTAGCATATGACAAAAATAAGCTCTGAAATTAAAAGAGAAAGGGTCTTAAAGCACATATCCTTATTTATTATTTATTTACTGGCCTTAAATTGAAGTAATGGGGCAAAATGACCCAGAGGCTTAAGGTAACCAGGAAAAGTAAATCTAGCAAATAATGCAACAGTACACTGTGTATCAGAAAGTTTTAAAGCTATCAATATGAAAATTTTGAGAGATATTAAGAAAACCTAACTAAAGATGCTCTGTAAATTTTAATTCTCTGATGCACATAAAAAGTTTTTTGAAACTTTTTAAATCAAAATAAAATGTTAAAAAATTGAAAAAGCTGTGATATAATCATTTTTCTTATAAACTGTTGCTGGTTTTGGAATTACTTTTTTTTTTTACTTAAACTGTAGAGAACATACTATCCTGGGACCTAGAATAATATATCTATGCTAGTTGCTTGAAAATAAATTGCATTTCAAATTTTGAAAAAAAAAAAAAGAAAAAAAAAAAGAAAATTTTAATTTCTTATTGGCATTGATTTTTATCAACTAGTAGTGATATTTAAATACTTCTAGTTACCACACTTCACATTTGCATACACTATGTGGGTGTAAAATTTCAACAAGATTGGTCAGAGAAAAATCCACATTTATATTAAAATTTTACATTATTGGCAAAAAAGATTTATTTTTGTTTAAAAGAATTTTTATGTGGATTAGAAAATTAAAATTTACAGTGCATCTTTAGTTAAGTATTCTTAATATCTCATTAAAATTTCATATTGATAGCTTCATAAATTTCTGAGTACAGTGCAAAATATACTGCTGCATTATTTGCTAGATTTACACTTACTGGTTACCGTACATATAGACTGTAAGAACAGTGTGGGCAATTCATTTTCATACTGAATTCTGAGCTTCTGGATTAACAAAATGGCGTATGTACACATACAGGTTACATGGAAAAGAAGTGTGCAAATTATGAGTAAATAAATATTGCCAAACGAAAATATTTAAATTAATAAAGAGTATTGTCTCAATTAAGCTCGGGCGACCTTGCATAAACGTCTGTCATGGTTATTTTTAGCGCATACGTGCATTCTTGTAATAGCGTCAGTGGAATCTCGGAGTAGTCATTGGTACAGTCGCATGCGAGAGTGACAAGGATATATTGTTGGACTTTCCAACGCTGATTATAGTCAAACAATTATTTTAAAACGCAACAAAGAGTAGATCCTTAACAGTGCAACGTATTACTCAACTCTACAAGAATTACCTGAAACCCAAAGTGCAAAATAATTCAAAAGAAAGCAAGTACATGTGATTTGTGATTTCGAGTACTACCAGGCTCTCGGTCCAGGGGTGTAACACAGAGGTCTGCCACCCGTGGTATTTTGCGTTAGGACGGTACCTAAAGCAAGTACAGCCAATACGAACTGCAAAAGTACAGCCCATGACAAGAAACTCCATCCTTTGCCAAACACAGCCACATGCAAAGGCACAATATGCTACACAATTTATGAACATTTGGGCTAGAAGGAAATTATAAAGCACGTGGGCATGCCTTCAGAGATCAGGGACATAAATGTCAAAACTGTATGAATGGCACCTGGCAGGTGTCAAGTAATTTTTCTTGATGAGTCGGTATATTTGGATGAGGCAAACCAACATGTCCAATGTGCCAAAAGAAGAAGTGTTCCAATTTCATCCGGGAAAACAAAGAAATGCTCTCACATTGGTTCACGACTGTTTCAGGTTATTGCGCCTGAGGACTATTGCGATCCGCTCAAAGTGCAACCTACTTCCAGGAAAACGCTATGGACCCCATTTGCGACTAACAGATTGCTCGGTTTGAACACTCCAAAAGTTTGGACCCACTGAATAAGGCTTTTTGTCGACTACATGGAGACATATATGGCTAGTTGAGCGTATAAGACAAGGTCACAAGAGCGATGTCTTCAGGAGTGAGCACCTCAAAGGGCCGACCTGCACGCTCTTCGTCTTCAATGCTTTCTCGACCCATTCGAAAAAGTTTGGCCCATTCTTTTACGGTAGAATATGAGCGGTATGCTTTCCCAATATGCTCCGTCCAATCGCTGTTTAATTTCATTTGGAGTAAGTCCTTCTTTTGTGAAGAACTTAATAACAGCTATACTCCATTTTGAACATGTCACAATCTGCTACACACAGCCTTCTTATGCAATTATATCTGAACAACTGAGGACAGCGGAGCGGAAGTTACAAGTGCAATTATTTACTTAACAGATACGATATGACACCAGATAAGGATTTTATGAAGGCGATAATCCGTATCGGCGAGGCCGGAAACTTTCGCAGTTACCCTCGTATTTGTTGATATTACCTAGTTATACTCGCCACCTTAAACTCTTTACTTCACTTTTACCAGATAAACAACATGGCGAAGATTTCGATGCTGAAATAATATGTTTAAATATGTTAAACAAGAACGATGCGTAATAATGGTTTTGAAGAACTGTATAGCATACCTTTATTCATAAAAGACAGCGAAATTAAAGAAGTAGCAAGAAATGGAAGGCAAGTTCTTTATGCATATGGATTCGCATACACGGCACTTTCTGCCATCACAATTTCATGCTAATGGAACTTTCAAATAATCATTGGCGATACCTTCGAGTGCCTGAGGCTAGTTTCTACAGACAATTATGTAGTAAAGTTTCAGGGGGTCTTCGTTTTAGCTTCGGTGTATTGATTTCTCCGCAGGCAATGAAGAGTAATCTGTAATTGAAAACTGCTAGAGAAGTTTTAATTTCCTTTGCTTTATAGACTACTCCCAATTTCCTATGTCCTCAGGTGATCTTACCTACATATTTAATAGAATGTATCAGAATCATAAATCGCGTTTATTTAGAGAATGAATTATTTTCATGAGATTTAGCGCTGTTTCCTGGTCTTTGTATTGATATTAATACTACTGAAAATAATAAAAATAATAATAGCAATATAGTTAATTTACAGTAGAAAGTATATTCTACAGAAAAAAAAAAAGCTGTCAATAATCTCTTTTGTGATGTCATTTCCGTTGCCATTTTCACATGATAATTAACACAAAACGACTTTCGATCTCTGCTGATGTAGTAAATAACATTTCAGGTGTTTCAAATGATCCTATAAATAAAGAAAAAATGTCTTGGCGAAACTAAACTTAAAACATTGCTGTCTAAATTTTAAAATAAATTGCTTAATTTTTTTAGAATATTTAAAGAAGCTTGATGAAGTCATTAGTGTTCATTTGTTTCTAACAAGTATAGCCAACTGTAGGGAAAAAGAAAAACAGTATGTTTTTTTACCCCACTGATATGCTACGTTAATATAGTTTGACTTACAATAAATAGTGAACACTTCAAGAACTTTCTAATAACTATTAATTTATGTGATGTATTGAGTGGGTTCATTAGTGCTCTGTGAGCGTTTGCTGTTAAAATGTGCAGAACCTATTGCCACCATACAATTGCTGAGAATTAGGAAGGAAAATGCAAATAAGAAATGGTAGGAAAATGAGTTTAAAGTACATAAAAGGAATAGTAAATTAATGTAAATTCAGAAACACCGATTATAAGGAAAATTAAAATAACGCACTAAATATAAAAGCTTTCGATTTTGAAACCATTTAATGAAAATCGTATATAATAGAATGCACTATTGAGACGGCAGAAATACTTAGCACCTGAGTTGCTCGCCGCATTCAGTAAGTCATAAATATAGCAGCACAGTTCATGTAGCACATTCTTTGGCACTTGATGACGTGTCTCATACACTCAACCAGCCATATTTGTCCATTAGTCGACAACAATCTCCAAGTTGTCGAAGAATTATTAGGTGTTGTGTCATTAAAACATAATGAGTATATTTTTACAGTGTTGAGGACTCTGTAAAGGCCACTGGAGCAATCTGGGATCTCTGGTGTCTGCAGCAACTGATGGAGCTTCAGCAATGTGCTCAACAATCTGGATATATTGCCATTGAAAAAGGTTGCAAATTCTGCGGCTGCGATCTGATTGCAATCTCCTGTCTCATACATTAATATGTTTGTTATCCGTAAATAGCATCGTTCAGTCATGTAACGGAAACAGTGGTAAAACACCTTAATTATGTAAGATCACGTGGACTCTCAGAATATCTCTGTGACATTGATCCAGAATATGCCGATGCTCTCTGTCACTGCGCGGTCTATTGCAGGATGTTACAGTCTTCCATCTTCATAACTCACTTTGTCAGTTTCTTGAAATGGACAAAACAAAACAAAAAAGCAGAAAAGCCCACACTAGAACTCCGAAATCGTACCTTGCAGTTTTCATGGATGATTTAAACATTGTAAACATTGTAATTTTTAGTGAAAAGGGCAGTTTATGTGTATAAATTGCTGCATTTCGTGCATAAGTCTGTAACGTTTCACTTTCTGACATTAGAAACTGCTAAAAAATCACAGCGAAAACTTGATTTGAATCAGTTAAGAAGAGGGAGAAGAAAAAAAGGGGTATGGTGGAGTTTGAAAGGAAGAGTTAGAAGAAGTTACATAATAAGTAAACCTACAGTTAGAAGAGCACGTGGAAAGAATATGATGAGGCAGCAGGAGCTGAAGCAGTTTTTTTTATTAGTGTTTAACGTCCGTTTTTACTACTGAGGCACCACAGGTGATGACACTGATGATACATGAAATGAAATGATATATTTGGAAAGGATTTATTTTTAAGGAAGGAAACGTTCCAGGCCTTAGTTTAAGGTACCTCCCCTGCATTTGCTATTTATGAGGACTGAGGAAAACCTGGAAAAAAAACTCATACAAGGAGGACGGTCCTGACGAGATTTGAACCCCAAACCTCCCGTTCACGAGTCCGCGCCTTAACGACCTCGGCCACCCATGGCGGTGGCTACTAAAGGAGTTGTTGGGGCCCTTAGTGAAGATGTAGAGGATGGGAGTTAGAGGAGCTTGTTTAGGAAGAATAGAGAAGTGTAATAAAGATTGAGAGGGGTATAATATATTGGAGTGTAATGGTGTAGTAGATATGGGTGAAGTGAAGTTAGTGGTGAAAATTGTAAGAATAGTTTTAAACTTGTAATAATGTGAGTATAAAGGATAAACAAACAAATGCAATAGAGAAGTATAAAGTGTAGTGGAGTAGTGAAAAGGAAACGCTTTATAGAATATAAAACAGTATTGTGTATGTAGAATGAGAGGAGGGTAAAGTGATTGTGGGATAAAGGTATGGCGAAAAATGAAGAAGAACAGGAAGATAAAGAGGAAGTAAAATAAAATATAATACAATTGTTATAATAATTATTATAATTATAACTAATATTAAAGTAATGAACTAGTAGGGTAAATGCTGCAATCATAAACGTCAATTAAATTTGCAAACAGAGAAAACAATCAATGTTGTAAAAATAGATCAATAAAAGATATAAATGTAAAATTTACACGAATATATTTATAAAGAGGATATAATATAGAAAGATGACATGATGTAATATGGAAAATAAGGAAAAATATACAAGATCTATAGGTGTATAATAGAGTTTTACACAAATATAGACAGTAGTAAAGTAAAATTAAAAATATGTAAGAAATGTACTGGTCACTAGTACAGTTTCTACCGGATACCGGTGAATAGTAGTTTAATAATTTAGAGCTAAAGATTAAGTAGAAATAGTAGCTGGTTTCCAGCAATTAGGAAGTAATTGAAGGAAATGTAGTTTTGTTATTTATCAATTTTGTTACATTTATTATTTTAGTAAATTTCTAATTGTAACCTAGGTATAAGTATCATCTGAAAAATAATAACGTAAGAATGTAATTTGGTAATTTAGAAATAAAGTGTAAGAGTTTGCAATACACTTACCGGTGTAGGAAACAAGGTACCGGAATGGAGTATTTCAGATTATTATTATTATTATTATTATTATTATTATTATTATTATTATTATTATTATTATTATTATTAGAACTTTTGATGTTCCGATAAAGGAAAATAAACATTATGACATTGTAGATTTAAGAAGTTAAAAGAAAATCTATTATTTCTTTTTAATTAATTAGTTTCAGGTTGATCTGTAAGAACTGAATGGGAATTTATTTCATGAATACTCGTACTTTTTTTTTGGTATGTTTTGTACGATACCACCCTACGCATAAACAGAGCGCATGCATTACCTATTCCGCTCTTCATTTGTTACCCTACCCGGAGAGCACAAACCTTGTGCAGGCGTGGTTTACTTGACGGTCATGAACAGTTGAAAATGGGTGTTTATTTGTTTTATTTACAGACGCTCTTTAACATCTCAGGTCATCAGCGTCTCATTCAATTCAGGGCGTGAAACGGCCGATACATTTTGCTCAGAGGTCTCTTCTTTCAGGTTTGAGGTTCTCTTAAGTGTCACTTTATTTCCCTTCCGAAGATTTATGACAATGGCAGATGTTTGGGAATGAAATGGACAAACAGTGCTATCATTTTGAACGTTTCTGAAACAAACCTAAGTATATTGCTCTACTAGAAAAACTAAAGAACAAGTTTACGGTAAAGGTGTCTAGTGACTGATGTTAACCTTTCACCATGGATATAAATGAGATTTAAACGAATGTGAAAACGAAATGGCTGATTTACAGAACAATAAAACAGCAATTTCATGGGTTTAGGTTTATTTAATGGAACACCGATATGGAATTTTGAACAGTTAAACCTACAACATTTAGATTTTGCAGCATATTATTTGCATATTGTTTAGTATTCGGCTTGGTAAAAATTTCGATATGTTTTAAACGTTTATTAATTTTTTTTTTTTTTTTTTTTTTTTGGTGATTCAAAGCTATTGTTTAACCTCCTCCCATGAAAGTTTAAAATTTTTGTAAAACTTTATAAATGTGTCTTGCATACATGCTTGCATGGATTTTTTATTATGACTATTGGTAATTTAAAATAAAACATGCGTTCAAAAGTTTAAAATTTTGCAAAAATTAGTGACTGTAATCTTTTTTTTTTTTTTTTTTTGTAAGTGTGTGAACCTATTTTTGTTTTTACAAAAAATGCATGATCTACAGAATATCTTAAAAGTTTCAGGCCGGTATATAAAAAATTGACATAGAAGAGGTTTTTAGTGCATATACTAAACGAGAAAAAAGTGTAAGTATTAGATGCCTAAAAGTTAAAGGTTAATAGATGGGTATTTAAAGAGTGCATGCATTTAAAAATGGGTGCTAAATCAAAGGTTTTCAATGGCGTAGGCATATGGGGTTCAAAGTAATTTTTAAGACCAAAAAACAAAACGACATTTTTTCACTTCGGTGTCCCCTTAAAATTCTACCCATAAATAAATACTTGTAAGTTCATTTGCCGCCAATATAGCAGCTATGTTTCTCTCCATTATAGTTGTACACATCAACTGTAATGTAAACTGAAACCTATAAAATCAAAACACAGATCACAACTAACGCAGGAACTTTTACATACTATTTCCAGATTAGCTACCAGTAAGGTAGCTATAGACTTTATTGTGAAAATTGTACTCTGAAATAAGATACGGTTTCTGCGCACACACATAAGCTGTGCAGACAATCCACCACTGTCACCCGAGGAGGAGGGGGGAGTGGTCTGCTGCCTTTGACCACACTAAGCCATGTGAGTTGCGGTTGCATCTCACGAGCACAATTTTGCTGACGCGTGCTCTACAACGACGTTTTCTAAAAGCCAGCAGCATGCACGGATTAAAAATGGCACGTAGCAGGAACACGAGGGAACGTTATATGAGTCTCCGATAAGCATGTGGCAATGAAATTTGCCATGTCGGACGGTGGCCCATTGGGTGTCAAATCTTCGACAAGGACGTGATAGCGTGGAAAATGCGCCACGTGTCCTCTACGCTTATTTGATTCAACCACTGCAGGAGGTTGTTCGGCGATGGATAGCAAGGGAGTCAACCGCAGAAGTCGGAACAACCACACTGCAGTGTTTCAGTAGAACTTTCATTCTCAGATATTTACAAAAAACGGCTTAGTTACGGATATCTGCTGCCTTCTACAAGTGCACAGCGGGTGAAAAATGTTACAGGAAAGTCTACAGGTTCTAGAATGAATTATTTTCTACCTATGAACTAGCCCATTATTTTCTTTCCAGTTTCGTATTCGAATATTAATATGTTAAATAAGCTTAGAACAGGTTAAGACGCTAATGATTATTTAAAAACAATTATTTTTTCGCAAACCAGACTAATGTTGAATGCCTGGAATCCTGAGGAATGTGTAAGAAAGCGGAAAGACTTCTTCACATCCGAAATTAATGAAGAAAATGCCTTGTTTTAAAGAGAATTGCTCCCCTGCGCGTTAAGTACTTGTCAGATGAATGTGTGCACATTATTTATAAAATAAAAGGTTGCACGCTAAGTATGCATTACTATGGAATGGCATATCGAGGTGTCAATCTGCCCTTTGCTATCTCGGCGCCCTATCTTCAAAATGATTAATAGAGTTCAGATTTTAGGTTAAACGATATGCTGCTAAACCTACAAAATGCACAAAGGCATGGTGCTAAACGTGAAAGAAAATACATTTTAAAAGGCACAATTAATTTAAATATTCCATATGTGCATTTAAATATATATATTTTTAATTGGACACTCTCCTAACAGACAGTCAATGAATAACCAACTAAAATGAAACCAAAAACACTGCATTTTGGAAATGTTAATTAAACGGTGTTATAAAATAGTAGCTTTTAATTGGACAGTCTACAGATTTGCAGTATCCTATATACTTTCAAAACCGTATAGTTAAAAGCTTAATGTATTTAATTTTATAAGACACTTTAGTCTTTAAAATTATCATTTATATAAGAAAGATTTGGGGAAATACCTGAATTTTTGTTTAATATAAAAAAACGTGTAAAAGCCTGCATAAAATAACTTTTTTGACAATAATTATTTTACAAATATGTGAATTGGGATCGTAGTTTATACTCAGATAATACATTTCAGTACTGGACTTCTACATTTTGTAGGTCTCTTTTGTGTTTGTTTAATTCAATTCTTCTTCCTATGACTTTTTCTGCTGAAACCTTTGAATATGCTCCAATTTTATTGTGTTTTTTAACATCTTCATTGTAAACTGCAATATTCCCACTGCTGCATTCCAACTACTTGACAATGTTTCAATTCGAATTGTTAGCTAACACTGACTATTAACTATTGATTTCTTTTTGAATGCCAGAAAACAAAATAAGTTAAGGTATTTTATACAAACAGTGAATAAACGAACATTCCAATTTTTCCACATTTTCTATCTAACATGCTTTAAAATATAGCAAACTATTATCTTAAATATTTTATGTTGACTTTATTTATTTATTTTATTATTGACAATTTTAAGAGTAAGAATTTAAAATATTGAACATTCGATATTTATTTTTAGATAAAATATAAAAAATTATGCCACGCACGCACGCACACACACAGAGAGAAAAAACAAGCATATTAATTTAGCCTTTTATCAACGTGAAATCCCAGTCTATTCACAAACAGCAACGGGAATTTCGTTATGACATTACACGAGGCAGTGCACAAACATGTTTTAAGTGACAGTAGATTATAATTTACTATGGACAACCTGGAACACTTTTAGTCATATACTGTTATTTCATTATGTAAGATTGTTTTATTTTCTATGGAGAAAAAATGTATAGTGCCGAGATTTCTTCTAAAAATTGTTAGTTGTATTCTTTCTCATTGCCGCTTTACTTTAAATGCCTACATAAAAGTCTAATCTGCAAAAGTATCTTTTTGCCTGCATAGCCCGCCCTATAATTATTATTTGAGTCTTAGACTAACAAGTGGAGCTGGGGCGATCTTCTAATTTGTTCATCGCCATCTTCAAGAGAAAAGGTTAGCCTAGATCATTAAATCTGTATGGTAAATTCGTGCTATAAGAATAATATTGAATCGAAAAAAATTACATTAAACTTTCAATTATGGAACATGGTGTAAAAACGAGAGTAATGCAAGTGAATATTAAAAAACCCTACAGTTTGTACGGTTTCACTGTTTCAATGTGCAGTGTTTGTATCATTTATATAATGCAAGGTTGATTCCAATGCATCTAAACTTTTGATTTTGTGATACAAGAATGCCCGAAGTGCCTATACGCCGCATGCGCAGTTTCAAGTTCATACATTGTTGCATTTTGTCATAGCAGATAAGATATGCTGACTCATTAGGAAAATGAAGCTTTTAGGGTAGAGAACTATGATTAAATAGCTGCAAAAGATGAGAACTAGCCTTCTGAAATTCATCAAGATATAGTTAGACACAAAAGACGCTTGACAAATGAAGAAAGTAAGTCTATTTTGAAAATCTTATACATAGATATAAAATCTATTTTTATTTGGAATAGAGCAATACGTTTTTGGTGTATTAAACACAATGCAGCTATATTATATTGTTTCATTAAAGTTTAGTACTCCAAAACAAAAAAGGCTGGCTTTAAAAGTGTATGGTATTTTATTGCAAATGTTCAAAATGCCTTCTATTTACTTGAAGACAATGTCTCACTCGATCTTGACATTCCTCTCTTACGTGTAAAAGTTGCTGGTGAGATGTGTTGTATAACTTGGGTATTCTGGCTCTGTCTGGGAAATGTGCTGTTGAACATACCGCTACAGAATAAAATCAAGAGGAGGCCATAGGTGAAGTCCATCTCTTCCAATCCATTGCAAACTTCCTATTTAATTTCCAGCAAATTGAATGAAGCATAATGTCTGTGCTTTCCTGGTGCGGGCTTTGCGGACCCTGAGTACCCGGGTACTTCTGACGTTACTAGAAGCAGCCGGGCCGGACTTATTCGAGCCCCTCCCGTTGGGGAGTTGTCCGGATGGGTCGGATCCGGCGTGGCAGTGGTCCCATAACTCACGCTGAGTACCTACGGCAGCAATGTGTCCCAGGCGAGTGCCTAAAGCGTATACCTTGGGGGCAGGGGTTACCTGAGTCACTGTTGTCGTGGCTACCTTAATGCTGGGGTGACTCATCTCTTAAACTGAGTAGGTCTGTGCCAGACGTGATCTATCCACCAGTGAGAGTCTGGTAGCCAAGTTCTCTTAGCGCGCTTGGGCGACGAGATCGTCTACGGCCGAAAGGCGGGTCGGTTTAGACTTTAGGTGCCGTCCTAAATGTAAAAAACCACTGGGTTGCACAGACCTCTGTGTATAATTCCCCTGGTACAGGGAGGGATCCCCAACGTACATGTGGTTTCATCTTGCTGAAACCATAAGTGTACCCATTTATTCAGTGGGTTATCGTCCAACAATTCATCGTAAGTGTTCTTAATTACATTGGCATAAAAAATATAGTCCCGTAATATGTCTCGCAATATGCCACACCATACCTCAACAATTGAAGCACCCGAGTTGTTGGTTTCACGCATTCCCCTTGGATTTTCTGTCGACCAATACCATGCATTTTGGGTATAAGCATGTCCCTCCAGAAAGGATAGCCATTCGTCCCTGAAGAGAGGGGTCATTTTGCAAATGCACAGTATAGTGGTTACCATACTTGGCTTCTAAACCCAAAATCGCGAGTTCAAACCGGCCAGGGTCGATGGAGTTTTTCGGGCATAAAGATCCAAGTATGGCTTCCTTCGGAAGGGAAGTAAAGTCGTGGGTCCCGTGTCGTACATTTACGGCACGAAAAAGAACCTCAAGCCTGAAAGAAGAGGCCTCTGAGCAAAATTTGTCGGCCGTTTCACGCCCTGAATTGAATGGGACGCTGATGACCTGAGATGTTAAAAAGCGTCCGTAAATAAAACGAATAAAATATTGAGACACATGAGTGCTGATAGTTATATTAGCAATCACATGCACTGAATGGTGTTTCTCAGTAGCAGGTTTCACTCAAACACTTGGTCTCATGTCTAGTAAACTCAATGTTGTAAATTTGTGCATTAGATTAGATGCAGGTTGCTGTGATGGTTTACAGGTATTAGGTTGGCGACAGAAATCAACATGATAAATTCCAAATCACTAATAAATATCTCACAGCAATGCAGGAAACAAAATATAGTTTAGTAGGTAGCTCCTTTGCTTTCATAGCCTACCTTATTTAAAGCAAAAACACTTGAACCTTTCGAATATTTGCGATAGACTATAAAACAGTTTTATTGGGAATATTTGTTTAAAGTCAGTTTTCTTTCTTTGGAGTACTAAAATTTAATGAAATAAATAAACATATAATGTAACATAGTTACCTACGATAAAAAGGAATTATTGAAGTTCCATTCAAAATGAAAAAATATATTTTGTCTATGTTTATGATTTTCAAAACAAAGTTCATATATCAGTAACTTAGGGACCGTGTGTTATAATTTAGATGTGGTAAAACATCATCTGAAGTAGGTTAGAGATGAAAGAATTATTATCTCCGACATTGATATTTATTCAAAACTGTTGAGTCAACAATTATAAGCAACATTTAAGACATTTTCGTGCTTACATACAGAAAGTTCCTGAAAGATATACGGCACTGGACCCGTCATTATGCTCCTAAAACCATAATACAAAATAAGGAATGAAAACATAAGAGGCTTTACATTTAAGAAATTCAGAGAGCAGCCATCCCCAGGCAAGATCAAGCTGTCTGCATGGAAAGTACAAAGTGTGATTCTGGCTTATTATATGCAGACAGTAGAGATAATAAAAACAGGTAATTATATTCAAACTTAAATTCAAAATTAATGACATGTAATCCATAAGAAACGGTACGAAATATTCAGGAGAGATGTGTTCTCTGTTCAAAACAGTTATTTCAGCTACATGTCTTGTGCTGCAATAACTGGATTTATAAAAGTAGGATTTGCTTGTTCTGCAGATGCACGAGGGTAGGTCCATAAGTTTCCGGGTTAACCATTTTCTAGGTATGATAATGACAAAAAACTATATTTCACTTTTTAATATAGTTACCTTTATTGCAATACACTTCTCACATCTTTGAATTAACATTTCAATCCCCCCCCCCAATAATCAGAAGTATTGTCTGTAAAATGGGCATAAACAGCATCCATCACTTCTTCGTCACATTTCCTCGAAGGTTCTTCTTGAGTTATGAGAAGAAGAAATATCACTGGGAGCTAGATCTGTGCCGTAGGGTGGATGGTCGATCTCCTTGAAGCCACATTTCTTCACAGCTTCCTTTGCAACAAGAGCTGAGTGCACAGGCGCGCTGTCATGAAGAAAGCGCACACCACCACTCAGCTCTCCTCGCCTTTTTTCTTTGATGGAAGCATGTAGTCTGTGCAGTAGGCCAGCATAGTACTCCCCACTTAATTTCATTTGGAGTAAGTCCTTCTTTTGTGAAGAACTTAATAATAGCTCGAAACTTCATTTTGAACACGTCACAATCTTCTACATATAGTCTTCTTTATGCAACTATATCTGAACAACTGAACACAAGGAGCGGAAGTTACAGCTGCAATTATTTACGTAACAGAAGGTATGAAGGTATGACACCAGATAAGGGTTTTGTGAAGGCGATAATCCTTATCGGCTTGGCAGGAAACTTATGGACTTACCATGGTAGCTTTCCAGCCTTAAATTCTTCTCAAAACTGAGAGAAAACCTTCGAGGGAGTATCTTTTCGTAGATTATGAAATAATGGAGGCGTTTTTCCAGGAAGAGTAAGTTCAAAAATGGTCTAAAAACAAAACTCTAGATAAACTAGAAATTGTTGAGGTATGAACATAGGGTTCAACCCTCACATTTGTATTTCTGTATAGACTGCTGGCGTCTTAAATCTGGAAATATATATAGTTAAGGTGCTAATGGAATTTATTTTACAAATGTGCAAAGAAAGAAAGAAGAAGAAGAAGAAGAAGAAGAAGGAGGAGGAGGAGGAGGAGGAGGAGGAGGAGAGAACATTTCTGTCATTAGAGAGCATTACGTAAGATATTATTTAAAAAAATGTGTAATTTTATGAAACTATAGCAGCATGTTATCTAACGATAATGAAAGTCAAGAGTCATTTGAAAAGTTCTCAGAATGACCCATAGACTGCAGCAGTAGTAATTCCGAAGTAGTTTTGTTATCAAAACCCGCCATCTATATAAACAGTTGTGCAATAATACTTAGATTGGTCAAGAGTCATAAATATAACTGTTTGTTACAGTGCAGGCTTGCGTGTACGGAAAAATGGCAAATGGCGAACATCCTGCGGTTATTAAGTACTTGGTATAGAAGGGTATGAATATTAAACACTCTAGGGGACTGTGCACCGTCAATTTTTAAGCATTTTCAAGTGGATCACGGAGTTTAAATGCGGGCGTGAAAGCTTGGAAATAATCCACGCAGCGGACGATTAAAATGCGTCATGACATCAGAAATTCGATATGGTGCATGACTTGGTTCTTGAGGATCGCCGAATAAAACTGTTTGAAATTGTTGAAACTCTGAGCATTTCAGGGAATACGTATTCCACACTTGAGGGAATAATTGTACTTGAAAAATTATCGGAAAGATGAGTACCCCGACTGCTGACTCAGGTTTAAAAGCGAATCCAGACTGTACACCTCTCAACAAAGTTTGGCCCGCTTTCAGAGTTATCCTGCCCACCATATGCATTGACTTATGACCAATAATGAAGTATGAGTACATTACTACACACGTAAAACAAAACAGTAGTATAAACAATGGAAGCACATTATTCTCCAACGCTGAGGAGGGCCAAATGTGTGAAACCGGCCCGGAAGATCATGGTGCGGATTTTTTTGAGATGCCAAGGGAACACTGTGCTCTTCTTACCAATAGAAATATGCACTGGGTGCATTATTCTAACCCTTGGACCTACTGAAGAAAAAATACGCGAGAAGAAGTCATCTTGCGTCATGACAATACTCCCCCTCTCCCACAGGAATCTTGCAATGGCAAACGATCAATGAAGCGAAGTAAGATTTACTACCACATCCGACTTACTCCCCTAACTTGGCTCCATGAACTTATATCTGCTCCCTAAACTGAGGAATTTCCTTGGTAGAAAGAAAGTTTCGTTCGATGAAAAGCTTAAATCGTCAGTTGAAGTGTATTCTGCCGATCTGGAGAAATCTGACTTTCATAATGGGATAAAGGCTTCAGAGCATCACTGGATAAAGTGCATTAGTGTCAAGGGAACCTACGCTGTAAAATAAGAACAATTTCTAAAACCTGTGCCGTTATTTTGAGCTTCGTTTCCAGATTTTTTTTTTCAATTAATAATACTGTAATACAATTTTAACTATTTTTTATAACTCAATTGGATTGCTGTACTGAGGTGTAGGAGTAATGGACAAAATCAGGCAATTTGAATATTTCTCGGAACTATCAAAAAAAAATCTTTACTGCCTATTTCTCTTCTATCTTCATCTCATTTACACTGTAATTTCATTCAGTAAGCTTCCGACTGACGGCCAATGATGTACTCAAATGATTGACAGGGGATCCTGAGCATCTGATGTGGAGAAGGTGGATTACTACTCTGAACTCATCAAGACTCAGATGATGGCGAGAAGGTGGGTACCTGTAGGTGACAATGTGGGGTTCCTTCATCTCATTTCACAGTGAGTTTGACGCAAAAAAATCCCAAAAGTTATTGCACACATCACGCCTCAGGCAGTACTAAGTAGTAGTTATCTGTACGAGGATAGGTCCATAAGTTTTCGGCCTCGCCGACCCTTATTTGTTAAGTAAACAGTTGCAGCTGTAACTTTCGCTTCGCAGCATTCAGTTCAGATATAGTTGCATAAAGAAGACTATGTGTAGAAGTGTGATATGTTCAAAATGGAGTATCGATCTGTTATTAAGTTCTTCACAAAACAAGAACTAACTCCAAATGAAATTAAACAGCGATTGGACGGTGTATATGGAGAAGCATTTCCCTCTATTTCTACCGTAAAAGAATTGGCCATACTTTTTCAAATGAATCGAGAAAGCATTGAAGATGAGCGTGCAGGTCGCCCCTTGGAGGTGCTCACTCCTGAATACCTCGCGCTTGTGGAAGGAGAAAGTATGGAACGGCGACTCAAAGTTACAGAAATAGCAGCAAGATTAGACTTTTCTAAAACAATAGTCCTTCAAATTATTCATAAACATCTAAACATGAATAAGATTTGCAAGATGGGTACCTAGACCCCTTTCCTCAGTCCAACAGCAGCAACGAGTCATCTGTTGTCAGGCATTTTTGCAACTCTCCGTGGTAACGAGAGAGAAGTTCTGCAATGGAGTTATAGGAGATGAAACTATGGCCCTCTACTAAGATCCCTTGTCCAAAAGAGAATCAATGGAGTGCATACAACTGGCTAAGCACCGTTTTAAAGGCCAAGGTCACTCACTCAACCAAGAACTCATGGCTACAATCTTTTGGTACTGTGAAGGAATACTCTTCATTGACTTCAAGGAGAGGAACACCACAGTAAATGAGGAGTCCTATGCTGGCCTACTGCACAGACTGCGTGCTTCCATCAAAGGGAAAAGGCGAGGAAAGCAGAGTGACGGTGTACGCCTTATTCACAATGCACATTTACACACAGCTCTTGTTGCAAAGGAAGCTGTGAAGAAATGTGGCTTCAAGGAGATAGACCATCTACCCTACAGCCCAAATCTAGCTCCTAGTGACTATTTCCTCTTCTCAAAACTCAAGAACGGCCTTCCAGGAAGGAAATTTAAGTGCGACGAAAACGTGATGGATGTTGTTTATGCCCATTTTACAGGCAATACTTCTGAGTATAAGGGGGGGGGGGGTTTGAAATGTTAATTAAAAAATGTGAGAAGTGTATTGCAATAAAAAGTAATTATATTCAAAAGTGAAATATATTTTTGTCTTTATCATACCTAGAAAATGGTTAGGCCGGAAACTTAAGGATCCACCCTCGTATTTATCGCTCATTGTTTACAAATATTATTTGAACAACTCGTTCGCAAGGATCTTTTGACCATATTATTCTTTGTACAAACACTTATATAAAAAGAATTTGCATTCAAATCAGACCATTTACAGTTATACACACACTCACTTGCTGGCCCACGTGTACGCATACACATACACACATGCTAATTGTCTTCCTATGCAAACTGATCGCAACGTGCTAATCTATTGGACTTATGTCAGATCTCACCGAGCCTGATTAACTTTAATTTATATTTAATTCTGCTTTAATTGGAATGCTGCATTTCACCATCAACAACTGTTGCCAATTAGTCGTTAAACTCCAATTAAGTTAATTCGCGTATATTTGACCATTTAACGAGTTATTTCCCAATTAACTTTTCATCATGGCAAGGTGAATATTGAATTAATATTTGAAGACCACATTAATACAAGACTGCAAAGGATTTTTTTTCCGAAAGACAAGATTTATTTAATAGTATGGATGAAAAATATTTCTAAATGCAGCTTCGGCTGAGTAAAGTTTCGGCATTAAATAACCTAGACTTTCCAAAAGAGAGGTGAATATTTTATAATATTTAAATGTCTTCTTATTATTTCATCGTAAATATTACATAAAACAGGAATCTTTATGTTGTACCTTACGTTAAGTTACACAGATGAGGTTATGTCTTCCCATATTTCGAAAGTGGTTTATGTGAACTATCACTCACTTAGTATACAATAAAATGTAATTGAAAGTAGCGTATTCTGTTTATTTAAGGAATCAGGCCATTTCTCCATGAATGTACACTACGAGATAACGCCACAGGAAGAACATGTACAATAGCAGGCGATTTAGTAGAGCAACAGCCCAACGAATTGCGTATCGAGTGAGCGCTGCTATAAGCTTGTCTTCCTCCCTTACATATTCAACTCTCTACTTTCCCTCCATTTGTAATGTGCAATTGTCATGAAAACGAATGAGTAACGATCTCCGGAATTTTACAAATGGTGATAAATGAAGGTGTATAGAGTATTCCTTGCTGTGCCCATGGCCTTTTAAATCACAGATTTGCTATAATTTAGAAGGCCGTGATGACTTAAATCCGAATTAGCTAATTGAATACGTATTTAGTTTGGTAAGATGCAAAAGATACAATTCGAAATTAACCTCCTCAATGAACTTAAATCTTAATTCATTAATTCTTATTCTATAACAAATTGCTCAGATCGGCCTTTAGCAAATTTCGATTTCAGCGCAGTCGCTACATAGGCAGTTCATTAAAATGTGCTGTCAGAATAGAGGACAGAACAGAAATATAAGCAATAAAACCATTTCCAGGATTTCCATACCAAAATCCACGGCTTCTTATCAAAATGTTAACGAGATACTTTCGTTACAACAGCGCCTTCGCTTGTTTCTTGTTTCAACGTTGTACAGAACTCTTTAAGTTGACAATCACCAGGTGTCACTTATGCCCCTCTTACGCTATGCATTTCCTTCACTTTTATGATACTATGTTGCAGTAAAAGCAAAACAGTTTCGCATGTCATGCTTTTATATACTTTTTATCATGATCACTTATGTTAAAATATTCATTTTCGATCGTAATAATTTATCTTAATTAACTTGTATCTTTACTGTAATAATACATTATATTTTCAGAAGCGACCTTTGGACTGCACATTAGGGAAGACAATTTGTCAGTTCAAATTGATTGCCTGATATCATGGTCAACAGTACTTTGCGTTAAATGTAAAATATCTGCCGTTTCGTATGAATGGAGGTTAGGTCCATAAGTTCCCGGCCTACCATTTTCTAAATATGATAGACAAAAAATGCATATCACTTTTCAATATAGCTAAGCTTTATTGCAATACACTTCTAACATCTTTGAATTAACATTTCAATCCCCCCCCCAGCAAAACAGTCAGAGCTCTTATCTGAAAAATGGGTATAAACAGCATCCATCACTTCTTCGTCACATTTAAAGTTCCTTCCTAGAAGGCCTTGCTTGAGCTTTGAGAAGAGGAAATAGTCACGGAGCTAGATCTGGGCTGTAGGGTGGGTGGTCGATCTCCTTGAAGCCACTTCATAGCTTCCTTTGCAACAAGAGCTGTGTGCACAGGGCACGTTGTCGTGAAGAAGGCGCACACCACCACTCAGCTTTCTTCGCCTTTTCTCTTTGATGGAAGCACTTAGTCTGTGCAGTAGGCCAGCATAGTACTCCCATTTACTGTGGTGTTTCTCTCCTTGAAGTCAATGAAGAGTATTTCTTCACAGTCCCAAAAGATTGTGACCATGTTCTTCTTGGTTGCAGACTGAGCTTGGCCTTTAGAGGCGGTGCTTCGCCAGGTTTACGCCACTCCATTGATTCTCGTTTGGACAAGGGATCATAGTAGAGGGTCATAGTTTCACCTTCTGTAACAAAAGGACTTACTCCAAAAGAAATTAAACACCCATTGGACAGTGTATATTGGGAAGCATCCCCCTCATATTCTACCGTAAAAGAATGGGCCAAACTTTTTCGAATGCGTTGAGAAAGCATTGAAGACGAGCGCGAAGGTCGGCCCTTGGAGGTGCTCACTTCTGAAAACATCGCTCTTGGGAAGGAGAAATTATGGAGGACCGGCGGCTCAAAGTTAAAGTAATGACTGCAAGGTTGGGCCTTTCTAAAACAACAGTCCTTCGAATTATTCATGAACATTTAAACATGAATACGGTTAGTGCAAGATGCGTGCCTAGACTTCTTTTCTCAGTCCAAAAGCAGCAACAAGCCATCTGTTGTCAGGCATTATTGGAGTTCTGCCGTGGCAACCATTGTTACAGGAGATGAAACTATAGTCCCCTACTATGATTCCTTGCCCAAAAGAGAATCAATGGAGTAGCGTAAACCCGATGAAGCATCGCCTCTAAAGGCCAAAGTCACTCAGTCAACCAAGAAGATCATGGCCACAATCTTTTGGCACTGTGAAGGAATACTCTTCATTGACTTCAAGGAGAGGAACACCACAGTAAATGGGGAGTACTATGCTGGCCTACTGCACAGGTTACGTGCTTCCATAAAAGAGAAAAGACGAGGAAAGCTGAGTGTTGGTGTGCGCCTTTTTCACGACAACGCGCCTGTGCACACAGCTCTTGTTGCAAAGAAAGCTGTGAAGAAATGTGACTTCAAGGAGATCGACCATCCACCCTACAGCCCTGATCTAGCTCCCAGTGTCTATTTCCTCTTTGCAAAACTCAAGAAGGACCTTCGAGGAAGGAAATTTAAATGTGAGAAGAAGTGATGGATGCTGTTTATGCCCATTTTGCAGACAAGACTTCTGGCTATTTTGGGTTGAAATGTTAATACAAAGATGTAAGAAGTGTATTGCAATAAAAGGTAACTATATTGAAAAGTGAAATACAGTGGTTGTTTTTATCATATCTAGAAAATGGTTAGGCTGGAAACTTATGGACCTACCCTCGTATACAGGTGGTGGACAGTGTTAGTAGACAACAAACACATAGAAAGGCACGCCAACAAAAAAAATTAATATTTCAAGTGTGTCAGGATCTTCTTCAATATAAGGAAGGAAAAAAAGCAAGGAATGTTTGCTTAATATCTTATAGTATAGAAGACCCTAAAAGATTTGAAATATTTCATTTTTGTTGGCCCCCTCTATGCATTTTACTTATCTACATGAACATCTAACGACCTATACATATCACTATATATACAGAGACTTGTTCAGCCTTTTTCACAAATAAACACAAAGTAATGAAACACACTAAAATATATAGTGTTTCGAGTTGAAACCCCTTTTCAAGACACAATATTACTAAATGAATGAATAATATTTTATTTTTCTCAAGTTGGTGTATTAGCTCATTAATTTGGAGAAAATAGAAGCAAAACAAATGACTGAAGAAGCTCGTAGTAGGGGTGAATGTATCTGCAGACATGTGAGAGATAATTTCGATTTGAGAGACAAAGGGCGTGTTGGACGAACAGCAGACGTAACTGATGATTTGAAAGTGTTGCTGAAAGAACAACCGGCCCAATCGACTAATGGACTTGCAAAGCAACTTAAGAGTAAGTTACGCTGCCGTCGGAAGCGTTAAAAAAAGCTTGGAGAGATAAACAAGTAAGAAAAAGTGGAATTCCGCAAGTTGTGTTTATAGTTCAACTTTTAACCCGTGCAGTTGCATTTCTCTATTGTGTCGAGTTAAGAAAAATAAAACATTTGGAACAACACTTTTTATACCCTCTGTCTCGATTCTCTAACGCGTTCGTCCTAAAAATATCCGCATTTAATTTCGTTCCAAGTGTTCATGTTCAGAAATATTACGAACACCGAACACATAAATTTTTGCATTACATAATTTGTTTAAATTTGCATTGTAGTGTTAGTAATTTCATATACCTATGCTATACAGGAACATGATGTAGTATATGAAATATATGTCATAATTTATTTGAGAAATGCATTAAAAGTACTCATAAACCTAGTTATATCTATTAAAATACTAATTATTTTCAATGCCTCGTTAAAGTATATGACATATATTTTGAAAAACATATAATATATTATCAAGGAATCATCTTTCATTTATAAATTCTTCTAGAGAATTACATAACAATTTTATAACATCAGATTTGTATTTTTGTTCATCACTGGATAATAATGATTTGACTTTTAAATATCCATACGCATTCATAATGGACCTCTTTTTGTGAAAAGAACAATGATAAAAGGTGGTGGGGTGAAGGAAAAATGCAGGCTTCTATTAATTAGCCAGATATAATTAGCTTTACCACAGTAACTGCAACTATACAGATATTAACAGCTGTTACTATGCCAGGAAAAATGCTAAGAGATAGCGAGAAAGAGAGCTGTTTAGTTTAAGGCCAACATGGATATTGCTTACTACCTAACCAATTTTGTCTTCCAATTATCCAACTATTTGTTTATGTAGACAAATTTGCACTTGAAATCCGTTAATGTGGGAAAGAGAAAACATAATCTTTTTCTGTAACACCTATCATTTTTATAATTTCTAATAAAATATTAGTGCTTAAGCGAGAAAAGTTCGGGCGTGGTAACAGGTGAAGGTGAAAATTTCCGTATATCATCTTTAGTTTATGTAATAAGATATTTCTAAGATAATTGGCATTAAAATAGTTTGCTATAATGTAATATGCAGTGTAGTTTATGTAATGTTTCGGCAATGATTCAAAAGTTAATGTCAGAGCAGGTGCTGAGAAGTTACCTCAGGTTAACTTAACGGATGTTTTCTAGCCATTATGTTGGTCAAGCATTATGTTGACAATATTTTTTATTTATAAATGTAAGATAAAACGTACTTACAGTGAATCATATAAAGACATATAAGCAAAAAATATTTTACATCACATTGAGACCTACGATGAAATCCCTAATAGCAAACCAGATTGGTTTAGATACGAGGCTACGTCCATAAGTTTCCGGATTAACCATTTTCTAGATATGATAAAGACAAAAACTATATTTCACTTTTCAATATAATTATCCTTTATTGCAATACACTTCTCACATCTTTGAAATTACAATTCAACCCCCCCCCCCAATAGTCAGAGGTCTTGTCTGCAAAATGGTCATAAACAGCATCCATCACTTCTTCGTCACACTTAAATTTCCTTCCTGGAAGATCCTTCTTGAGTTATGAGAAGAGGAAATAGTCGCTGGGATCTAGATCTGGGCTGTAGGGTGGATGATCGATCTCCTTGAACCCACGTTTCTTCACAGCTTCCTTTGCTACTAGAGCTGTGTGCACAGGCGCATTGTCGTGAAGAAGGCGCACACCACCACTGAGCTTTCCTCGCCTTTTCTCTTTGATGGAAGCGCGTAGTCTGTGCATTAGGCCAGCATAGTACTCCCCGTTTACTGTGGTGTTCCTCTCCTTGAAGTCAAGGAAGAGTATTTCTTCACAGTCCCAAAGATTGTGAACATGATCTTCTTGGTTGAGTAAGTGACGTTGGCCTTTAGAGGCGGTGCTTATGCCACTCCATTGATTCTCTTTTGGACAAGGGATCATAGTAGAGAACCATAGTTTTATCTCCTGTAACAATGACTTGCAGAACTTCTCTCTCTTGCCACGGCAGAGTTCCAAATATGCCTCACAACAGCTGACTCGTTGCTGCTTTTGGATTGAGGAAAGAAGTCTAGGCACCCATATTGCACTAACCTTACTCATGTTTAAATGTTCATAAATAATTCGAAGGAATGTTATTTTAGAAAGTCCCAACCTTGCAGCTATTTCTGCAACTTTCAGCCGCCGGTCATCCATAATTTTTTCTTCCACAAGAGCGATGTTTTCAGGAGTGAGCACCTCCAAGGGCCGACCTGCACCCTCTTCGTCTTCAATGCTTTCTCAACCTAATGGAAAAATCTTGGCGCGTTCATTTACGGTAGGATATGAGGATGCTTCCCCATATACAGCGTCCAATCGCTGTTCAATTTCATTTGGAGTAGGTCCTTCTTTGTGAAGAGCTTAATAACAGGTCGATAGTCCCTTTTGAACATGTCATAATCTTCTGTACAAAACCTTCTTTATGCAACTATATCTGAACAACTAAACACAGCGGAGCGGAAGTTACAGCTGCAATTATTTTTAACAAATAAGGTATGACACCAGATAAGGGTTTTGTGAAGGCGATAGCCCCTATCGGCGAGGCCGTAAATTTATGGACCTACCCTCGTATTCCTGTGCATTAGGCTGGCCATGCATTATATTGACAATACTTTTTCTACAAATAAATTTAAGATAAAACGTACTTCTTGTGGACTCTGTAAAACATCTAAGCAAAAAATGTTTTCATTACATTATCACCTGCGATGAAACCCTAAACGCAAGAGAACTTGGTTTAGATACAACTCGCTCCGCGTGCTCCAAAACAATTTGCCCACTGTGTGGGGAAAGCAATAGCTGGAGGAATATTCTAGCAGAAGGAAAGAAAACAGAGTTTTTAAAGAAGGAATATTTGTCACCATAATTTATGTATACTAACAGAAGATTTCAACGACTGCCTGGAAGTGTGAGAAACGCATACACATTGAAAATTTAGAGTGCCAAAATATGTATACACGCTTTCAAAGTAGATATCTAATATATTTCAAAGTTGGACCGAAAAACAATAGTAAAGTATATTATGAAGTTCTGTAAACAGATGCGACTCACATTCATTGTGATAGCGTTACCACGTGACAGGTAAATCAATAATGAACAAATGAAGTCAAGATTAACGTAAATTGACAATGAACAAATGAAGCCAAGATTGTCGTAAATCAAAACGAATAAACGAATTCAAGATTATCGTATGATGTTCTGCAAAACAGATGTGACTCACATTATGTTATGCCAGCGTTGCTACAACAAAATGGAGACAAGATTATTGTTTGAACAGCGGAAAGCAATTTTGAAGTGATATTGAAAAACCGAGAATGTTGTTGAAGTTCAAAGGCAATGGAGACGTGTGTATAGAACAGAAGCGTTCTCCGGATCTAACTCCGTTGGGCTTCTACCTATGGGGAACTCTTAAGGATGTTGTATACCGTAGAAAACCAGTTACACTGACAGCACTTCGGGAAGAAATTGAAACGGCATGTGCTGCAAGCGCTGAGGACACTTTCGCAAACGTTGCTCAATCAGTAGTTCAACGTACTCAGAAGTGTATCGACGCCGATGGTGGACATTTTGAGCAATTGTTGTAACTGTAAAAGTCTAAGATGATTAGTGCTCTTCATTTTCTGTTTGTATGAATTCAGTTTTGTTATGTTAACACAGTTTTTTTCTTTGCTTAAGGTGTATGCATCCTCTATATTTTTGGGAAAGGCTCGATTAAGGAGGTTAGTCTGTAGAGAACAAATAGAAGTTGGAAGGTGAGAGAGTAACGGGAAGGTGGTTTAGGGGTAAGGGTTTTATCTATTGTGAGCTTATTTGAATTAAACACCAGCTGGGCTTCTTAATTTTTCTATATATATATATATATATATATATATATATATATATATATATATTTTGTAGTACTTTACCATATTGGGAAAGCCTAACATAACCTAAAATAATAATAACGAAGAAAGGGTTTACTGACAATGGAACATTTTCAATTTATCTTAATGCTTTCCAGCAAGGAAAACCATGGACTTGGAACCTCTAGGGTCATTTGGTCAGAATCATTCAGAGAAATTCAATTGAACATTAAACGTTATAGCCTATGCAACTAGAAAATTGTGCGCGGGCTTTAATTCACAAAAGCGGATAGTGCCAACATTATCGCCAAGCGACGCGAATTTGGAGACTTAGCGTCAATATTTCGGAATGCTTACTTTCGGCAATAATTATTATTGGGTTTCGATAGTACACACATACGCGTGATAGCTGTTTAATTCATTAAAAAAGTAGCAATAAATGTTCTCGGTTTGCATTCCATTATATCTTCCCTTCGTTTATTGCACTCATCTGAAGAATAATACAAAAAGTAAACCCAATTTCGTTATATGCGCACTCAGAAACCATTCTTACAAAATACCCAAGCTGTTCCTACAATATATTCTTATATTGTGACAATATCAACAATAAACAGAGTCAGCTTCGTTTAGCACATGAAATATGTAATCAAATCCTGGCAAAGTATATTTGAGGCCATACTGTATATTTTACAGTAAAATTTTGCAGAACTAGTTGATATTTTATTACATGTAAGGGATGTTTACAGCGAAAACTCAAAGATACACTTTTGGTCAGGAAAAATTGTGAATATTCTTTGGTTGCAAGTGTGAGAAAAAGACAAGCAACTCATACATTTATAAGAAATGGATCAAACAGTTCGCATCAATATGAATGAATGAATAGTGTTTAACGCCCGTTTTTACTATTGAGGCACCAGAGGTGGTCGACAATGATGATACACCGCCACGGGTGGCCGAGGTCGTTAAGGCGCGAACTTGTGAACGGGAGGTCTGGGGTCCGAATCCCACCAGGACCGTCCTACCTGGCTGAGTTTTTTTCTAAGTTTTCCTCAGCCCTAATAAATGGCAAATGCCGGGGAGGTAACCTTATCTTAGGCCTGGAATGTTTCCTTCCTTAAAAAAAAAAAATCCTTTCCCAATATAATGTTTCATTTCATGTATTATCAGTGTCCATCGCCTATGGTGCCTCAGTAGTAAAAACCGACGGTAAACACTACACACAAAAAAAAAAAAAAAAAAAAAAAAACTGATGATACATGAGATGAAACGATATTATGGGAAAGGATTTATTTTTAAGGAAGGAAGCGTTCCAGGCCTAAGTTTTAGGGTACCTCCCCGGCTTATGCCATTTATGAGGACTGAGGAAAACCCGGGAAAAACCTCAGTCAGGAAGAACGGTCCTGGCGGGATTCGAACTCTACCATAATAGATCCACATCAGCACAATAATATCATGAATAAGTGGTAAAAGTTTCAAAGTGATACCTTACACAGATTAAAAAAAAATGGGAAACTTGTGCGAAAAGATGTAATTTTTCAATAAGCAGAAAAAAAAGTTTTTACAGGAAAAGTAACTTTTTGAGGGAAACACTGGCTTAAACCCTCCAATATTGTAAAACAAGAAAGGAAACATTGAAACAAATGCTGCAAATGTATGAAATAGAACTTTTTCTATCATTCTATCAAACCACGGCCTTCTGGATCAAATAGTTCCTGAGATATAGAATTTTAACTGAACAAGTGCTCGCGAAATAAAATTCTTCCGCAGTGACGTAATTGAACAAATTATTAAAACACTTATAACCAAGAATATTCATGAAAAAATACCAAAATAAGCAGAAAAGTCCAAATATTAAAATGGCACAAAAAACAAAAACATTACTTTTGACCTCCCTTTCTTTCCCTTATAGTATTAGAAGTGTTATTTGTTGCACAGTAAGGCTGCACTAAGTACAGCTGTTTTTGTGCGGTTAAGACCGTCGTGATAGAGTGCTCTCAGCGACACACCTTTACTTCAGGGAAATTAATGTGTCCTATAAACCATTAGTAAGCCCTCAAGATATGCATCGTGTGAAAGCTCAGGCAGAGAGGGGCAAGCTCTTGCATATTTTAACATAAAACGTTCTCCAAAATCAGTGAGGTCATAGTCAACAACCCACGAATATAAAAACAATTCTATACCAAAATTTAGGACATAATTGAAAAAGACTCGTGGAATGCGTTTGCACTCTTGCAAGTCACGAGGTCAATAACTATGAAATATGTTCTTCTTTTCTTATTTTACATGTATAAATAATATTTCAGATTCCCTAAACACTGCAAACATCACCTTTACTCTAACGATTTACAAATCTATATTTATTAACAGGCTGGTGAAATTGAAAGAGCTCTGGCAAGACTAAACGAAAACTTGTTTTCATTACTGTCATGGACAAAGAAAATTCGAACTTAATAAACTGAATCCAGGAAAATCGCAGACATCGTCGGTCATCAGCGGTTGCTAAATACTGCAAACTTACAAAATTTATCTCCAGCAAAAGTTGGCAATAGTATAATCCCCGTTACTGAGTCAGTAAATACATAAATTGAAATGTTCACATTGTAGAAACGTGCAAGAAAATATTTTCAAGCGTTAAAAAGACTTTACAATTTTCTTCCGTTTTTCCTGAAAAAGATTCTTGTACAAACGCCTTTGATGCCTCACCTCGATTACTGCAAATTCTTATTTACTGACCTCAATGCCAACTTAACCCCGAAGCTTCAACTGTTCATAATGTTTGCATACCTACATCAACACCATTCGTCGATTTGAACATATCGCTCCATCTCTCGAACTATTATACCGACTCCGTCTTAATGAACAAAAGAACTGTCCACCTTATTTTATCGCATCCTTCATACCTCCACCCCGAGCTATTTGGCATTCATTTTCATTAACTATCTTTGCGTCATAACCTTAATACTAGATCACGACCTCACTATTTACTGTCGATACCGTTCTTCATATTCCTCCTCTTTCACAGTTTCTCTTGCTAGTCTTGGAATCCCTTATCTTGTAATATCAGGAACCGCCGAACCTTTCACAATTTAAAAATAAAATAAAACAAAACATTACTGCTAATAAATTAAGTTACACAGTTACATTTGCAGCGCTATCCATTAGGGACCACCTTAAATTTTCTCAGAAGTGTATGAAATAAAATTATATCATAAATCTTGTATTTGGCCTCTTTAATGTTTAGCTAAACTGGGCTTAAATTGCTATCTGAAACAAAAAATGTATGCATTTTTCGCCACGTACTTCCGCGGCGTGATACTTTGGCAATAGAAATGGTATTTTAGCAGTAGTGTTGCCAGACATGGCCACTTGGCGCCTTTGTGGATTCTTTTCTATCTATAAGAAAATGTTTGTTTGGCTACTAGAAATTTTCCTGACGCATTTAAAGTTATCTGATGGTTTTTTCTGACTACTTTGAAAAAAACATTTCAAAATTAATATCCTCACAACTGTCACAAAGTTGTGGATTTTGAGTATTAGGAAAATGGTTGTTAATTTACAAATAAATTCATTACCTATGATTTAATATTTTAATAGTACATTGTGCATTTTCCCTGATATTGCTAGTTTTCCCTTCATTTTATGTGTTATTTGGCTAATTTGTGCCACGTATTTAAAGCTGGCAATCTGGCAACCCTGCTGTGTAGCACATTATTCTTTTGCTTAATTGGACACAGTTAAACTGACAAAAAATTATTTTGTTGCCAAAATAAAACAAATTAAGTGTTGCTTTGTGATAAAGAGAACCACAAACCCCCAATGTGTTATTTCTGGTTTTCCTTAAGTCGACGGTATTCTGCACTTCTTAATTGCACCTTCCCTCATCTTATATTCGTTAGTTGATGACGTACCTTTCATATTTGTCCTGTGTATTAATAATTTCTTTATTTTCTGTAACATACACCATAACCTTTAGGTTTCGTTTTTTGTATATACATAGCCCATTTTTCCCCACTTGGGCGACTCTGTACATCACTTTCTTACGTTCATCCACAATTTTCAGAGCGAACCACACAGCAACCTTTAGGTTAGGTTTAAGTTCCACGAGAATCTTTTGTTATACCAAATATTTGCTTGCATTAGTTTACGACCTTCACCACCACTCTGCCGCCATCTTCTCCTTCTTTCGAAATATGCTATAAATTCAAATGCAATTTTATAGGATGGTGGAGAGCTTTCAATGCATTCACTACTTCTCCTGATGACTACTGCTACTGTTTTATGTAAGTTTTGCAACATTTTCCCCAAGCTCTACACCTTTTTTCATCATTGGGCGCTTGCGAGTGTTAAGTTATCCTTTTTTTGAAATAATATAAAAAGAGTAGAACATAATTTTAAAATGTTGTTAATGGCTCTTAACTTACATTAATTAATATAACATTTTTATGTTTTCATTAAAAACATTCCTTCAGAAAAGAAAGTTGAATATTCGAACGTTATCTCAAATGTTTTATTCATGAAATATAAATTAAAATAATGCTAAACTTTTGCAGAATTCTGTTTGGCTGCTTTAAATTATACATTTGTTAACATACTCATAGACATTTCGTTAGTGTTTTTTTATTTTATATTTTGCTAGCACATTTATTTCCCTTCTCATTTACATATCTTTATATGAGTTGTATTTGCAATTGTTTCTATTTTTATTGTTTTTATTTTTCTTCTTTTATGTTATTATTTTTATCATTCATTTTTATTATTCATGTTTAGTAATGTTTCATCACTCTATTTAATGTTTTATATAGGTTTACATGCTTTCAAGTACTGTCCTTGTTACTGATTATACTTTACAGTGATCTACTCAGTGTAAATATATAAGATTGATAGCCTAATGGTCTTAGTTGTGGGATAATAATAATAATAATAATAATAATAATAATAATAATAATAATAATAATAAACTGTCATCTTAGTTTTGTCACCTTAACCTATGATTATTATGAGCTGTTTATATCTATGTAGTTGTTGATTTTGGAACGTTCGAATAACTTCATTATATAGTGACACGAGTTTTTTACTCTGAAAAGGGATAAAGAACATACAAATTGGTAATCTTTAACAAAGTAATGGTATAGAAAGTGAAATGCTGCCCAATAGCACAAACATTGAAAACGCAAGGGAAGGCGGGAACCAAGACATGCTCAAGTGCCAAGCAGCAGAATCTTATTTCGAAAGCAACTGAATTATACATGTTTATACTTTCAATTTCCCTTAGCAGCCATAGGGAATTGAGACTGCCAAAGATAAAAACTTTCTCGGGGCAGGTATTGTTAAATAATTCAGTCTTACCTCCAAAACGAGAATAAATTAAGAAGATGCAGGCTGGATGATATTGTTGAGCAACTTCTTCTATTAAAGTCACGGTGTTTCTTGCTTCATATGCATGTACGGTTGTCTGCAGTAACACCAGTGGCCACCAGAGAAACATACTGCCGATAGTCTGCAAAGAAAACGTTTTGGTAGTTGAAATAATACAAAATGCTATACAATGCTGGGAAAGTTGTTTCACCTGCCACAGAAGATTTTCTTACTTTCCACCTGTCATTCTGACATTACTACCAATAGTAAGTTTTTAATTATTGCAGCACTGTTGAGAAACAGAAGAGAGATTGGTCTATTCCACTTCGCGAAAAAATCGAAACCTCCAGTGGTATTTAATACGACTATTTCGTCCTTCTGTGTTTGCAAGATACATAATTAATAATATAACATTAAAGTACATTATACTATGCATTATCTTTCCAAATCTTCTGTATAACCTACTTAACTTTGTTACGGAACAATGGAATAACACAATTAAGTATAATATTTTAACAAACAAAACACGAACACATAATAGTTCTTGTTTATTATTAATCTTCGTTATTATGCAAGAAGCCTATAAGAGCATTGTAAAACCAAGGTAATTAAACGAACAATAATTAAACACACTACAATCAGGTAAGGTTTTATTACACTTGCGTCTATTTGTAGTTTAGTTTTTCTCCGCTATATTGCTTATCAATTAAGCTTCAAAATTCCATCAACAATATTGAAACAGACGCTTCCGTAGACGCTAGATGTAGCGTTTGCGGCCACTAATATGGGGATACCGCTTTAGGTCAAGCTGTCTGGGTAAGATTTTTTTCGGAGTTTTTCGTTATACTGAGCGCCATTTCATTTCATATCCCTACAGGCTTACATCTATAGTATTCAGTACACAATCAACTTCACATGTCGCGAGAAGACCAATGCAGTGAAAGCGACAATAAATAAAACAAAAAACACTGAAACAAGAATGTATGTGTCGACGGCTGTGATTAGCTGCAATTCAACATTTCTTTATATTTTATTGATCGAAAGTACTTGAAGTAAAAGAAAAGAAATAATCCTAACTACAAGTAGCGGATTCTCGATATTAAAAGAGTATCTTAACTGCAAGTCATTGAGATTTATAGAGAAGGAATAGCATTTTTATTCCTATATACTGCATCTTTGAGAAAGAGTTCTACTGGGAAAAAGGGAGGGTAAGGAAACGAAACCTTTATAAACGTAGGAACTAACACTAAAAATTCAGCTTATTGCAACTGACAATTAATAAGAGAGGGGGAAAAAACTTTTAGAGTGCTTCTAATGAGATATTTTGCTAGAACTTTGAATATATGCTAGCGCGTTGAAAACAACGTCATATTCAAAATTGCACAAGTGTCATTTTATCTCTCGAAAATGTTTAAAAGAATAAGAATGAGTAATAATCCATTTTAGTTCAAGAAATATAATAATAATAATAATAATAATAATAATAATAATAATAATAATAATAATTTTTATTGATGAAGTAAAGACTGTAAGCCCCTTTCTGTATCTTCACCAGGGACAATTACTATTCAAATATATACAATACAACTAATGACATTAATAACACGAACTAGTACTTGCAAAATGCTGAATTTTCCAAATAAACAACCTTCGGGCAATCTTCTAATAGTCGTTGTGACCGGCAGTTCATACAGCTGAGAATTCCAACAACGAATAGCGACAACTGTGAAGGATAACGAAAAGTAAGAGGTTCGATGTAAGGGAATAGAGAGAATGGAATTGTTATTCGAGCGGTGTTTAAATTATGATGAGAAGATAAGGAGTGAAGACGGGTTGAAAGATAGTGCGGAGTTGAGGTGCATAGAATTCGACCCAGAAGAACGAGGGGGGTGCAACTTCCTTCTAGCGCCCAGTAAATGCCAGGATAACAATTCGAAAGCTGGAGTGATCTGATTTAAGTAGGTTAGCGAACTTAGGCATTGTGAACACGTTGATATATATAATGTTGAATATGAGAAAATTCTTCAGCCGTTTCAAGGAACAGAATACTGAAAATATTCTTGTACACGTGTCTTTTGTTTGAATTTGTCAATTAAGATTACTGTTAAAATAGACGCCGAGATTTTTTACAAACGATTTTATTGGCGCTTTTGTTTCATTAAATTTCACGGGAATGAGTACTTTTTGATTAATTTTGTTTAATAATGTCCATTATTTTTTTTGATTAATTTATTTATAGACGCTCTTTAACATCTCAGGTCATCAGCGTCCCATTCAACTCAGGGCGTGAAACGGTCGACAAATTTTGCTCAGAGGCCTCTCTTTCAGGCTTGAGGTTCTTTTTCGTGCCGTAAATGTACGACACGGGACCTACGGAAGGAAGCCATACTTAGGATTTTTACGCCCGAAAAAATCCATCGGTCCTGGCCGGGTTCGAACCCGCGATCTTGGGTTTTGGAGGCAAGTGCGGTAACCACTACACCACCAGGATCGACAATGTTCATTATGAGAGCCTACGATTTTCCCTGATTTATGATAAGTTCGTTTTGTTTAGCCCATGTTGATACTGAGTCTAGGCCTTCGTTAATTTCAGCTATGGAATTGATAAGTAAGTCTAGTTAAAATTGGTTACTTTGAAAGAACTGATAAGAACATTAGACAAAATATTTAAAAGTAATTAGAACACATACTTATAATTTTAATTAGGAAAACTAGAGATGACAACAATATGTGTTACTAAAATTATGTACATGTTGGGTTTTCGTTTTAGATTCAATTGTTAGTTTATTCTCGATGAATTAATATTAAATCATTGTTGTACATTGCATTTGTTAACACTCCTTTAAAACAAACAAGAAGTCCTATATGGAGGGGGGGAGGACACATGGTACCACGAGATTTCAACAGATGGACCTGTATATACTGACACCTTAGGACCCTCGGACTTAGTAATGTGGGATTTATATGCAAGGTGGGCAGACGAATTGCGTGTCTTGGGAAACCGATGAATTATGAAGGCCTAATGAGAGAAATTTATTTCAAAAGTAAATAAAAAAAATGTAACTTTGCTGATCTTTACGGGAGTGGCTAACCGGATCTGCTAAAACTTAGCCACCTTTCTTTATCGAAAGAGTCCATTGCTCTAAGGAATGCTTTAGTGTGTATTATAAAACAAACAATGGTTCGTTTGTTTTTAATTGAGCAAATTTCCTATTCATTTTTCTAAAATTAAACGTAACAAAACATTGTTTCATGTGACAGGTTTTCAAAGGTTCCAGCCTGACATAAAAAGGTTGTGCCAATTTTAAAACGCCATGGTTGGGATCTTTGGGTTTTTTTATTTGTTTATTTACGGACGCTCTTTAACATCTCAGGTTATCAGCGTCCCATTCAACTCAGGGCGTGAAACGGTCGACAAACTTTGATCAGAGGCCTCTTCTTTCAGGCTTGAGGTTCTTTATTGTGTCGTAAATGTACGGCACGAGGGCCACGGCTTTACTTTCCTTCCGAAGGAAGCCATACTTACGAATTTTACGTCCGAAAAAATCCATTGATCCTGGCCGGGTTTCAACCCGCGCTCTTGGGGTTTAGAAGGCAAGTATGGTTACCACTACACCATCAGGACCGACAGGATCTTTGGGATGACAGCATACTACCCATCAACGTGGCGACGGGGTAGTCGTACCTGTGAAAACCTGGTTGCACTAGGTTCGGGGAACTCAAAATCCGTCTGATAAATTCTTATGTACTTAAAATGTTACGCCCATGTCATGCAAGGAGATACTGAAACTGCCTACCTTCATTTTCTCTAAATTTTCGGCATTTGCATATGAAATTACCCGCCTTTTAAACTGTCTCTAAAATATAAATTGACATCTTGATGGGTTTTATCCTTTAGTTAGTCTAAAGTGTGTGGCTGTGAATACTCATACCAACTTAGTAATCTCATTGCGACTTAGAACTCCATCTCCTGGGAATTTCTCTTCAAATAATCTAATGACAGCAGGAGCCGACCTGGTAAGAACATACAAATCATAAGCAAACATTAGTTGTGGAATAGAATAATTAGGCTTAATCTTCTTAGCAGAATTTACTCTAGGATTAGACACTGTTACTTCTTTCAATGTTCAAACTGTACTGAATGAGTGGTGCGAGATTCAAGGGCAACGCAGTAGTTCGTTAAGCCTCGGCCACTCCGACTCGTGCAGCCCAGCTGGCCTTAACCTGGGTCCTCTCGGTTGGTAGAAGGCTCTCCTAACTGAGGTATCCATACCACTTCCAACACTCGTCGTTTTACTAGAGCCACTCGTCTGACCAGCACATGACATGCTACGAGGGTAGGTCCATAAGTATTCGGCCTAACCATTTTCTATGTATGATAAACACAAAAACTATACTTCACGTTTCAATATAGTTACTCTTTATTGCAATACACTTCTCACATCAACATTTTAACCCCCCCCCAAAGAATTACTCAAAAGTCTTGTCTGCAAAATGAGCATAAACACCATTCATCACTTCTTCGTCACTCTTAAATTTCCTTAATCAAAGGTCCTTCTTGAGTTTTGAGAAGAGAAAATAGTCACTAGGGAGCTAGATCTGGGCTGTAGGTGGATAGTCAATCTCCTTAAAGCCACATTTCTTCACAGTTTCCTTTGCAACAAGACCTGTGTGCACAGACGCGTTGTAATGAAGAAGGCGAACACCACCACTCAGCTTTCATCGCCTTTTCTCTTTGATAGAAGCACGTATTTTTGTTGATTTGATTTATTTATGGACGCTCTTTAACATCTCAGGTCATCAGCGTCCCATTCAATGCAGGGCGTGAAACGGCCGACAAATTTTGCTCAGAGATCTCTTCTTTCAGGCTTGAGTATCTTTTTTGTGCCGTATATGTATGACACGGGACCCACGGCTTTACTTCCCTTTCGAAGGAAGCCAACTTTGGATTTTTACGCCCGAAAAAAAAAAAAAAAAAAAACCATTGATCCTGGTCGGATTTGAATCCGCGATCTTGGGTTTAGAAGGCAAGTATGGTTACCACTACACCACCAGGACCGACATGGAAACATAGTCTGTGTAGTAGGCCAGCATAGTGCTGCCCATTCACTATAGTGTTCCTCTCCTTCAAGTTAATGAAGAGTATTCCTTCGCAGTGCCAAAAGTTTGTGGCCATGATCTTGACTGAGTGAATTGGCCTTTAGAGCCGGTGCTTCGCCAGGTGCGTCTGCCACCCCATTGATTTTTTTTTTGGGGGGGGGCAAGGAATTATAGTAGAGGACCGTATTTTCACATCCTGTAATAATGATTTGTAGAACTTCTCTCTTGTTGCCACGGCAGATCTCCAAAAATGCCTGACAACAGATGACTCGTTGCTGCTTTTGGACTGAGCAAAGAAGTCTAGGCACCCATCTTGCACTAACCTTATTCATGTTTAAATGTTCATGAATAATTCGAAGGACTGTCGTTTTAGAAAGGCCCAACCATGCTGCTATTTCTGTAACTTTGAACCGCCGGTCTTCCATAATTTCTCCTTCAACAAGAGCAATGTTTTTAGGAGTGAGCACCTCCAAGGGCCAACCTGTACGCTTTTCGTCTTCAGTGCTTTCTCGACTCATTCGAAAAAGTTTGATCCATTCTTTTATGGTAGAATATAAGGGCGATGCTATCCCATATACACTGTCCAATCCTGTTTACTTTCATTTGGAGTAAGTCCTTCTTTTGTGAAGAAGTTAATAACAGATCGATGTTCCATTTTGAACTTGTCAAAATGTTCTACATATAGCCTTCTTTACGCAATATAAGGTATGGCACCAGATAAGGATTTTGTGAAGGGGATAACCCTTATCCGGCTGGAAATTTATGGACCTACCCTCGTAAGTTGCTGTAATGTTAAAAGCGAGTACCTCCTATGATAAAGTTAACTACCAAAGAAGGCCTTCCTCCAGTAGGAAGACGTTTATGAAGAACCTTCCCCTTCGTATTCCAAGGTGATTGGACAGGCTAAATAGTTTCACCCAGAGAACGTCGAAGTTGATTTTCGCGATGATCGGCTTCTGAAAGTGATGACTGAAGAAAGCTTCTATCCTGCTGAGGATTATTCGATGACAGGGACTGAAGCTCAAAGAATTCTCAACAAACTTAGGACTTTCTGTTACAATCTTTTTCGAATCATTCATGAGAATTCCACATGATGAAGACCAAAACAAAGCATATGTCCAGATTTCTTTCTGCAGTTAAGAAGGGGCATTTTATAATCTGATCTCGCAAATTTTTAGGGACTGCCAAAAATTATTGAAATTCATTGTCTCAGGGAGTGAAATCTCTGTATTGCTGAATGTTTTCATCCCTAACCAATAACCACTAAACGTTCTTTTATAACTCCTGAATGATAGATTTCACAAAATCTTTGCGATGTATTGGAACCCCCAGCTAAAATTCAGACTGTATAAAAAGACTCTCTGTTGGCATATGGTACTGAATATTGTTGGGAATGCAGTAATTACCGATACGTTTAGATAGTATCGGAAAAATAATAACATTGGTCTAGCCCTTAACTGATTCTGGTTTGAGATTAATGGTATACGCTGCGCACAATTTTTTATTTTACTAATAAGCCATCTTATAGTAATAGATGTCATTTGAGGATTAAAGTGCTATTGCAGACATATGTTTGAACGTTCTACAGATTCAGAAACTTACAAAAATATTAAATCCTGCTTAAGAAGCATGATAATTGTATTAATCAATATATCTAACTTCATATCGCCATTAATAAATAATTTTATTTTTCGTGCAACAGGGAATTTCCGTAAAGTTTCTGAATGGTCGAACCTTAATAATAAGCTTACGATTGATTTCTTTTTTTGTTGAATTAATTAGAATCTGCATACAGCACTCTCACTATAACCTTATTCTTCTTCCGTAAAATAGCCTATAATTGTTCTACACCCAAATGTATTTTTATCAATTTTTGCATGTGAAGTAGCTCTCTCAATTTTGACACTGCTCATAATATTATATCACCTCGTGTATGAATAGTCTCAATCGTATGTTCCCCGAAGAAGTATTTCTATAAAACATGTATGGAAGGTTAGAACAACGCTAGAGGATATCAGCCGGCAGGAAATAACGTGAAAGTATCCTTGAGCCTAACGAATAAAATTAAATTAAGCTTGAAGTAGAGAGGATTATATAGTATGCTTATTCTAGGGAGAGAGGCAAGATCAGGAATGGCCTAGTTTAGACTTGGAGGTTGAGAGGCTAAAAACAATGACTGACAGTTCCGATTGGATCTGCCCATTTTGGAACAGGATGAGGAACGAGTACTATCCACGGGGAGCATCTGAGAAAACACTGTTTTCAGAAAAGTTTCTTAGGGCAATTAGAGGTCGATTGGCATGATGGACTTGTTTGCGAATGACACAAATTGACTGAATGTGGGCTTTTATTCCAGCCAGAGTGCGCGAAGCTGTTAGCACTTTATATTTCTGTTAGAATGCAAAAACTAGCATGTAAGCAATATGAAAATTGTTTCCGTTCATATATCTGCAAGTACTTCTCTCTCTCTCTAATTGTGTACTTTAGTTAAGCATGTATGATCGACTATCCGTGCATCACATATATTTGTAATGTATAGAACTTTATAACAATAAAGATACACCTACTACTAATATTATTACTTTGTGTTTAATTATTACTATTCTTACATTCTCATACTGTCAATTTATTTTGGGTAAATTATTAACTATCTGATTGATTTTATTATTTATCAATGTTGTCCTCAGTTTTTGTGCATTTCCTATCATGTTTAACTTTTCATACATTTAAAGTCACGTTCGTTTTGCAAAACCACCTTTATCCAAAAACAAATTAAAATGTTTCCATTTATAATATTAAATTTGCAGTATATGATTGATTTGTGCTACATAATTACTTATAATATTCATTATGTCTGCCATATTGCGAGTAAGCAGCAAATATATACACGCAGGATAAATCATAGCAACTATTTTTTTTCTCTCGCGAACAAGGAACAACACGAAAAATCTAAGATATACGATTAAAAGTATGTGGCATTTACTACCAAGTGATGCCACCAACGGGCTGGGTGTAGGCGGCCCTCATAGGGAAGAAGCAAAACACAAGCAAGCAACCGACAATGGCGGCAATCCTGTGGTAAAAAAAAAAAAAAAAATATTTTCACATACGTACGTTGTTTACTCTACATGGCCTCCATTACTGACCACTTTTGCTCACCATCTGAACTTCCGAACGTGCTAAAACACGCAGCTCTGTTCACATACACCATCTACAGGCTTCATTCGAAAGTACGTTTCATACACTTTCAATCGTATATCTTAGATTTTTTTGCTATGTCCCTTGTTCGCGATAAAAAAAGTTTCCATGACCTATCCATCGTATGTATGTACGTATGTGTATATATATCAATAATTGGCAATATTAATATCAATAATAAAATACTGCACATTACTTTCGAAAAGCTTGTTTGTTTTCTGGAGGGAGCGATAAGACATGAGAAAGAAGACCCTCAAAATGCATTTGTTCCCTGGTTTCTTGCACAATCAATTTCGTTTTAATAGACGTAGCATGCTCCCATAGTAATTAATCTCTTTATTTTATTTATTACAAAACAAACTTTTACGAGTTACAAAAAAAAATCTATAATGGCTTACGAGTATATATAGAGACTACAGAGCAGAGATCAAGTGTGAAAAATAACATTTGACATATGGTCAACTTTCACATTTCGACAGTTACCAATTTGAGTTCTGCACTTTCGATATCCTTCTCCAAAGAATTTACAACTTTTGGGACATTCTGTATTTACAGAAACGCCTTGCAACCACTTATTATTCGGAGTTTTTATTTCAAAACTCGCAATTCTAAATAAGTACCTACTTAACATAAATTTAATTTAAAGGAAGGGAGACGAAAGCCAATTTGGACAATAAGGAGAAGTTAAAAACAGCGTTTTAGATTTCACCCTCTATCCTTTCACTTTGAAATTTTAAACGGCAAGCCTACCACATATTAAAGAATATAAATGTTAACGCATATTTTGTTTGCTATCATCGCCTGGCAACCTGAACTGCTGTTATTGTTGTTTGAATTTGGACAGAATAAAAGATAAGCAGTTAGTTGCAGGATGAAAACACAATTTATTCTGGGAAACGTTACAGTTATTACCGTAATAAAGTCTATCGAAACTCATTACTAATCCATTAATATTTTGTTCTTTCTTGTAGGGTATACATGATTTTGAAACGATTTATTACCATAAAATATAAATATTAATTTAATAAATACGCAATATTTTTGTAGTTTTATTCTGTATAAATTCAAACAACAGTAGCAGCAATTCAGGTTACCAGTGAACGATAGAAAATAAAAGATGTAGTAATTGATATTCTAATGTAGAGATGGTGTTACTTAAAATGGCAAAGTGTGGTGAAACTTAAAATGTAATCAACATTGGTTTTACATTTTACCTTCAATATCTAAATTGAAGTGTTTTATTTAAACTAAATTTATTTTAGTTAAATAGCTGATAAGTTATGAAATGAAAATCAAACAAAACGAATGTTATATTTCCTTTTAATGAATGCAAAAAATAAAAATAATTCGGCTGTAGATTAATATTCATAATGGAACCTTAGCTTTTGATATGCCATAGAACAATGAAGTTGTGTAACAAATTATCGGTTGATTTATGTAACCAACATGTAAACATTTTTTAAGACTCGGTGATGCAAGTGTTATTAAAACCATTTTATTACACATGAGAACTTACACATGAGAACTTACTATCTGACAGTCTCTAACTACAAGCTGCTACCTGCGCATGAAATGTATGGCCTTGACGACTGACTTTTCCCAGTATGCAGTAGCGTTCTGCCGGCCTTAAACTGAAATAACCTCACTGTACAAAAGTGTGTTAATTAAATATCTATATGGACATCAAAAAGTTTAAAGTATATAACACATATACTCAAAGATCGCATGCATATAACAAGCCTTAATACTGATAACAAAAGAGCAATACATTGCCATATGCTATATAATGATATTTTACCATAATATAACATGATTCACCTGCGAATTACTAAGCTTATATAATAGGTCTTGTTGCATAAAGATTCTGTAAGTGCAGATTTGAATCTTTCTCTTTCGTAATAATAATTTGACAATAATTGGGAAAGCGTAATATATTCAGGTGCATTGTTAATAAATTCTAAATTCCTTTTTGATAGCAAGTTAAATTTGTTTTGAGCCTTTTGCAGGTTACACTTTGTGTAGTGTTTATGTAATGTATTTGCATATTTTTAATAAATTGGTCTTGATTTCTAATGCAAATGTTCACAAGAGGAAATGCACATTTGCAAGGAAGCGTTAAATTATTTAGTTTTTAAAATAGATTTTTACGTGATTTTCCATTATTTAAGTCATACGTTGTTTGAATTACGTTCTTTTCTGTAATATAACAATACGTTTGCTTTTAACCTAATAACCCATGTTTCATAATGAAAGAGAAATATGCATAGTTATTCGTTTTCAGTGTGACTTCAGAAGTATCATGCCAAATATTATATAAAAAAAACAATCACATTTAATTTATCAGTTTCATATCATACAGTTCGTTCATATTCTCTAAGCAACGAGCGTGATACTAGATTAACAAACGGCGCTACATAATATTTTATCCCTTAATTTTAACCACACTTTTAGAATGTGACGAATTAACATGATTACTTGCAGTTATCAGTTCAGCATGGAACATGGACGCTATTTATTTCTAAAAATATATTAGTACAGAATATTTAATTTGCACTCAAATAATCAATCCGCATTATAACACAAAACAACATTCTTTCACCACAGCCAATAAACGAAAGGAAAGTTTGGATAATAAAAAGAAAATTTTAAAACATTTACTATCCTCCGACTATATGAGGCACCTGAGAATTTGCAGTCCTACGTAGAAACGGGCATTTGAAAACTTTTTGATTGCTATGTTAATATTAAAAATAATTAAAGCATTAAATATCTTGATCAGTAAAGTACTTAGGATCATTCATTTAATCGAAATAGGTTAAAAAGACCTTAATGGTAGTGAGATCACGAATGATTAAAAGGGCTCCATTTGACCAAAAAGTGGAATTTGTAATCACTTACAAGATCTTGTTGGCAGATGCTTGAGGATGGAGATCTTTGGGCCCAGCTGGTGAAGCCTACGGGTTCCAATTAGCGGCAAGAGAAGCTCTCAGTTGTTTACACGCTGTTGCTTGTTGCTTAGGGGTGAGGGAAGGGTGGACTGTATCGAACTGACCCCGTATGTGTGTCACAATGATAATCAGGAGGGATATGCACTCACTCAAGTCATGCATCCCCGTACTAGTTAATAAACGAAAAGAGGAAATACTGAACGCATAAAAACGGTGGAATATCCATCAGAGCAAACATCTCGTTATTAAAAAAAATTGTAATAAAGGAATTGATTACTAAGTGAAACCAGAAAAAACTAAAATATTAATTTACCAAAATTAAAAACAAAAAAAGAAAGAAAGAAAATGAAATATATATATTACTGGAAGATTCTGAAATACAATCTATTTTAAGAAACGCACAATTTAATTGCTTATTATTAAATTATGAACATTACTTTTGATAAATATAATTAAATGTTCTATTTTGTTGCTATAACAATGGACGTACAATGATGGAGCACCGGGGGCTTGAAAATACGTTTTAAGATGCAAATTTTCAATAAAATAAAATAAAAAAATAGTTTTTAAAATGTTTAACAATTTCACGTTTTGCTGATTAGTCGAAGTAATTATTTTTACTGCTTTCTCAGCTTTGAAATACTACATATGAAGATCTTATACTATACGTTGTCTTTTAAGGTATCTATTATGGCCAGCTTACAAAGAAAGTTAAGTAATTAAAACTGAATCTGATTACTTTAATTCCTTTTCTAAAAATAAAAAAAAAAAAAAACACAATTAAATTTTTATTTAAGTGGAACTTACTGCAAATCAATGAAACGGTAAGCTTAGCACAGTAAAAAGCTGAAACAACGACTCTAAAATAATTATTCCAAATTATAAGAGACAGCCAAGTGTAAAAGTTGAAGGGGAATCATTCCACTCCGCCACTGTTTCGCACCTTTCCTTCATAACAGTTCTGTCACGATTTATGAGCCAATGTTCTCCTAATGCTGTTGTGTATTGAACGAGCTGTAATTAAGACCAGAGTGACAACCTCTAGTCTTAATTGTTGTTCTATCGATCCGAACAATTGTTAATTCGATAACTACCCTTATCGGATGCTTAATGCCGAATTCGCAACCCAAGATTATCAGGTGTTCTAGAAAAGTAAGAGCATTTATGAAAAAAAAGGAAAGCTGACAATTAAAAGAGACGGGCTCATTCTTAAAGCATCAACGTTGTTCCACTTCTTATTATAAACGTATATTTTCCAAAAATAATTGTATGACAGAATATGTCTTATTTAATAAATTTAATTCAATTATTGACTGCATCAGCATGCTTTTAGTTTCATTTTTTCAATAAGCGGACACTATAACGAACCATAATCTTTTCGTTGTGGTTTGGGATGGAAAAAATTTAAAAATAAAACGTATTTCTCGAAGTTTTCAGAAAACTTCAACAGTGGCATTTAAATTCAAACGTTGACACCATTTTTGGCTAAAGATTATTTTGTTTCCATATCAAAATTGATTGGTATGCAGAAAAAGTTTAAGAGCATCCATTTACATAAATATAAAACTTTTTGTTTCACCAGGCCCTTCTTTAAAGCATAGATCTCTTTCTATGTCAAACATGTTGCCTTTTCTTTTTAAAAGTAATTAATCAATGCATTTAGTATTCAAGGATAGATACTCTTACCTCTCCCCCACCTTCCATTCCTAACCTTTACACTGTCTTTTAAGGTACTACCTACATTTTCACTAGAATCTGATGCACAGAAAAAAAAAAAAAAAAATATTAATTATTACACTGTCTACCATAATATTACTTGCTGATCTTAGCTTTATTACAATATTTTCTCCATTAGAGTTCATGAACACATATTTAACTGGATTTCAGGATTAATTTAGCACTACCAAAAATACAAACCAACCCATTTAGGCCTTCCTCAAGGAATTGTCTGTAATATAATCCCATTCAAACACCTATATTCATGAATTAATAAAGTCTATAGAAACAAAAAATGTAAATTAAACATTATTTGCAAGTGATCTGGTCATTTGGTCTTTAACATGATATAAAATCAAAACTCTAAAAACAAAAGTGCCAAGAATCTTTCATGCAGTTGAAAACATGGAACAATTAAAATTTAATAAAAACAAATCTATGGAAAACTCATTTTTAACATTTCATAATAGGACGGAAAAAAATTATTAAGTTGCAATATAACAATAGACCTATCCAAAGAAACTAACAAAGCAAAACATTTAGAAGTCTTTTTTGACAATATATTGTCTTGAATTACACCACAAAAACTGTATCTGAAAAAGTAAGGAAAAGATTAAGCATCCTCAATTTCCAAGCAGGAACAAAAATGGTGCTGCTCATTGAGAAGATTGAAAACCATATATTCACAACAATTTTCTTCCTATAAGAAAAATTCACTTAAAATCTCAGAACAATATAAAGAAACTTAAAACTTTATAAAACCAAGCAATGAGAATCATCAAGTAGTAGTAGTAATCACAATAGCAACAGAAGCGCTCTATGTAAAAATAATTTACTTTCACTGCCATCAGAAACAGAAATACATGCAATGATACAGTATAACACTGTTGAAGATTGCAAAGTACCAAATAAAAAGAACATTTAATCAAATAGACTAGTAAACTAAAACTACTAGTCACCTTACAATAAATGTACTCAACGTTTCACACTGACTCCATTTACGTAATAAAACTAGGATATGTTTTGGAAGCAATTGGTCTCATCATCAGCTGTTGACAGACTACTGTTACTCAGAATGGTGGCTGGATACCAGGAGGCTCCTGTGGTGGTGTCTGATGGTTCTATTAGGAACTTGCTGAGTTCATGCATAGGATGAAATTAATTTCATTAAATTTTTCTTATTTTTTAAAATGAAAATTCCTTCCCAAGTGGATAGTTCCATTGGATTGTGCAGTTGTTTCAGCAACTTAGCCTCTGGTTTAATTTCATGATTTTTGATCCAAAAGTGAGCTGTTACTGCTGACTTGTCAACCTGCTTACACCAAATATTCTTAAAATGTACTTTGAAAATTCTGAGAAAAGAACACTTAAGGAATATTTGTTTTAAACAGGTTAATAAATCAGCAGTAGCAGGTCACTTTTGAACCAAAAATCATGAAATTAAACCAGAGGCTAAGGTGCTGAAACAACTTCACCACCCAATGAAACTATTCACTTGGGAATGAATTTTCATTTTATAATATAAGAAAAACTTAATGAATTTTGATTTTCTTCCTATGGATGAACTCAGCAAGTTCCTAGTAGAACCATCAGACACCGCCAAGGAGTATCCTGGTATCCAGCCACCATTTCAAAGTCGGTCAACAGTTGATGATGAGACGAATTGCTTCTGAAACATGCCCTAATTTTATGTAAGTAGAGTTGTTTGAACATGTTGAATACATTAGCATAGGATATATTATAACTCCATAGTCTACATTTTTCGTAAGTACAATTTATTTAATTATACAAGTCACCTTCATTGAACCTGGCAGGATCGTCCTTCCTCACTGAGGTTTTTTTTTCCAGGTTTTCCTCAGTCCTCATAAGTGGCAAATGCCAGGGAGGTAGCCTAAACGTAGCCTGGAACGTTTCCCTCCTTATAAATAAAAAAAAATAAATACAATTAAAAAACAAAACAAAAACCTTTCCCAATATATCATTTCATCTCATGTATCATCAGTGCTCACCGCCTGTGGTGCCTCAGCAGTAAAAGCGGGTGCTAAACACCATAAAAAAAAAAAAAAAAAACTTCATTCAAAATGTTATGGCAATGATAAATATTGGCATATCCTATAACAGGGAGATCATCACTGGAAAGATACATTCACTAGAATTTCCTTTATTGAAATTCATGTAAAAAATAAATAAATAAATAAAAAACATACTTTCCCACATTATTAAGTTTGACACTAAAAACAATACTGATAATTAAACAAATGTTAAGAAATCGCTCAAATTTCAATAATTTTTACCAAATTACTGGGCTTGTTTCAAAGACTATTGCTTTAATGATGAGCAATGGAAATGAACACACTATTATTTGAAAGATCGAAAGTAACTAAATTTTCTTTTTCCAGTAGATAAAATATTTTAAAATGGTAAAAACATTTCTGTGGCTTTACTTCCGATGAACAAGGAAGTACTCTGAGTTAAAAACATTTAAAATATTGATACAATGATAAAATACTCTTGATGTTTCACTCTGAAAATTAAAAAATTCAGGACATGTTTTGTGAGACCTTCGCTCACATTGTCAATGAAGGGTGCATGGTGGATCATATTAGGTTGGAAAGGAAGGCGATTGTGGTGAATCTGATGGTCTGTTGATGAACTTGTACAAAATGTGGTCTGCTTCCGGAATGTCGAAATTCATGAGTTTATGTTCATATTTCTTTATGAAAATCTTTTCCCATAAGTCAAGTTCCTTGGGATATTGAACAGCTTTTCATAAAAAGATGCCTTTTTCTATTTCATGATTATCATTCCAAAAATGTGCTGCTATTGCTGATTTTTCTGTTTGAAATAGACATTCTCCAGTGTTCCTTCAAGCTGATGCCTATATTTCTCTTGGTCTTACCTATGTAAATTTTTTCAGTCTTTATAATTGATCTGGTATATACCTAATTTTTCTTCTTTGGGTTTGGAATATGCTTTATTTAACTTTAATACTTTGTTAACATTGTAACTGTTCTGAGATGCTAATGTAATGTTGTACTGTTTGAAAATTTTTTGAAATTTACTATTGGCTTGTGTGTGGTAAGTGAATTTTTTGTTGGTTTTTTTCTTTTGATAAAATAGTAAAAGTGGTAATTTGTTTAATTTCCTTTTGTTTTAGGAATCTTTTAATTTTGTGATCAATCAATCAATTTTGAACCCATTAGAAATGGCTGTTTCTATTATATGCAGGTATTCTTTCCTATATTCTTCTTTATTAAGTGATACATTAACTAATCTCTATACCATGCTGTTAAATGCTGCTTCTTTACAAGGTCTTGGATTAAAACCATAGACTTTAATATAAGTGTCAGTATGTGTATTCTTTTTGTAAATGCCAAATTCTAATTTGTTCTTACATTTTATTATCTCCTAGTCCAAAAATGGTAATATGTTATTGGTTTCAATTTCTACAGTAAATTTAACTGTGGGTTCCTGTAAGTTAAGAACTCATAAATAAGTCAGGTAGGAACGGTGAAAGAGGGCTGCCCATTACTAATCCTGATTTTTGTGTGAAACATTTTCCTTTGAATATGAAAAAGGCTTGATTTAAACAAACTTTGGTGAGTTTAATATATTCCTTGATAGGTGTTTCTGTTAGATGGGATGTTTGTAACCATTTTCTTAGAAGAGTTAATGTTTTATTTTATGGTATGCTGGGAAACAAGGCTTTCACATCAAATGAAACCAAAGTATCATTGGGAGACAATTTGTAATCTTTGATTTTGTTAATAAGATCCATAGAGTTATTTAGCTTAAACTGTCAAATTTTGGAAAAGTGTTAAATTTTGAGAATAACCATTTTGCTAAGAGAGAACATGGAGTGTTGATGTTATTAACAATAGGTCTCTTGCTTTTCTCAGGTTTATGAATTTTTGGTGGGCTGAAAGTCCCAACTAATGATAGATTATGTACTTTGATTTTGTAACGTTCCAGTTTTGAGAATAACGTGCTGCTTTTTATATTTCTTCTACTGCTTTTTTGCATTTCATTAAAGGGTCTGCTTTTACTTCAATGAATTCATTAAAGTTTAATAGCTCCTGCATTGTTAGTATGCAATCTTCTTTGCCCAATATTCCAATTTGGTTTCCTTTGTCAGTCTTTATATCAACTACATCTATTTTGTTAAAAGACCTAATAAATCTTGGGTAAAAATTAGAACTTTGGTTTCTTATTTCAATTTCTTATAATATACTGAAGGATGTTTTTCTGACAAAATGTTTATCTATTCAATTGAGGTTTTAAATGGCTAGTTCAATATCTGCTACATATTCTACTAAGTTGGATGAAAAGCTGATACAAGTATTGATCCCAAGTATTAAATTTCCTTTATTCTTTTACACGAATAATTTCTCCTATAGAGTAAATGCTACAGGTTCCTGGATAGCTTTAAAAATGTTTTCTTTAATTTTGAAATGCACGATTTCAGATCTAAAATGGTGTGCTATTGCTAATTTCTTAACATGTTTCTTGAAACATACCAAATATCGTCAAATTATAGATATGAACATAGTTAGCTACAAAAAGGACGTGACAAAAAAAAAAAAAAAAAAAAAAAAAAAAAAAAAAAAAAAAAGAGGCACATCTCCACCCTGGAGGGGTTAAAAAAAAAAAAAAAAAAAAAAACATGCACACAAAATGTTAAAGATCTCAAAATGGCTACAAACAAAAAAATAACATTCAATGAATAAAAAATTGCAGGTTATATACATATCAAGGAGGAAATCCAACATAAGCCAACAGTTAAACATTTACTTAAATAACAGCAAAGTAGTACAAGTTAATACTATAAAATACCTTGGAGTGATCTTTGACAATAGACTGAAATTTAATCAGCACATAGACTATGTAACTGAGAAAAGTACCAAACTCATACACTCTCTATCCAGAACTGCCAAAATAAAATGGGGGCTACGATCTGATGTGCTGAGAATAATATACAATGGAACCATTCTGCCGCTTCTTTCTTATGGGACACCTATTTGGATAGATGCTATACAGTGGACTTAAATGCAAGGAAACTGAGAAGAGTACAAAGAATTATAAACATCAAAATAGCCAAGGCATTCATGACAACATTAAACAAGACTCTCTGCATTATTACAGGTATAATTTCAATAATGATAGCACATAAAGAAATCACCAAATTATACAACTTCACCAGAGGAATCGAGAGAAGATTAATCATAAATGGAGGACAAGCGGTAGACAGTGAAACACCGTACAGGGAATGGCCTCATTCTGCTAATATACCTAAAATAGTGGAGAAACATAATGACAAAGAGTATATACTGAAGATATACACTGATGGCAGAAAAAGTGAGGCAGGTGTGGGGGCAGGTATAATAATGTATACTAATATGCCAGTTAATCAACTATGGTATAAGCTGCACCAAAAATGCTCAAATAATCAAGCCGAGCATTTCGTTATATTGAGAGCCCTGGAACAGTTGGAAAATATAGAAAATGTAACCTTCAATAAATGAAAAGCAGCAATCCACATGGATAGTCGAATTACATAAGATTTAATTAACAACCATACAAAACATAGTAACCTCTGTGAAAGAATAAGGAAGAAGTTAAAATCACTCCAACAAGAACACTGGGAAATATATTTTACTTGGGTTAAAGCACACATTGGCAATGAAGGGAATGAATTAAGAGAAAAAAGTAAGAGACTATAGGAAACAGATTGGCAAATGACAACGAACGGAGTGATTACGAAATCGTATTTTCCAACTGTAGCTAAAAGGCTAAAAACCAACATCCTTCTACGCCCCAATATTGCAGCAATTCTCTCAGGACATGGGAAATTTGGAGCCTACTTTCATCGCTTCAAAATAGCAGAGAACCCATCATGTATATGTCAAGAAGATATACAAACGGTGGAACACATCTTGTGGGACTGCAAAATCTTGAAGAAAGAGCGAGAAATATTCTGGAAAGATGTAGCAAAATAACTAGGCGATGGCCAATAGACAACAGTGAACTTGTTTTAAAATATAATAAACAGTTTAAAAATTTTGTAAACAGTATAAATTTTGAGTTTTCAAATTACCACAAATTGACTAATAAGATAGAAAATGTGGTGACTGAGAATGATGTAAATAATGTAAAAGCATACATATATGACCAATTTCGGCAATCTTCAAAACATGATTAGGTTCGAATAAGAATGAAACAGTGTTCAAAAATAGTATTACGGATAACATGTAACAATGAAATGATAGCAATGCATGTAGTATTACTAATTATTATAGCAATGGAGCATGCAGTAAATAAAGAAGATTAAAAAAAATACATACATACAACAAACTTACATTCCATCGATTGGCACACCAAACATTTCAAAAAATATTCAAGATAGTAATATTATTTCAACCCCAGTATACAAAACAGCTTAAAAAACTTCTAAAACTGACATAAAAAACAGGATACCCCCCCTTCACAAACAATTGGATATTTATGAAATCAACAGTAAAAACTGCAACAAAAAATACATAGGTAAAACCAAACGAAATATTTAATTTACATTGTAAGAAACATAAAATATCAAATACAAGCATATTGAAAAATCAGTAATAGCATACTTTTTGCTCCAAAAATAATTATGGAATAATTATTTTGATGTCTGCAATAATAATAGCTAGCATTAAGTTTGATTTTCATTTATGGTCAGGTCTATGCAACACTTTTGAACTGTGATATGATATTCTATGCATACTTCTAATCAATGCCTAGCTTTTGGAGTACATTTTGGAGAAATTCTAGATACGAAAAAAAAAAAAAATTTCAAGCTACAAAAAAGCAATTAGATTTACTGCATACGCTATGATAAATCAAGTAGGCCACTTTCCAGCACAACTTTTTATGCTGCCCATTGCCTGTCGATAAACAAATTAATTAACTTTCTCCTTAACCATTTTGTAACCTTTGCTGCTACTATTACATTACTTCAAAACACATATATCCATAAAAGAAATAACTTTCATACACATTCCTCAAATCTAACGAGTATGTTTTTCAACAGACATATAAAGTCAAAATAAATACATAAAACAAGATATATTCTATTCTTTAGATGAATTGACATTCTACAATATTTTGTGAATATTTAGTATTAAATTTAAACATATTTGGTTTAACTGATCACGTTTCTGCACTTATGTAAACAAATTGGCATATTCCTTGTTCTACTGAAAAGCAAACTGTATGAGTCTCTCAGAACAGATATAAATAATATAAGACTTGAAGCTTTCACAGTGCTAATTTGCAATTATAGCTTCTCAGGAATGTCAATGTTATTAAAGTAGGGCTTTCATTGCTGATCTTCTAAGAAGCTATATTGATATAAATAAATAAAAATTAATACATTCTTTCCAATTAAATTAAGTGATGTTGAGTGCATGGTAACAGCACTACAGAAGAGAGCATTGTATTTCATTTTTTTGGTGTTTCAATTCTCACTGCTGGCTGTAAATGTGAGAAATTATATTTTGGTTTGGTACTATAAATATTTTTTATGCATATAGATACAATTATTATCAGAATGTGAGCACTGAAATCTTGCATGAGACTGCTTACACTAATTACGTAAAAACTAATGCAAGAAATATTTTTGAATGATCAGGGAGGGGGTAGAATTACTATGCATTTATTGCGAAAGTTTTATAACAGTTAAAAAAAAATTGAAGTAAACTTTACACAATTGACTGCAATAATTTCAATTGAACATTGTTGATTTTGTTACATAATAATAAACCTAAATAAATAAAGCTATGGATTTTCTCACATCTTTTCCCCTTCTTTCCTATTTTCATTTTTTTCTCATTGTCAGTTTTTGTGTCCAAAGTATCATTGACTTTGGTTCAAAAACATTAACAAGTTGAATTTGCACTTAATATTTCCTTCTTTGCTAGCTATTGCTCTAACTGTATGAAGAACAGACTTTATCAATTTTAATTTGATGTCCTGGTGTAAAAAATTATTAAAATATCCTACATTCATAGGTTTTCATGTTCAGTTTTTTTTAAAATTGAAATTCTCTTTGTGCATTCCAGGGAGAGAGAAAATGTAAAAAGAATGTTTTCCTTTAATGTCTTAAGTAAACCTATGTACAAAATAATTTGAATACTGAACCACTGAAACATTTGTTACTGTTTCATATAATTTCTAACAATTTAATTGTAAAGATTTTGTAAAAATATCTCATCACTAAATGTATGTATAATAATCTGCCAATGAAACATTAGAAAAAAATCATTTTTGTATATTTTTTACATAAATGATACTATAAGACTTTCATTAGGAAAATTCCATATGATGATATATACAAAATATAACAAAATAATACCGGATTTTAAAAATTGTTAGAATAGTTTTAATGTTAATTCAATTTGGAATTGAACACAGTAAAACACCCATTAATAATCCCCTCCGAGTCGGATGTTTAGAACACTCTTTATGGTTTCACTTAAATGAGATTTACTCAGGACATAGGAGCTGTTTACCATTAGACCCAGAGACCACCAGGGTCAACCCAGATACCTACCTATCCAGCTCCTACAAATGATCCAGTAGTCGTTTAACAGCTGATGATGTGGACAATAGTACCACGAAAAATATATCCTGAGTAAATCTCATTTAAGTGAAAGCATAAAGAGTGTTCTAAACATCCGACTAAGAAGAGATAATTGTTAGTATAATTTTACACTACTACAAACGATAAACAAATTTTTTGTTGGAACAAAGCATCCCTAGGTCTAATAACCTTCATGCAAAATTCACCAAATTTACTGTATTTTATTAAAACTGTCTTTTATACATACACAGCTCTCAAACACCTTAAAACACAAAACTGAATAGCCCATTATAAAGCTCATATTTTGTTGAACATGATTATTTTTAAAATCCAGCCAGTGATTTACAAACTATAAAAAATTTAATTACTCCCCCAGAAAAGCAATAAAAATTAAGCAAAACTGAAAATTATTATGGCAAATAAATATAGTTTTTAGTTTTGTACTCCAAAGTAAAAGAAATATAAAAAATAATTACATCGCTTAAAAACAGTTCTTATATCAATCTTGGGCAGCAATGAATTTTTTTATTACATACATTTACTTAAATAACACAAAGTTCACAAATATTACAATATGGCCTGGTTCTAACTGAGGTTCAATTCCAGGCCAATACTTTAAATCACTTTGATACAATCATTTTCATTAACATACTAATTTTCACCATTTAACTAACTATATTTAACAGTGTTTGCTAAGCTCCAGTCCAAGGTTAATCAGTAGCTTCCTACTGGTATGTCCAGAGGACTTTGGCACAGCCCCTTCTACCAAATAAAGATACACTATAACATAAATTAAAATATTTACAATGCAAAAATCACCCAAAATTAGCAATAAATATGTTCTCATTTGTAGAACTCCTGCCCTTAACTAGCCTAGGTCCATACACATTTAACTTTTAATCTATTTTACATTACAATACCCCTACTAGCCAATTATTCAAGGCTAACACAATCCAACTCACAAATCCTCCCTCCTGGATGACCATAACCATTTGTTCTTAACTCTATACAAATATTTCCCAAGATCCCTAGTTTGTCTTTGGTAACAAATAATTTTCTTTGCTGCAATTTGCTTATTTAATTTCAACCATTTACCATATCTTGCTTGTTGTCTTCATTCACTTGTTCCTGAGCATTCAAACAAAATATGTTCTACACATTCCAAATTTCCACATATAGGGCTAACTCCACGCTCAAAATTACTAAGCTCCAGATTCCTAAACTAAACCATGCCATCTCCTTTATCTCCTGCTTATTACACTTACCAATGTATCTATCTCCTGATAGGACACTAGTGACCTCTTCCCCCTCATTATAGAATGTAATATCTGTCCATTTGTATCCTGAAATCTCTCTAATCTGTTTAAAAAAAAAACCTCCCCCAAATCACTTCTTCTTAACCATATATCAGTCATTCCATTCCTCATTAGCCTTTCTCCAACTCGTTTACCCAATAGAAATCCCCTACTCCAGACTACTGAAACTTTAAACATTCATTTAACAAAGAAACTTCCAATATCTGTTGTATCCTAAATCAATACTTCAAAACTCTCTGAATTACCAACTCTCCCCATTTCCAACAGTGCTTCTGAATATTTGCAGATTATGAAATTCACAACACAATCTTACAAAACCTACTGAGTATCCTATCCATCAATTTCCAACTTTCCTCTATTTCAATACCATATGCCCACCTTGACTCCACCAATGTTTATTATATAAGAAGATTTTAGTGAAGTTCTAGTGCTAAAAATATCAAAGCAAATATCATAACCAATGGAGTTAACACCCCTCAAGTCACAATAGAAGCTGACCTCTTGCTTGGTCTTACATGCATATAAGTAGAGAACAATCAGCTAGTAATTTTGTTTAAACTTTTCTGTGGAAATTTTATCCTGTATGAATTGATTTAGGCCCATGTTAAAATGTTACATTAAATATAATACCACACCATTTTTAAATGTCTAGCATTAGTCTTGTTCGGTTTATGTTCTTTGAAACTTTTTAATATTCCCAAATTATATGATAAATTTACGGCATTAAAACAAGATAAGTTCATGTTAACATTGAGCCAGAGTAAAAATACCGGGAAAAAAAAAAATCAGGTTTAATCTTTCTAGAACAGACCTTGTATTAATGATATTAATGAATATTACATTTATACAGGAAAAAACACAATAAGCTACAAAATGAAAAAGAGTACCGATGTTTATCTTTATTTTATGAGACAAAATTATAAATAGGAAAGAATTTTTTAAGAAAGGAGGCGTTCTAGGCCCAATTATAGGCTACCTCTCCAGTAAGACATTAATGAGGATTGAGGAAAACCTTGAAAAATTGTCAGTCAGAGAGGATGGTTTAGAGGGAATTGAACTGCAGAGCTCCAATTCGTGATTCAGTCCCATAGCAGCTTGGTCATCAATGTTTGTGGTTCATATTATTTTGCCTTGGTTAGTGCCCCCCTCTTACCAAAATAAAAAATTATCATGTATGCCAAACTATTCTGTATTTTTGTTGGCATTCACTCAAACAGAAAAAAGAGCAGCATATATATGAGGGTAGCTCCATAAGTTTCTGGCCTCTCTGATAAGGGTTATTGCCATCACAAAACCCATATCTGGTATGTAAATAATTGCAGCTGTAACTTCTGCTCCACTGTGTTCAGTTGCTCAGATATAATTACATAAAGAAGACTAAGTGTAGAAGATTGTGACATATTCAAAATGGAGTATCGAGCTATTAAGTTCTTCAAAAAAGAAATTAGACAGCAATTTGACGGTGTATATGGGGAAGCATCCCCCTCTATTCTACCATAAGAGAATGGGCCAAACATTTTTGTATGGGCCGAGAAAGTATTGAATACGAAGAGCATGCAGGACCCTTGGAGGTGCTTAAAGCATTGCACTTGTGAAAGAAGAAACTATAGGAGACTGGCGGCTCAAAGTTACAGAAATAGCAGCAAGGTTGGGTCTTTCTAAAACACAATCCTTTGAATTATTCATGAACATTTAAACATGAATAAGGTTCTAAACTTAAGTATTCATTTTTTTACACTAAACTTCATTTACTTACATAAAAGTAAGACGCATTTTGGAAGAATCTCTCCCCTCTTCAGTTGCTCACCGAACCGCCGTTACTCGAAATGTTACTCCATCCACCCTATAGCTCCCAGTGACTATTTCCTCTTCCCAAAACTCAAGAAGGATTCAAGGAAGGAAATTTAAGTGTGGTGAAGAAGTGATGAATGTTGTTTATACCCAATTTGCAGGCAAGACTTCTGACTAATTTTGGTGGGGGATTGAAATGTTAATTCATAGATGTGAGAAGTGTATTGCAATAAAGGGTAACTATATTGAAAAGTGAAATATAGTTTTTGTCTTTAACATCCCATGTTACTCATTTTGAGTAACGGCGTTCAGTTAGCAACTGAAGATGGGAGAGATTCTCCCAAAATGTGTCTCACTTTTATGTAAGTAAATGGAGTTTAGTGTAAAAAAACGAATACCTAAGTTTAGGATATATACCATTCCATTGTTAACAGCTTCGTAAGTACAATATTTATGAATAAGGCTATTGCAAATTGGGTGCCTAGACTTCTTTCCTCAGTCCAAAAGTAGCAATGAGTCATCCGTTGTCGGGGGTTTATGGAGCTTTGCCATGGCAACGCGCGAGAGAGAGAGAAGTTCTGCAAACCACTGTTACAGGAGATGAAACATTTGTCCTCTACTATGATCCTTGTCCAAAAGAGAATCAATGGAGTGGCGTAAACCTGGCAAAGCACCGCCTCTAAAGACCAAGGTCACTCAGTCAACCAAGAAAATCATGGCTGCAATCTTTTGGGACTGTGAAGGAATACTTTTCATTGACTTCAAGGAGAGGAAAACCACAGTAAATGAAGAGTACTAAGTTGGCCTACTGCATAGACTACATGCTTCCATCAGAGAGAAAAGGCAACGAAAGCTGAGTGGTGGTGTGAGCTTTCTTCATGACAATGCAGCTGTGCACACAGCTCTTGTTGCAAAGGAAGCTGTGAAGAAATGTTGACCATCCACCCTACAGTTCCCAGTGACTATTTCCTGTTCCCAAAACTCAAGAAGAATTCGAGGAAGGAAATTTAAGTGTAGTGAAAAAGTGATGAATGTTGTTTATACCCAATTTGCAGCCAAGACTTCTGACTATTTTTGGTGGGGGATTGAAATGTTAATTCAAAGATGTGAGAAGTGTATTGCAAAAAAGGGTAACTATATTGAAAAGTGAAATATAGATTTTGTCTTTACCATGTCTAGGAAATGGTTAGGCTGCAAACTTAAGGACCTACCCTCGTAGCTACAAACACAGTACAAGGGGCATGTGAAGCTAAAACTTCTATACAAATTTTAAAATGTTAGAATTTTTTTTCTTTTGCAGCAGATAGATACTGGGAGGACTAATGGAGTTTTAGCATCCTTACCATTTTAGCCTATAAGGCTTATTGTACAGCCCAAATGGGAGGGTTGGCTCATTGTTTTCCAAAATCAGTTCCTTTTACAAGCTGCTGTATTTTGTTCCAATGTTGGCATGCTCTCCCAGATCTTCCCTGATTATGGAGAGAACAAGTCTTTTTTTTCCAGGATTTGACATTCATACAGGATATGCAAGGCAGATTTCTCATCCTGTTTGCACATTCTGCAAGTGGATTCATCTTTACAGAGACCCACTTTTAATAGATGCTTCCTGAAGTGATCTTTTGTAGTATATAATGAAAGCAAAACAGAAAGCAAATCTTACAAATGTAAACTGGTTGTTAACATATAATTTTATTAATGAAAACTAGATACAAGGAAAATGTAAATAAAATGTCATTTTAAATACTTTGTTCACTATATGAACTACAGAGGGATATAAAAATATTGAGAGAAAAATGGAAAAGAAAAGGGAAATACAAAGTACAGGGCAAGTAATTAGTTTTCTCCAAGTACGTAAACAACTGAATAGAGTGTACAATAATCTTTTTCTAAAGGTCTAATTATAAAAATGCGTGCAACATAAAATAATCACTCAATAACATGTAAATCTATACATTCCTCTCCCTCCAGCTCCAGATCTTCAGCAGTATCTGATGAATTTATTGCTTCACCATCAAAATAAAGCTTCAAGTTTTCCAGTGGTATATCTAGCTGTTCAGCACATTTCAGCATTAATACTTTCATTCTCTCGGTTTTGTTGATGGTCATTATAAGTGGTTCTTTCTTGCCCTTCTGCTGGATCCTTAGCTTAATGCCATCCTTACTTGCTACTTGTTCTACAACTGTTAAGGATGTGGAAGCAGTTGACAAAGAGCCTCCACATACTCCTCCCTCTATGAAAAGAGAAGAAAAGGCAGAGTTTTTAAAAGATGCATTAATTTTTAAAGTAACACCTGAAGCAGCACAAATGTTAGTTACTTAACCCAATATGCACATACCAGCTTTACTGTAGAAATATTTATGACAGCTTTTCCAAACATTACAGTAACAGCCTCTTTCTTTACTCTATTTAATATATTGGCATTAAGATGGCAATCCTTATATACCCAAAACTGATGATTCTGAGTCGTGAGCCTCTTTAGATTTAACAACATGCGCAGCATAAAATGCAAGAACCATTATCTCATTATTGTAGATAATAACACTACAACAAAAAATTATGAATATGCAAGATGGTTATAATTAAACTGGCTATCTGACAGTGATCCAGTTTGGGCAATAATGAATGTCATGACATTGATATTTGGAGATATGCCCATGAGACAATGCAAAGTGATTTACCTTGGGAGGGGGAGGTGATTATAATTCCAGTTTTTACCACTAGGTGAAAATATAACACTTTAAAAGCAATCAAAACATGAGAATGATATGAATGGGTGGTACAGATAACAGGACTAAGCTGGAAATCCTTCAGATCTGGCAGAGACTGGACATGTCCCTGATAGATATAATCTTTCCAATATCCTCAGTCAGAAGTCACATGGATTTAGGTTGGGGAATAATGTATATCAATTATTCGGAAAAACTCTTCTGAAGACAATATGTTCATTGCTGATTAGTGAAGGTTGTATGAAGAAAATTTTGCACTTGGTGACCAATATGTGATGTCCCATTTAGCATAAAACAGTGATCTCAACACAATTCTGTTCTTGCAAGGCAGAAATCACATGTCACACAAGGAGGTCACTATAAGATGCCCTCAGGATGTTATCTCTTCAAAGAAAAATAGACCAAGGATAAAGGTGCTTTTTAATCCATACCACAAAGTAACAATCTTGGAAAGCAACGGCTTTTCATTCACAGCGTGTGGATTAGTTGGACTCCATATGCTACTGTTATGCATGTGCACTGCAACTGCATCTTCCAGCATAAAATGTGTCAATCAGAATTTTCCCCAATCACATGTAATCCACCTCCATCCACGCCATAAACTGAAGAACAAAATCATAACATAGCAGGATTATGAGGTTGCATGGTATGAATTTTGTAGGAGTACTGCCTAAAATGGACGACATAATTTTTCATACTTTTGACAATGTGATAAAATAATACTCATGACTCTGTTCTAAGAATGAAAGCAAAATTTGGGGCACAAGGTGCATGGTCAATCACAACCACAGCATTTTGTCGATTGTCCTTGGAAAGGCTTATCTTCCTCTCCCTGGTGCCTTTGTGTTCTGGAATTTTTTGATCAAGTTCTTTAACCCATATGTTCACATGGATCCCTTCTCAATGCCTTGAAGTGGAAATATTCCCTAAATGCAACACTGCTATTGTCTATCGTTGTGATAGAAAAATTTGACTAACAGCATACAGTCTTTTATCTCGATAGTCATATTGTCTCATTAGCATATCTACAACATATTAATGTAATACATACATTACTAATTGTATGAATCACTGTAAGTACTGCAGTTTAAGTGTACTCCCTTAAAATTATTAAACAGGTTCCTTATTCAATTAAATGTACTTACGAAGCTGCTGACAATGGAGTGGTATATATATATATATATATATATATATATATATATATATATATATAAACAATGTAATACAGTTTTTTTCACACTAACTCCATTCACTTACATAAAAATCTGGACATATGTTTCGGGAGTGATCCCTCCCATTTTCAGCCTGTAGATAAACTGTGATAACGTAACGTTCAAGATTATAAACCAATTACAGAGAATCCACTTAAAACCTGCACTAAAAACTTGAATAAAACATTAGATGAAATAAAAATACTGTCCACTACCAAAAAACAAAAACTCACACATAGCAACCCAGTATTACCTAGAATGTATGTACTTCCTAAATTACACAAAAAAGATAACAGCATGAGACCTATAATCAATAATATCAATTCACCAACATACTTGTTAGCAAAAAAATTAACCAACATTTTCAAATCCTTGAAAAAATACCAAAGTTTGAGTGTCAAAAATTCACAGTATTTGGTAGAAAAATTACAAAATTACAGCAGAAAATATAATGGTATCGTTTGATGTAAAAGCCTTATTCCCAAGCATACCAAAAGATACACTTATGCTAATGTTAAAGAATTGGTTAAAATCCTTAGATCTACAGGCACAAGAAATTGAAGACTTGATAAAACTTACGAACATTTGCATCGAACAAAACTACTTCATTTTCAATAAAAAATATTACCAACAAGTCTCGGGACTAGCTATGGGAAACCCGTTATCTCCATTTCTAGAAGATTTTTTTATGAGTTCGTTTGAAGTGCATATCACCAAAGCTTTCCCTCTAATATTCAAAACATGGTATTGGTATGTGGATGACATATTTGCAATAATTCCGAAAAAACATACAAAAGACAGTTTATCTACAGGCTGAAGATGGGAGGAATCACTCCCGAAACATATGTCCAGATTTTATGTAAGTGAATGGAGTTAGTGTGAAAAAATCTGTATTACATTGTTTATAGGTTCCTTATTGTTTTCTGAAACTTGTTTTTTAGAGTACAATGTGTAACAGTGTTCAGAGAGTTCTTTTTTTTTATTATATGTGAACACTATGAATCTGTTTTAATAGTGTTTAATATGTATTTTTAACTGTAGAATCACATGTATTGGACAATGATGATAAATGAAATGAAATTGTGATAAATTTTTTTTTTTGTGTACATTTACTATAGGTATGGACTGTGGAAAACCTTTAAAAACACCTTAGTCACAGAGGATGGTCCTGCAACGATTTGAACTGCAGACCTCCTTTTTAAAGTCTGTACCTTAGTGACCTTGTCCACTTGATCAGTTTTAGCATATTATGAGGGGTAGGTCCATAAGTTTCCGTCCTTACCACTGTATAGGTACGATAAAGGCAAAAACTATATTTCACTTTTTAATGTAGTTACTCTTTGTTGCCGAGGTCGTTAAGGCACGGATTCGTGAGCGGGAGGTCTGCGGTTCGAATCCCGCCAGGACCGTCCTCCCTGACTGGGGTTTTTTCCAGGTTTTCCTCAGTCTTCATAACTGGCAAATGCCGGGGAGGTACCTAAACTTAGGCCTGGAACTCTTCCTACCTTAAAAAAAAAAAAAAAAAATCCTTTCCCAATTTATCATTTCATCTCATGTATCACCAGTGTCCACCGCCTGTGGTGCCTCAGTAGTAAAAACGGGCGTTAAACACTACTCAAAAAAAAAAAAAAAAAAAAAAAAAAAAACTCTTTGTTGCAATTCACTTATTGCATCTTTGAGTTAACACTTCAATCCCTCCCCCCCTCCCAAATAGTCAGAAGTCTTGTCTGCAAAATGGGCATAAACTCTGTTACGTCTTTGTCACACCTAAATTTCCTTCCTCAAGGTTCTTCTTGAGTTTTGAGAAGAGGAAATAGTTACTGGGAGCTACATCTGGGCTGTAGGGTGGATGGTCAATTTCCTTGAAGCCACATTTCTTCACAGCTTCCTTTGCAACAAGAGCTGTGTGCACAGGTGCATTGTGTAGAAGGTGCACACCAACACTCGGCTTTCCTTGCTTTTTCTCTTTGATGGAAGCACATAGCCTGTGCAGTAGGCCAACATAGTTCTCCCCATTTACTGTGGTATTCCTCTCTTTGAAGTCAATCCTTCACGTCCCAAAAAATTGTGGCCATGATATTCTTGGTTGACTGAGTGATCTTGGCCTTTAGAGGTGTTGCTTTGCCAGGTTTACTCCATTCCATTTCTCTTTTGGACAAGGGATCATAGTAGAGGACTATAGTTTCATATCCTGTAACAATGGTTTGCACAACTTCTCTCTCGCCATGGCAGAGCTCCAAAAATGCCTGACAACAGATGGCTTGTTGCTGCTTTTGAACCGAGGAAAGAAGTCTAGGCACCCATCTTGTATTAACCTTATTCATGTTTAAATGTTCATGAATAATTCCAAGGACTGTTGTTTTAGAAAGGCCCAACCTTGCAGCTATTTATGTGGCTGATTTTCCATAATTTCTCCTTCCACAAGAGTGATGTTTTCAGGAGTGAACACCTCCAAAAGCTGACCTGCACTCTCTTCATCTCCAATGATTTCTCAACCCATTAGAAAAAGTTTGGCCCTTATTTTACAGTTGAATAGAGTGGGATGCTTCCCCATATACACCGTCCAATTGTTGTTTAATTTCATTCGGAGTAAGTCCTTCTTTTGTGAAGAACTTAATAAGAGCTCAATATTCCATTTTGAACATGTCACAATCTTCTACACATAGTCTTCTTTATGTAATTATATCTGAACAACTGAACACAGTAGAGCAGAAATTACAGTTGCAATTACTTAACAGATAAAGCATGACACCAGATAAGGATTTTGTGAAGGCAATAATCCTTATCGGTGATGCCAGAAACTTATGGACCTACCCTTGTACCTGTACATTATACCATCTTTCACTAACCTCTCACTAACTAGAAAGTCACTGCCTATTGTGTTCACTTACAATACCAGACTTATTAACAATTTAATTCTAGAGCCATTTGAATTGCTTGTAACAGGAGTTTGCATTATGTTTAAAGTGCTCAGCAAAAGAAATCATTATTTTTATGAGTTTCTACATTAGAAAGTCAAGAATTTATGAGCTGTGAAGATATAAACTCTTGAATATGCAATATACGAGTAAATGTACATGATATGTAAAAAATATTTTTGCACTTCTAATGTATACAACATTATTTTGTTCACTTTTAAAACATCATATACCTTATTCCCAATAGTTTACTGGTGCAATAAGCATATAAATACTCTACCAAGAAGAATAAAAATTTACCCATATCTGCATTCTCCTTGATGGGATCTTAGATCATGGATTTCAGGAAGAGCTATATCTTCCCTCTCCTCCTGTTTATAAGCTCAATTATATACCAATTGGAATGAAATTTCAACATATATTCATCTAATAGCTTTCACATGTACAATTGCACTGGACCAGAACTGATCCATATTGCAAGGTATGAGTAGCCTAACTTGCATGCCATAAATCATAAATATGAATGAAGATGAAGACTTTAATGGAATGGTTTTATGACTTCATTCAGAGAAGTGGTTATGAGAGATGTTTCAAGAGGGAACCACAACATATGTAGGATTGCCCCAGTTGTGTTCATGTGGCCAGAGGTTGGACTATTGCTCTATACTTCCGTTTCTATTGGTGGCATAGCAAGGAGGGGAAATATTAACTCAATACTTCTTGCTAACATTCATGAATGAATTTACAGGTTTTGTACTACAGGATATCACATGTCTCAGGTCCTTTCAGCAGTAACATGAGGGTAGCTACAATGGGCATTTGGAAATGATTTATTATAGCAGTTTTTGTACCTAATTTATTAAGAAACATGGTTCAAAGCTCATGGGATTTCTCAACATACTTCCCATCACTTAAATGAAACATTGCCATCTTCCTGGTAACTTCATTATGACATTACAAAGCCACTGTTTGGGAGTACTACTCCACCACTCATAGACAGCTACTGAATTTTGTCAAATTTTTATTTTACAGTGTGCCCTTCATGTTTTAAATAAGGCATAATTAGATAGAGTGAGATCTGGTGAATACAGGGGTGCAGCACAGCAATGAACCCCAGCAATGCCAACCTTGTGGTATAGTATTGGTGTAAGGCCCTGCATTGTCGTGTTGGAGGAACAGTCTTGTAGACCACTTCCCCTTTCACCATTGCTGAATCCTGAATCTAAGTTCTATACGAGTCTCACAGTATGGCTGTTGACAGTCATTCCTTGAGGAAGCTAGACTATTAGCAATATGGCTGAAATGTTCCAAAAGATCGTGGTCATCTGCTTGCCCATGAAATTTTTTGGGCAGGGGACTCCTTGCATGTTTCCATTGCATGGATGGGATTTTCTTCTCTGGTGTATGGTAGTGGCACCACGACTCATTCCTGATCACTAGCTTCTTCGAAATATCAGATCTTCATTATATATTTCCAGTAGCCAACAATAAACTTCCTTTTGTCCTTCTCTGCCTATGTCAAGCCCCATTAAACTCAATGTGTGCCCACCTTTTTCATATTCAAATTCATGACAATTTGAATATGAAATGTGCAGGGTCTAACATTCCAGTTCAAAATGGCCCATAATTCACAAACTATGCCCTTTTCTTTTTGAAGTATTCCACTACTCTTAATACAAAATTGCATTTTCTAGATCCAATATTGGAAGCAGCCATGCCATGCTTCTTTACAGATGGCACCATTTCCCTCTTTGTAGGATACAACAGGTTCTTCCAGACTCCCTAACTCATGGTCCCTCAGTTTTTATTTCACAGCCAGATACAGGAAAACACTTACAGTGAGCCATATTTGAACTGTATAGTGAGTGATTAACACATGTCACTCCCAATTCTTGCAGCAATTCCATTGTTTCAAAGTGATGTGTGTACAGGCATTGTCGCAATAAAGTAATTATCCTCAGAGCCCAGACTTTGGTTCTCTTCCTGTTAGTATTGTGAAGACCTTGAGGAGGCAAACTGTGGGGTACCAGTTGTTCTTTGTTCCTAAAGTGTATTGGTTGCTATATGACCACTTGCTGAGAAAAAACTGGTAACCATCTTCGGCCTACGTTTTCACATTGCCTAATTTTCATTGAAGGATCATCATTTTTAAAAGACCCAAATTCATGAGTGCCCTTTAGATCTGCGTCCTATTGGTAAATACAGCTTTCGTCACCTGTGAAGATATCATGGACACTTGAGAGCTGTCAATGTTGAAATGGCAAACTATTTATTGGCACTATTCAGCTCTTGCTGTCTTTTGTTCTTCTGTACAGTTGTGGGCTACCCAACAACCACAAAGCTTTTTCATATGAAGATATTTATGCAAGATTTCTGACATCAACAGTGAATGTATGTTTAAAGATTCCTCTATCTCTCTGTAAGTAAGTCACTCACAGATTGTTCTTCACTATGGCTTCTAATGAGTGATGTTTTCTTCTGTGACTGCTGTTGCTGGATGCCCTGCATGCTCCTCATATTTCAAGTCTGTACTTTTTTGCCTAAAGTATTCAAAGCAGATATAGACTTTTGTATTTGAAAGAGCAGAGTCTGGAAAAGAACTCTATGTAATGTTTCCAGGCATTCTTGCTGGCTCAGGTCACACTTTTAATCATAAAAAAATCATATGAAAATACTCTCAAGTCACTCCCATCTAAAACATCAGACTATGTGCGCATCACCACAATTAATTTTTTTACTGCAGCTGTGCCAATGAGTGTCATGTGTTAACTTCCATTATGGCTACTAATCAAGACATATTTTATAGCAATGCTGCCAGTAGGAAACATATCTCTCATAGTTTCTTCAAATCCTGAAAAATAGTGACTTAAGGGATGATTTGGCAACGTAACTGGATGCCTTATGAATCCATATTTTTGACACAATTTGAGCATGAGCTCAAACAGAAATCTGTTAGTCAAAAATAGGATCCATGTCATTCTTTTGGAAGTAGCTGCAATAATCTTCACAATATGTCCAACTCTGAAGAGCTGTACTCATCATAATTCCATGGAGATTGTTGTATTTCTGGATGAAGTTGTAATGCTAATTTTGGCCTTTTGCATGATATTAAATGGCACAGAGTTTCATATGGAGTAACTATCTATTCCTATTCATCATATTCTATAACTTTTTGGCATTGGTGAGCAATTCTTTGATTCTTTCAGTGTTTTATGTCAATCTTCTAGTGACAAATTGTCATTGATTATACGCCATACTATGTCTTTCAACATATCTATGTGCTTGGTAATGCTTTTCTGTGTTGGCAGATTCTCTTTTGTCTCTTTGTTCTTGATCTCTTCCACAACTGCTATAAACTGGAATGGCTGCACTTGCTGCCTGATCAGTTTCAGATAGAAATAATTTTTTGTGCATTTAGATTATGAACCTGTACACAACTTGCAGATGGTTAAGACCTTTCTATTAACAGTACTGGTTTATCACTGACGGACTATAGGTGGCACCAGAAAGTCTTACAATGTACCCTTATTCACAAATTTGAAATTAGCCATTATTTATTGCTTTTCACTGTACCCACATATGCTGTACACTCACACATGCAACAATTTTTGCTCAGTTATGCTATATTTAAACAGTTGATCATCCCAGCTTAAATGGAACACCCTCTGTATTGTAAGTTTACTAAATAGATAGCAAGATGATTTTAAAAAGGGACTTTCTACTATAACAGCATATCAGACTTTATTCACCAAATTTTTGACAATTTTGATGATTTCAAAACTACTGGAATATTCTTAGATTCGTGTAAGGCATTTGACTGCACCTCTCATGAAAAACTGATAAATACTGGAACTTCAAGGAATTAGAGGTAAAATGTGTAAAATATTACAGTCATAATTAGTAATAGGAAGATAGTAACGGAAATTACTTATTAAAAAAAAAACACCACCTAATTGCAGTTGTCCTGCAGGGTTCAGTTTTGGGTTCAATACATATTAATGATTTACAGAAATCCAGAAGCAACCTAGTGCTATGCTGATGATCCATAACAAATCCTTGATCCAGTTAGAAACTATCGTTACATCTTTAAAAACAGTATCTGATTATTTACATGATACAAATATTTAAAGGTTAATCCCAACAACATTAAGCTAATGGTATTTAATCATTGTGTAAATAGGGCACACGATATTGTAATTATGTTACATAATACGAAAACTGAAAAGATAGATTGTTACAAATTATCAGGAATATATGCAGACTTTATATGTAACAAGACTATTTTTGTACATATACTTAAGGCATCTAGCATTGTATTTAGACCAAGAAGTTCTAAAAACTATATACTATGGAGGTATATCCAATTTTATCTCATGGTATTGAATTATGGGGAAACTGTAGTATAAATAACATGAAGAGAATATTGTTACTACAAAAGCAGGTTTAAGGTGCATGTATGGGTTAAAACAAAGAGACTCTGCAGGGATATTTTTAAAATTAATAGGCTATTTGCAGTTGTTGGATTGTATACATATATACAGTTATACTAATTGCAATTTCAAAAGATGAAAACAGCTTAACCAACAATCATCTATAGTCCTATCTTACAAAAGGAAAGGATAATTACCATAGAATAATGCAAAATTTGAAATTGATACACCGAGATCCTAAAATTAAAGAATTAATATTGTAATATAAATTATCCTTGTATACAAAAATTGTAATGGGACTAGATTTAAGCTTAATTTCAAGAACTATATAATTGATAAATGTATTTATAAAATGAATACAATGAATGAAATGAATGGCAGGGGTTCTACAAATAAGAACAGATTTATTGCTAATTTTGGGTGACTATTGAATTGAATAAAATGTTTTAGTTTATGTTATTATAGCATTTGTTTGTTTAGTATAAGTTGCTGACCAAAGTCCTATGGATATTCCAGTAGGAAGCTACTGATGAACTGACAGCTGGGGCTTAGAAACAGTGTTAAATATAGTTAGTTGACTGATGAAAATTAGTATGTTAATTTTGTATAAGAGTGATTTAAAATATTGGCCTGGAATAGAACATGGGTTAGAACCAGGTCATATTGTAATATTTGTGAATTTAGTGCTATTTAAATAAATAAAAGAATATTATTAAGGGGAATATAAAAAACCGTGTTTTCTCCCACAACAATTCCTTTTAATTATCACAATCGTTAATGATGTATTACCAATGAGCAATAGTTGCTGCACAATTTTTATGCATAGTATGAATTGGCTAATATTGGTATAATGCATTGAAAACGCTACAGAGCATTGTGTATGTGGTATGAAAGTACTGTCAATGCATTATTGCTATATATTGTTAGCCTACATAGTTAGGCAGGCAGGGAACGTAACATTTGTCTGATAAGATGGGTAAGGGCAGAGAGTGGGAGGTCAGAGGGATAGAGATAGAGAAAGTCCAGGTTGGCATCAGTGAGAAATTGAAGTGAGTGGGTTAGGATGTGAAATGACATATCAGCTCAGGAAGCCAGTAAGAAAAGAAACGTGTAAATTATACTTTTTACTGTGAATTAATTGAAAATAATTAATACATATTTCTATATCTTTACTCTGAAAATGTGTTTGTATTGTATTTGATCCCAGAAGTCCCTTATTATGATGTTTTAGATTCTTTGAGATTTAAAGTGATTTAATTGGGAAGAAACTTAGCATCGCAAAATGCCACAGATTTTAACGAAGTTTTATTAGATGTAGAGGGGCCAAGTTACCTGGGGTGTGACAATAATGTAATAACTTTTTGATCTGCTTCTGAAGTACAAGGGTAGGTTCATAAGTTTCCAGCCTCGCCCATAAGGATTATTGCCTTCACAAAACCCTTATCTGGTGTCATGTCTTATCTGTTAAGGAAATATATGTAGCTGTAACCCCTGCTCCCCTGTGTTCAGTTGTTCAGATATAGTTGCATTAAGAAGGCTATGTGTAGAAGCTTGTAACATGTTCAAAATTGATTATCTAGCTGTTATTACATTCTTCACAGAAGAAGGACTTACTGCAAATGAAATTAAGCAGTGAATGGAGGTATATATGGGGAAGCATTGCCCTCATATTCTACCATAAAAGAGTGGACCAAACTTTTTCGAATGAGTCGAGAAAGCACTGAAGACGAAGAGCATGCAGGTCGGCCCTTGGAGGTACTCACTCCTTAAAACATTGCTCTTGTGGAAGCAGAAATTATGGAAGACCGGCGGTTAAAGTTACAGAAATAGCAGCAAGATTGGGCCTTTCTAAAATGACAGTCCTTCGAATTATTCATGAACATTTAAACATGAATAAGGTTAGTGCAAGATGGGTGGCTAGATTTCTTTCCTCAGTCCAAAAGAAACGAGTCATCTGTTGTCAGGCATTTTTGGAGCTCTGCCGTGGCAACGGGAGAGAAGTTCTACAAATCATTATTACAGGATATGAAACTATGGTCCTCTGCTATAATCCCTTGTCCAAAAAAAAAAAAAAATCAATGGAGTGGCAGACATACCTGGCGAAGCACTGCCTCGAAAAGCCAAGGCCACTCAATCAAGAAGATCATGGCCACAATCTTTTGGGACTGTGAAGGAATGCTCTTCATTGACTTCTAGGAGAGGAACACCATAGTAAATGGAGAGTACTAGGCTGGCCTACTGCACAACTACGTACTTCCATCAAATAGAAAAGGCGAGAAATGCTGAGTGGTGGTGTGCACCTTCTTCAAAACAACGCGTCTTTGCACACAGCTCTTGTTGCAAAGGAAGCTGTGAAGAAATGTGACTTCAAGGAGATTTACCATTCACACTACAGCCCAGATCTAGCACCCAGTGACTATGTGCTCTTCTCAAATCTCAAGAAGACCTTTGAGGAAGAAAATTTAAGTGTAACGAAGAAGTGATGTGTGCTGTTACTGCTCATTTTGCAGACAAGACTCTGACTATTTTTCGGAGGGGGTATTGAAATGTTAATTCAAAGATGTGATAAATGTGTTGCAATAAATGGTAACTATATTGAAAAGTGAAATGTAGTTTTGGTCTTTAGCATACAGAAAATTGTTAGGCTGGAAATTTATGGACTTACCCTCATATATTAATATATGTACTTAGAGTTTTAATATGACAAATGGGTAATATTAATAAACAATATGTTTATAGGCACATTACCTTGATTTTTTTTTTGATTGGTTTATTTATGGATGCTCTTTAACATCTCAGGTCATCAGCGTCCCATTCAACTCGGGGTGTGAAACGGCTGACAAATTTTGCTCAGAGGCCTCTCTTTCAGTCTTGAGGTTCTTTATCGTGCCGTAAATATACGACACGGGACCCATGGCTTTAATTCCCTTCCTAAGGAAGCCATACTTAGAATTTTTACGCCCGAAAAAATCTATCGGTCCTGGCCGGGTTCGAACCCGCGATCTTGGGTTTAAGAAGCAAGGATGGTAACCACTATACCACCAGGACCAACATTACCTTTGTGAAAGGCAAACTTAGGCTAAAGTATTATTAAAATATTTAATAAGCTTTTATATTATTAAAAAAGTTTGTAATACAAGTCAAATGTTACCCAGTTAATAGATGTGGACACCTGAGTGAAAAAATCCAGGATGCAGTAAGCAATGGATTCACAAATGTCATTGGACACACACTGGTAGTATTACATATGTTAGCACCCCAGTATTTTAAATGCCTTGGAAATACAAGACAATTGCATTGTGCATGCTTTCATTATCCACATTTTTTGGATGTATGCAATTTTTATTTAGCCAGTATGCACAAACTCTGCTCCATTCTCATGTACTTTTGTTTTTTAAATACCCGTTTTTATTACTGAGGAACACAGATGGTGGACACTGATGATACATGAGCTAAAATGATAGATGTAGAAAGGATTTTTTTTTAAAGGATTAAAACATTCCAGACATAAGTTTAGAGTACCTCCCCAGTGTTGTTATTGATTCATTTGGGCCTCCAGTATTTGATGCTACTGCTGTTTTTTCTACATTTTCAAAAAAAATTTGCAGATTGATTCTTCATTGCCATTTTGAACTTGATTATTAGAACTACTTTGCATGAAACTAATTCTTAACTGACACTTAAACTATTATTATTTTGAGTGTAATTTGTACAAACATATGGTCTCAATTTTTTCATTTATTTTGAAATTTAAGAATAGATTTTCCAATACACCATTACTTTTTGTTTTTGAATGAAAAATATTACATTTTTAATTGAAAACTCACATAATTAAGTCCATATTGTCTTCTATATAAAAATAATTAAATTTAAATGCCATTTTTGTACTTTTAGTATCTATTTTGCAGTTTTAGTGCCTATTTTTCTTGCTGTTAGTACTTTTTTGCCTAATTTTTAAGTTTTTAGAGGTCGGACACAAGTTACCACATATGGAATGTGTCTTGAACCAAATGTGTACAAGTTCAACTCTTGGTGAAATTAGATCACACACTGCTAATTTAAAACAATGAATCATCTGACTGACTCTTTTTGCCTGTTCTGAAAGCTTTTGAGTAATTAAAGGGTGACTTTAAAAACAAAATTATAAATTATAAAGGTTAAAAATTTATATTATTTACTCATGAATACTATCTAATCATGTTATATCATTATAACCCTTTAAAGCATTGCATTATAATTTTACAGCATTTTTTCATTTAATACCATAATTTTCATATTTAGCTTTGGAAGGAAACAAAATAAAAAAAATCTCCCTAATTTAAGTACAGCTTTCCTTTTACTAAATACTTGTTTTGATTTCCATGCATGGGCATTTCTAACACACATTCAACTTCTCCTAGCTGAATACCATTCACTACCTAAGTATGTTAAATCAATACATAGTCAGTAGCTTAGAACTCCTGAAATGGTACTATGTGGCATCAGCAATTACTGGTAGAACATTTAAACTGATGCATTTCTTTGAAGGCTGAGTTCAAAATAAAAATACTTGCATAAGTCAAAACATGCCAACATAAGAAAGGCATCTCAGAAGTTTTCTGTCCATCTCATCTGAACAACTGCCGACAGCAGAGCTATGTATTTGCTCAAATACTGATCTTCAGAATGGCTGTCTAGTTTCAGATCACTGGGGTATGTGATGTTTTTAGGCACTTATTGTTATATGTAAATATATTTCAAAATAACATTAATGTAATAGATATTTAAAACAAAATATGTAATCATAAATTTAACTACTACTAATCCTGTCCCTATATGCTTTTTATGAAGTATACATTTATTAGACTTTGGTAAGAAAACTGATGAAATGGGGTCAATTTACGCTTATATAATTATATTTCCTACACTAATATTCAACATGTTCACAATAACTCCACTTATTTACATAAGACTAGGACATGCTTTGGGAGCACTCACTCCCATCATCAGCTGTTGACCGATGATTGTTACTTGAAATGGTGGCTGGATACCAAGATGCTCCTGTGCAGTATCTGATAGCTCTAATAGGAACTTGTTGAGTTCATCCATAGGAGAAAAATCAAAATTCATTAAGTTTTTCTTATTTTTTAAGATGAAAACTCCTTCCCAAGTGGATAGCTCCATTGAGTTGTGAAGATGTTTCCGCAGCTTAGCCTCTGGTTTAATTTCATGATTTTTGGTCCAAAAGTGACCTGCTACTGCTGACTTATCAACCTGCTTAAAACGAGTGTTCCTAAAGTGTTCTTTTTTCCAGTTTCCACATTTCTCTTCACATAATCTGCACATTTGATTTCATAAATTCCTGATTTCTTTTCTGCTGGTATGTTGTCTTTTACTGTGCAACCTAATAAATTCTTGATATTATATTTGTTTTTTGAGGCTAACATTATTCCACGATCTTTGAATATCCTCTTAAATTTGCTGTGATAAGTTGGATGGTATGTGAAACTTTTGATTTGTACCTTTCCTTGTAGAAACTTCTTTTATCGATTTTTGTCTTTTAAATTTATTGATCATTTTTATTACTGTCTCCTTGTTGAAACCATTGGTTAGTGCTGTCTTAATTATCTACTGGTATTCCATTTTTTACTCTGTTTCTGTGAGAGGGATGTTAATTAATCTGTGTGCCAAGCAATGAAACAGTGCATATTTATGTGGAATGGGTTTATCACTATAATTTTTTATGTAATTTTCTGTGTGTGTATTTCTTTTCTATGAATTCCAAAATTGAGACTATTTCTATTTCTTATGATTTTTAAATCTAAGATTGGGAGCCAACCATTTCTCTCTTCTTCTATGGTAACTGTAGAGATTTACATTGTAGATTAAGACTTTTCAGAGCATCTATTGAATATTTTTTTTATATTATTGCAAATATGTCATCCACATGCATATACCATATCTTGAAAATTAATGGGAAGGCTCTGGTGATATGTATTTCAAAGAAACTCATAAATAAATCCACTAGAAATGAAGACAAGGGGCTTCCCATAGCTAGGCCTGAAACTTGTTGGTAATATCTTTGGTTGAACTGAAGAAATTTTATTCAATACAAATATTAGTAAGTTTCATTAAGTTTCTTCTGTTTGTAAATTTACGGACATTAACCATTTCTTTAACATTTGCATACTATTCTCTGTTGGTATGCTCTGGAATAAGGCTTTTACATCAAACAACACCATTATATCTTTACGGAATTTCGGAATCCACACAGTTTTTTTTTTTTTTGATTGATTTATTTATGGACGCTCTTTAACATCTCAGGTCATCAGCGTCCCATTCAACTCCGGGCGTGAAACGGCCGACAAATTTTGCTCAGAGGCCTCTCTTTCAGGCTTGAGGTTCTTTTTCGTGCCGTAAATGTATGACACGGGACCCACGGTTTTACTTCCCTTCCAAAGGAAGCCATACTTAGGATTTTTACGCCCGAAAAAATCCATCGGTCCTGGCCGGGTTCGAACCCGCGTTTTGGGTTTAGGAGGCAAGTATGGTAACCACTACACATCCAGGACCGACATCCACACAGTGAAACTTTTGTTAATCTTATTTTGATTTAAAGTAAAACACTAAAAATCATGTCGTCACATTAAAACTGTCTTTAAGTTTCACAAACACACTTATAAAAGTAATTTTGGTACATGTTTCGTGAGGTATATTCCTCACATTGTCAACCAAAACGAGAGTCGTCATTTTGGTTGACAATGTGAGGAATATATCTCACGAAAATGTACCAAAATTACTTTTATAAGTGTGTTTGTGAAACTTAAAGACAGTTTTAATGTGACGACATGATTTTTAGTGTTTTACTTTAAATCAAAATAAGACCATTATATCTGCTTGTAATTCTGCTATTTTTAAGTTTCTACTCAATCAAATAAATTTTTGATGCTCAAGCTTTGAAATCTTTTAAAAGGGTTAAAATTTTTCATCAACTTTTTTGCTACCCGGTATGTGGGCGAATTGATATTGTTGATTATTGGTTTCATGCTGTTATCATTTTTATATGTTTTAGGAAGTGCATAAAGTCTGGGTAGTATCGGATTGCTCTATATGATTTTTATGTTTTTCAGCAGTGGAGAGTATTTTGACTTCATTCAGTGTTTTGGTTAAATTTTTAGTGCAGCTATTGAGTGGATTCTTTTCAATTGGTTTGTTGTCTTCCACTTTTAACATAATTTCTATTCTGTTTGTGTAATCCTTTTGGTCTAAAATGGCTATTTTATTGTCCTTATCTTCTTTTGTTATATAACTGGTTTCTCCTTTAATTGTTTAAATGCAGTTCTGTAATTTTTTAATTTCTTTGGGTTATTTAGGTTTTCCAAATTTTTTTTGCATCTAATTTAAACAAACAATTTTTCTCTTTCATTTAGGTTTGGTGGCTATGTCAATGTGGGCTATGTATTCTTCTATTTTTTCTGAGAAATCTACAATAAATAAGAAATAAGCAAAAGTTAATGATTTTTCATTTTCCTCCTATGAGTGAACTTAGCAAGCTCCTACTAGAACCATTAGACACCGCCACAGGAACATCCTGGTATCTAGCCACCATTTCGAGTAACAGTAATCAGCTGATGATTGGAGGGGGTGCTCCAGAAACATGTTCTATTTTTATGTAAATAAGTGGAATTAGTGTGAGCATGTTGAATACATTAGTGAAGGATATATTACCACTCCATTGTCTACAGCTTCATAAGTACACTTTATTTAAATATAATTATATTATTTAAATCACTGATTCAAAACATTTTCTACTATAATTTGATGTTCACAAAACATCAACCTTTTAATTTCCTTACATCACAAGTTAACTTATCCCAATAAATATCTTCATTTATGTTAATACATACCAATTACCATGCCTGCAACAAGCTGAAGAGAATCTGGTGTGTCACTTGGTTTAATTTTAACATCCTTGAGCATAAGCAATATGTTTTGTTCAGGTACATTTTCCTGCTTTGCATAATGCTCAAATATGCTTGCCAGTTTCTGATACTGCAAATCAAAAAATTAATTTATAATGCAGAAGAGACATGTAAAAGAAAGTATGCAGATAGCAGTGAAATATAAGAAACCTTACCTTTCTGATAGAAAATTTCTCAATCTTGCCAAATTTCCACCATACCCTAACTGACATATCATAATTATAATCTTCAGGCAATGATGTGTTCAAATCTTTGGATGATGACTTCTCCAATTCATTATCTGAACTATCACTTAGCACTATTGGTGAATCCTGTAAATAAAATAATGAAATATTCTCATTACTAGATTGCGCCTTTTAAATAAGAATACAATATTTGTATCTTGTTGTTAGGGTGAATTTGAATCTACTCACTTCAAAGGAAGCATAAATGATTTTAAATCTTCCTTTCAGTTTTATTTAAGCAATTTGAGAATTGCATTTTACAGTCTAATGAAGCACAAAATATTAAAGAATTAGAAGTGTTTGAAAGCTCAGAGATTCCATTTTATATTTAATAATCCAAGCAAATTTTACCACCTGCAATTAGAAACTTAAAACTTGTCACAACTGCCATTGGCTTAAGAACACATATCTGCTGGTAGATTTCAGAACAAGTAGGTAGTATAGACTTTTGATAAGTTTGAACTTCCCTTTGGAGGCTTATGTGTGAACATTCTTTTTCAATTAAGCCAAATTTGTTTTGTTAAAAGTTATTTTCACAGGATGTTTTTTTTAAGTTTTTTTTTGGTTAGTTCGAAGCAACATGCTGCACTTAGTCCATATAAACTCTTAAACTACATTTAATATGAAGACCTCAACTCAAGAGAGTAAAGTTATTTTTGTAGAAAAGAACCATAAACAGAGCAAGATTTGTATGGATAACAGAATAATTCAACAAATAAACAATTCTAAATTTCTCAGCTACAGCATATTTTTTGATGGCGGGGGAAAAAACACAGACATGAAAATCATAAACTTAAATTGAGCTAGAAATGCAATAATGTTTTAAAAATAAATTTGTACAGAAGAAACCCCAAACATTTTGTATAATTCTGGCTTGATTATTCTTTATACGAGCAACATAAGGCCCATTCATGAGCAAAATGAAAGATGATGGCAGCAGAAATAAAGTTTATGCAATGAATAGTAGTTTACAGCTAATTCAATCATGAATAAAACAAATAATTGCCCATTGAACATACATGCTATAAATTCAAAATTACAGGATTAATTACAGAAAACTTATTTAGTAGGCATCCTCAAAAAGAATCCCAGCTCAGAACTACATCACAATATAAGACTGCTCAACAAATGATATACTCTAATACTGGATAGGAGATAATGTTTTGTTAGCCAAGAATGGGTAAATCTGTTGCTGTTGTTTTACTTGGCAGCAGTTGTTAGAATAGCTACTCTATATCCTTAACAAAGATTCTATAAAGAATGGTGTACTTAATTACAATTTTAGGATATCAAAAACATTCAAATCTATATACAATAAAAACCATTAATACAAAACCACTGGGGCCAAAAATTTGAACTTCAAATTACATAATTTCCAAATAACTGAAAATACACAGAAAATTGGGAAAGATTAATAATTGTGATATTCTAAACATTCATAGTGACCAAAACAAACAAAAAACTGGAAGGAATAAAAAATTCATAGTTAACATGGCAACACAGTAATAATATGTAGCTTTGCTAATTAACACAAGCTGTCTATCGTCCCCTCCTGACTCTTTCAACTCATGAGAACCTGTGCTGTGGATAACATTTTTTACAAAACAATATGTACATATATACATCTTACTTTACTGTCGTCTAAAATATGTTACAATTAGTCTGCCCTTACATTCTTCCTTATGTGCTTTCTATAAAATTCTGTAGTGTGTACACAGCTTTAACAATTTCAAGATTCGCATCACTGCATTACTACGGCTTCCAACACTGACAACCCATTAACGAGTCCTTGCTTACAGCCTCATGCTCATGTTGTGAACCCTCATCAGGATTGTCCAAGGTCCAGATTAAGGCAGTTTCTATTGTTGATGCTGCTTTAAGTCTTTGAAACTCCCATCGACTTCTATGACGTCTTTCAGTTCCACCTAGTCAGTTTAACTTTCCTTAATGCCTTCATTAGCTGAGTTCTAATTTTCATTGCCAAAGCAGTACTTGGTAAAGCACTTCTTTATGACTGTTTTTTTTTTTTTTATTGATTTATTTATGGACGCTCTTTAACATCTCAGGTCATCAGCGTCCCATTCAACTCAGGGCGTGAAACGGCCAACAAATTTTGCTCAGAGGCCTCTCTTTCAGGCTTGAGGTTCTTTTTCGTGCCGCAAATGTACGACACGGGACCCACGGCTTTACTTCCCTTCCGAAGGAAGCCATACTTAGGATTTTACGCCCGAAAAAATCCATCGGTCCTGGCCGGGTTCGAACCCGCGTTTTGGGTTTAGGAGGCAAGTATGGTAACCACTATACCACCAGGACCGACTTTATGACTGTCATTCTACCCTATCATTATTCCTCTCATTGCATCCCGTGTTCTCCATTACTGATTTCAGATGCTGCAACATTTGTGGAAATTTTTTGCAGGAGAAGGCACATATCTCTTTTGATGTACACATTTAAAGCTTGCTATGATTCCTTGATCAAAAAGTTGTATTCTATAAGTAGAGGAGCCACACAAGTTTTAGCACAACATTATCTTGGTCATGTGATCAAGGAGGAGTAGAATATTCCCGTTCTGATATGCCATTTTCCTCTATGAAGCCAGAACCAGTTCTGGAACAGTTTTCCAGTCATCCAAGAATTTTTGGAAGACTTGGTACTCACCTGTGTCTTTGAAACTAAAAGAGTTTTCAAATTTGCCAACAAGTGTTAGTATTTTTGTGTTGCCATCGGGTTGCCATCACAGTCAGTCAGTTTTTGTTGGCTTTACTTCCATGGTACTTCATCTTGATCTTCACATTGCTAATGTTCACTCTGGTTGCACATAATAAAAAAAGCACTGTCTCATTAAAGCTTAAAATATTTTGTTTGTGCTATGCAAGTATACCAAAGGGAGGTAGATGAATGAGATAGTAATTTCAGCAAGCCAGTTGTAATCTGTCTAATTTTACGTGTTAATGTGATAAATGTGCAAAGGAAGGAATCGCACCACACCAGTTATGTCGTTTCAAGGCCAGGCTATTAAATTGGCGCAGTAGAGTTGAGCAACTGTACAGTGTCATAAGTAACGTCAAGCAGGCACAAGTTCATTACTTTTGCAAAATTTTTATCTTTTGGTAATTAAATTGACAAAGATGAGGGGTTAAAAAAAATTATGTCCAAATTCAGATTCTCTAGCAGAAGAAACTGTGCCACTAACTACACATAATATGAATAATGATTACAAGGCAGACTATTGTCCAGAAACTAATAACAACAGTTTAATTATGTTTGCCAAATCTATGGCAGCGTATAATGGATGACTTAAAAAATTTCCTACGAGTGCCTTGAGCAGATTTTCGTTTTTTTTAAAAGTATTAGTAACACTGTATTAGCAATCTGTAGCCTTTGCCATTTATGAATTCACTGTCTTAAAAATAATATATCTATTTGTGCAACATCCTGTGCAGCAGAAAATTCTGCAGGCTATAAATGAAGGTTTTCCAGGGAAATTTTGAATAAGTATTTTACACTTGCCATATTAATTCATTGATTAGGAAGCAAATATTTCCATGTACAACAGGTGAGAAGAAATTTTGTGAATTTTGCAAAGACATTAGGGAAATAGCAGAAATCTTGCATGTACCCTATAAACACTGTACTCTATATTAGCTTAAATGCCTATCTGCCAGAAGTAGGAGCATTGTTTTTATGAATAACTTCCCTGGTCACCTTAAAGCAATTGGATTTGGTTACAACTCAAGTTTGCTAATTGTGGGTGAATACTACTCAGATGCCTGTGTGTGAAAGTAAGGCTTAGGGATTGGAACAAAACAGGTCAGTTCGGCCAGGATATTGGCATTAACAAGGAAGGCCATGAAATGAATCTGTCGTCTAACACTCTTCATGCTTCACTAACCTTAAAAATATCCGAAACCGGTTTCAAAGATATGTAATCCTTTCTGAAGTCATCCATGGCCGAAGATCTTTGAAACTGGTTCCAGATATTTTTAAGGTTAGTGAAGCATGAAGAGTGTTAGATGACAGATTCAATTCACGTGAGCTTCACTGTATTAGTTCCATGAAATTTTTTTTTAAAGTTTTAAGGTTTTACAATGTTTAAAAAATTTTAAATAAAGGAAGCCCATATTCAAGCACAATGTCATAAATAAAGAGGATTATAACAAGCAAATAATGATAATCAGGCTGCAGTGCCAAGCAGACAATTTACTTTGCAATTAACCTTTCTTCTTCTTTCTCTTACTCTTGGTCTTGACTAGAGTTGCATTCACTTGGAAACTTTGCCACAACAGTCAATATTAATGCTTGTAATAAAACAAAGCTATCTTTTACATCCATCTTAGCAGATAAGTTTTCCTCTATCGCATTCATACATGATATGGAGAGTCAATTTTCCTAAATTCATCTCATATGGTAAATAATTTTTACATGGATTTGCAGACCGTGTGTTACATGCACAATTCCCAATCTGTAAAGGCATCATTTTAGTGTCGGTGAAAGTGGAAGGTTTTTCTTCAAAATTTAAATTTCCCTTAGTGTCTGATCTTGCATGTCAGATTATTTTAGGTATCCATTTTATTTCTTATACAGATATGTTAGTAGACTTACCCAAGAAAGTAATATATTTTACCTTTGCTCCCAAATTTCCTAACAATCACAATATTGTTTGCCTCCCTTAGATTTTTCAGAATGTGATAAAACTGTTAAGGAAGGATTTATTAGCTAGTTTTTAAGTGCATATTGCGAAGGAATTTCCTCATTAGTCTAAATATAAAGATAACAATATTTTTCAATTGTGTAGCAACTTTCCTTACATACTCATTACTAGGCTTGGTTGAATGAAGGTGTTAAAACTATAAAATTCTTTTGAGTAATCATCAACCAATGCAGTTGCCTCCATATCATTTGCCATCTTGTTTAATAGAAAAATTCCTATATTTTTAGTCCCAAAGACTAATGGTGATATGCACCTGCTGGTGAACTATAGAGTATTAAATACTAAAATAAGAGCTAAAATTGTTAGCTGTTCCTAGCGGCTAAAAGGCCTATTTATTAACTAAAATTGTTAATTGAACATTGCACAGTGAAGCTAATCATATATTAATATCATTGTATGATTGAGTCTAACTTACACTCTTTTGCTCCATTTACTTGTTTAAATATATAGGACCAGTTTCACGAACCCTTCGTTCGCATCATCAGTCCCTAGTCCACTAAATTTCAAAGCAGGAGTATAAATAATTCATTTCAGTTAATAGAAAAAATAAGGACATAAAATTGACACCTTCTCACACATTAATATCTTTTGATGTAGAATCATTGTTTCCAAGCACACCTAAAGATAAATTCCTAATTTCTGCAAGATTGGTTAAGAACAAGTGGAATTAATGAAAAAATACACATAAAAGAATACATGAATCTTACAGAAATTTGCATAAACCAATCCTATTACTCTTTCAAGGGCAAATTTTATAAACAACAATCAGGACTTAACTTTGGCAACCCCTTGCCTCCATTTCTAGCTAACCTCTTCATGAGCAGATTTGTAACACATATAAACTCGCTTTTCCATACATGCTTAAAATGTGGTACAGATAAGTCAATGATATATTTGCCATAGTTAACAAAAAAACTCATTGATGCCATAAAACTTCTGAATTTACAAGATAAAAACATATCATTCACATACAAAACTGAAATAGGTAATATGTTATCTTTCTTGGACATGAGAATAATGAAACATCAAGAAAACCTGGAATATATAGAAAGAATACACTTGCAAACAATGGCATCAAAGCTGATGGTTTTAACTCCACAATGCACAAACATGCAGTTATCAACAGCTTAACACATCGACTAGTTAACCTAAAAATTAGCAAAGAAGAATACCTTAAAGAATACAAATAAATAGAAAGAACAACAGTTAAAAATGGTTATAACAAGACCTAGTACTCAAAAAAGTACAGAAATTCAAGAGACACAAACTTATTAAAGAAACTACAACACTTTCAGCAAAAATATATGACAATTTTTAAAAAATTCACATATCATCCATGAGCTACAAAAAATTTTCAGAATATTCTCAAAGATTTTAATATCAGGTTAGTACCTGTAAACAAATTTAATGTCAAAAATCTCCTAATTGATAATGTTAACGAGAATAAAATTTGTTGTGCAGAATGTGAAAATATCTACATTGGTAAAACAAAGAGAAACATAGGCACGTGGTTAAAAGAACATTTCAGAAACATATAAATGGGAGAAATCAGCAGTGGCATATCACTTCTGGATAGAAAACCATGACATACTGAATAAAACAAAATTATTAAAAATCAGTGTTAAGGACCTACAGAATTAGCAACATGGGAGAAAATCTACATTTAAAAATACAAAGACAGTTTAATAAACTTTGACACTTCCAGTGATGAAAACATAAACTTTAAGCTCATCACACCTCCACCAGAGCAGATTACACATTTCCATAGCATAACAGTTTATCCTCCAGTCGACTAGGGGCTGAACGATGCAAGGGTTTGTTAAGTCGGTCCTACATATTTAAAGAAGTAAGTGGAACAAAAGAGTGTTAGTTCGACTCAACTGCACAATGATCTTAATACCAAAATATTAATTGATTTGGTGCCATTATCAAATGTCCATCAGTGTTTTCATTGGTTTGCATTGGCAAGACCTTTTACTAGTTCAAATCTTAACAATGCCTATTACCAAATCTATTGCATGAGGAATCTAAGAGATATACAGCTTTTGCAACAGATTGGAATTTGTATGAATTCAATTCTTAAACTTTTGGTCTAGTGGTGGGTGCACAAGTTTTAACATACTTGATGAATAATATACTATATCATTAGTTTTATGTAGCGGGAATTTTCACAGTGAAATATACTATAATGCGGTTACACCTTATTAAGAAATCACTCAAATTTCACTAATTTTGTTCCACTTACTTTTTTCATATCATAAAGAGGGGTAATATTTTGTGTGCACTTTTAGTAGTTTGATAGTATAACATGATTAGCATCAGTATGCCAGACATACAGTTATTAAGAGTTGCTGCACAAATAACTAGATATAGTAAATTGTCAGCATATTATCAGTTAACTGAATGTGTCTGGAGTATAAAGAAAACGAGTGAACTTAACAGAACCTAGAATTAATAAATAAGATGGAAAGCAGTGCATCTACTGCTCATGTTTGTGGAATCTATCTAAAGCAAACGATGTCAAACATTTGCAAAAATAAAGACAAACTGGCTCGATTTTCCATAAAATATAGTGTTGGGACTGAGAACTTCAAAAGTGATTTCGGTGAGATGGAAAAAAAAAAACATGCGAAGTTGGCAAAATATTCCAATTTTGATGAAGCTGCTTATAAGTGATTTGTTCAAAGCCAGCTGGTGGTGTTATTGTTCATGGTGTTAAACTAAAGTCGACTGCTAAAAAATTGGTATAACACATGGGCATCCAGTTCCAGGTTAGCAATGTGGTGAAACATTGAGCACTGACAGTGAACAAGTTGAGATCCTTCAGAAAGCTCATAAATAAGATTTATGAATCTGAGGTTCTTCTTTTGTCTCAAGTATACAATGCAGATGAAACTGATCTATACTATTGTGTTATTCCCGAAAATCTTGCAAATGAGACAAGCATGCTGGCTGCAAATTAAACAAAAGTGCATTTCAACCCTTCTTGGTTCTAATGTTGATGGCATCCATCGCCCATCACACCGATGGTATTCAGAAAAGCATCAAAGCCTCGATCTTAAAAAAGTCATGTACCAGTAACCTATAATTTATTCTAACTCAAGAAATGCCTGGTTTACAATTGAGATTTTTTTCTGACAGGTTTTTCAAAAACTTCATACCTAAAGATAGAAACTAATAAGAAAAGATCCTGAAAATCTCGCCTGAAGAAGTAAAAGCAGTTTTACTTCTAGATAATGCACCAGCTCATCCTAATGCTGAGAAGCTGGTTAGTAAGGATGGAAGAATAAAATATATCTTCCTTCCTCTGAACACCAATTCTTTAATACAACCTATGGACCAAGGAGTCATTGATGCCTGAATAACACTGCATAAAAAGAAGTTTCTGGAAGAGGGTATGGTTGTGTTGGAGGGGGAAAAAATACTCTAAAGAAGATACAAGAGCCAGGAGAAGCACACAATACCAAGTCTGCCATCTTTAATTTGGCAACTACCTGGAAGGAGAAGTAGACTACAGCACTGGCTAATGGCCGGACTAAGTTACTAAATGGGAGTGAACCTGAATATGATTTCAGAGGTTTTGAGACCTCTCATTACTGTGAAACTATGATGAGAGTGCTGATGATGTTAACGAGAATGACAATGAACAGTGGCTACACATAGATGAGGATACCCAGGTTAACAAATGCTCAACCAAGAAGAGATTGGTGAAGATTTTCTATGAGCTGATCAGATTGAAGATGAGGCACAGGCAGGTCCAAAACTGTCATTAGTTACAGAGCAATGGATGGCATCACTTTGTTTATAGGTGCATCATCAGATCCAGAGATGATTGCTTATTAATAACATTTTTGACAATTTCAATTGCTAATAATTAAAAAACAACACAGAAATGGAAACAAATATGGTTTTTTTCAAGTCCAGTTTCTAGTAACATGGTACGGACATAAAATATTTCTCATTATTATAATTAGTATTGCTGAAAGTGTTTTATTTTTATCGATATTCTTAACATTCCCAATTAAGGGACTTTTGGTTTTATGGAAACCCTTAACCCCTATTAGTCTGTTAAATACAGAATTTATTGTATTTAATTTATGTATCAGCTATATCATTGTTGAAATAAATACACACTTACTAGTAAAAAAAAAAAATAATTGGAATAACATGATGAAATTTTGAAAAGTCTTTCAGTTGCCTGCCATGTGCTTCAGCTCATGCCAAGTTCAATGCACCATGAGGCAGAATTTATTAGCTTCAACCCCTAGGTAAATTATAAATATATTAATTACTTCTGTGTAATATCTATGTTTAATCAGGATTGCAGTATTCTGTTTATTTCATGTACATTTTGTAGAATTATTGTGAATTATGTTACTTTCTAGCCAGAATGCAGATATTCCAGAGCTATTAGACTTGACCTGGCAAGAGGGACAGGGAAATCTGTAGTCTTTTGTGTAACTTGTTTTTGTATAAGTCAACCCTAAGCAATAAAAGAGCTATGTTGTGCAATAAACAGGGGGAAAATACGCCACAGGTCACTAATCTTTATAAGGGCAAGTTAACAATCTAAGGCATCGCTAAAATGTCACATAATCATGGTATCCAATCAAAAAGAGAATGACTGTATGCAGGTACAGTATCCAATAAAAATGCATAGATGGGAGATGTTCTGGATTTTTCTAAATCCACATTTTGAAAGAACAAATGTAGTGTCTAAAAACCAGCCAATTGCAATTAAGAATGCACCACCACCACCGCTGCTGCCACTGCCACCACCACTACTGTGAGGATTACTGTTATATTGCCAATAGTGCTCCATGTTAGCATTATTGTTATAGTTACTGTTACTCTGATGTTATTGATGATCAGTATTGAGTATTAGTACTCATCAAGTGTTATTATTAGTTGAATATTATTGGTAAAATTATTGAGAAGTTTTTATAGTGAGAAATAGTGATGTAAATAAATGAATCATAAATAGGGAAAACTAGAGCAATTAGATGATCATCATCATTAGAAAGTTTAATATATGGTTTTGATCCAAAGTTCAATTCAGATTGTCAGTTCAAGCAATAGTAACAATAAAGCAGATCGCGCAAAAGTGAAACAACTAGCACAAAACATTCTCCAAGGCTTAATGGTGACTCCTATAAAAGTGGAAAGACTTTGAACTTAATAAATCTTATTTTGTATTATATTATGATAAATCTTGCCCATTTTCTGTTATCTCCTTCACTCCCTTCCCTCTGGTTTAAAGGCCACAAAATTCCAGCATAAAAGAGGAAGCCGAGAAAAACTGTAAGACGGTGAGAATCACTGGGAGGAGAAAAACAGCATCTCCATTAACATATTGATCTCCATCAATCAATTATTCCTTATTAATCAACCACCTATAAATTAATTCTCCAACCCCCACCTTATACATATACAAATGTTTAATTCCCGCTGTAACCATTTCTGGTAAAGACTCTTAATTTTCATTGTCCAGATTAAAAAAAAAAAAATACCTTATGAGTGTGTGAAATGTTATTTAATCTTGCTGTCCATTAAAGAGTTCACCTATGTTTTCAAAGTCTATAGTTATACATTTAGCAATTAGAACCTCCATCTAACAATGTTAAATATTAAGGAAAACTATTATACAAGATACTACCTGTGGTGGCAACAGTGTTCGTGGCGCTGATGTAGGAGAATCTGGAATAACTATTATCTCTGTGTTTATTACTTGATCATTCCTGTTATTCCTTTGTCTTCGAGTTCTCCTTCCTTGTCTAGCTCTTGGCTGAACACCATTATCTTGGTTACTATTTGTGCAATCAGTTGAATTACTGAAATAAATTATCATTTGGTTATTAAAGTCCATATCGGTTGTGAGAAACACACATATAATTCCTCAAGGATTAAAAATTCTTAAGCAAGATAAATAGAGGAAATGCTGTCAAGTTTTGCAACAATAAGTAGCATTCCATAAATATAAATCAGCAAAAATTCTCGGTTTCTAAAGTTGTTAACTTAAGAATTTAACTAAATTTATGTTGTAATCCTTTGTCAGTGATGCAATGCAAAATTTAAATAAATGGTTAAAATCTAATGAATTAATATTAAAAACTGAAGACAAACTACAAAATTTCCATAAATATACTCTTCTTAATAATTCATACAGCATAGAAATTGAAAATAAACCTATAAAGAATTTTAATAGTATAAAAATTTTACACATAAATGACTTATGAGCCATCTTGGAATTAATACATTTTTACCTTATGTAATAAAGTAAACCAAATATCTTAGAAGCTGTACTCAGATACTTTGAGAATAGTATATTTTAGTTGTGTGTGTTCTATATTAGGTTATGATATACCCTTTTGAGGAGCTGATCTTTAAATCGCAAAAGAAAATTTTAAGATTAATGCAGCAATTACCATCTCATGCTCCCAGTAAAGCAATTTTTAAGGAATATAATATTCTAACATTACCTTCCATATACTCTAAGTAACAAAAAATGTTTATTAATTTTTAAATTTAAATCTAAATTTGAGTAGAGTTATGGATATGTACCATTGGTAAATGTGGTTAATTATTTTCTTGAATGCATTAACTAGAGTTTGAGTGCCTTGTCCCTTCTTATCCTAACATAATACGCTAACAATGACTTTTATCCAATAAAGGGTGTTACAACACGAGCATAAACATTAAAAGATGTTTTATTGCTTTATTGCATTACTTCCTTTCGAAAACTGGCACTCTTTTTTGTTTGGAATGAACAACAATAGATAATTTTTCATTTTATCACTAAGTTCAATTAAAATCATGTCTTTGAATGCTGAAGACTCTACCACCCTGATTGATGATGGACGCAGCCTCTGTTACACCACTACAACCACAGATGCACCTTAAACCAGATGCAAGAGGCTGTGCAACAGTTCCAAGAAATGCAGAGTCATTTCAGAAGGCCTGGATCTGGCAGAAAACTGAAGACTGGAAGACTACATGCAGAGATGGTTGCATTCTCGACTGCCAGGTTCTAAGAAACTGTCATACAATAGCAGCTGAAGCTCGAAATCTTTTACATGTGTGTGAGATGTTAATGTAAGTGAGAGGACTGTTTGACAATCCTTGGAGAACAAGATCTTCAGTCACAATGACCTGCTATGTCACCAGTTCTGGCCACAGAGCACAGAGTAGCCCCCATCTGCATTTAGTCGTCACCAAGCCCAACGGACTATGCTGCAGTAGAGCTCTGTGTTGTTCTCAGATGAATCCAGGTTTTCCCTGAAATTTCCAGATGGTAAGGAAAGATATGGAGAGCAGTTTCCAGAATGCACATTCTCCAAAAGGACACCATTCAGCAAAGGTTCCGAGATGGTGTAGGGTGGTATCTCTATGGAGGCCTAAATGGATTTAGTGTTCATTGAACACAGTAGCCTAAATGCTCACCATTATATTGAGTTCTTGCCAACAATGTCATGCCCTATGCTCCATTTATTGAAAATGAATTCATATTCACTGTACCATGACAGTGCTCCTCCATACACAGTGCATATCGCATTGCAGTATCTTGACAATGTAGGGATTGTTCAACTGAACTTTCCATTTCGCAGCCCTAATCTAAACCCTATACAACATCTCTGGGATTGGTTAGTAGACGCATCTGAGGTCGTAATCCTGTCCCGGAGATCTTACAGGAACTTCGGGTGGCACTCCAAGAGGAATGGAACAGTATCGGCCAGAGACTTAGAACGCTAATCGAAACCATGCCCGGGAGAATGGCAGCGTTAAGTAGAAGGAGTACACCACATACTGAGCTTTTTTTTTTCTTAGAGTGAGCTTATGGTGTGAACATTAATATTGCTCTCATTTTCAATGTTAGTGAAGTTTAGGGGATAAATATTGAGCATAAAAGTTAAATGAAAAATTGTATATTTTTCACTTATGAAGGTCATTATCTCAAAATTGATAAAATTAAGTGCAAATTGATGTGCCACAAATTTATTAATGTGTAATTTTAAATTGTGGATGTTTGCAACAATGTTTTCTGGAATTATTTCAAACTTTTATTTCAATTTAATTTTTAACAACAATTGTAAGTGATCGGTTTTTTTTGCCAGTAAATGTATATTAAAAACAATATCATTTGTTCATAATAATAAACAGCTTATTAGAAACAATGAACATTGTCATATGCATTACACTTGATCAAGTGGGATAACACACATATCACAGTCTTACAAAAAGCATCAATTATGTGTCACATAAAGTTGTAATTCTGTGTAATAATTTACCAAACTCATATAAAAACACCCAAGCATATGTGGTAAAAACCTATTGTTAAAATATACTTTTCATACTGTGGAGCAATTCTTGGAAACTGAATTACAGAGTTAGATGTTTATACAAGGTGGCATCAAAAAGTTTCCAAACTGGTTTTGTAACATGGCAACAGATGGCAACACAGGGTTGAGCATGCAATACTAAAGAGCTGTAACCTTGAACTAGCAGTATGCCAACAACATTGTTGTATTTACATTTTGATTAGGCGATCGGTATTTTTGTCATCACATGTGTGTACTAGCCTGCATGTTGACAGCAATTTGGAACAAAACACTAACATGAAATTGTGTGCTAAGCTTGGGAAATTAGCCACAAGAGACATTAAACATGTTTCAGTAAACTTATAGTGATGATGCAATGTTTCTAGTGGTACAAGTGCTTTCAAAAATGGAAGAACATTCCTCGAAGATAGCATAACTCATGAAAACGTTTAAGAGGTTCAGGATATAGTTCATAAGGATCATAGGAGAACAATCAATGACATTGATGACATCTATGGTGTGCTGTTGGGTCAGTGCAAGCAAAGATTGTCATTTCAATACCAGTGACGAGACACAGCATGAATTGCAGAAGGTTCTACACTCTCAAACAATGACTATGAGGCAGCATTCCAAAAGTAGCAGAAATGCTGGGACTGGTGCACTGTTGCCCAGGTTGAAGCAGATGGTGTTCAAAATTAGGTAAATTAAGTATTTTTTCTATAACAGAACCAGACCAATTTTTTGACAGAACCTCTTACATAATATAAGTTTGTAGTTAAATATATATTAATATAAAATATTGGGAACTGTTTTGTACAACTGGTTAACCTTGACAAATGCTTTTATATACTTGCCTTTGTCTCCTTCGACTTGTTTGACTTCTGGTCACTCTACCTTCAGGTAAATTTAAGTTTTCTTTCCCCATATCATTCGTATGTCCCTCACTATGTAATAAACAAATGAAAGAAAATTTTATCAATGGAGGTAACATTTGTTATTCATAACATACATAGTTTAAAATGTAATATAGATCATTGAATGCTGGAAACATGAGTGTACAATTTAAAAAACTATACTATTTGAAGATATAATTCGTATCATAGATACTTTGTGAGCTATTTTTTTACCACAGGAGTCTGTGTCACACTCAACATGGCTTAAATAAATAAATAAATACAAAAGTTCAGAAGAATCACAAAACTAATTTCTTGATTACTGTTTATAGTTTGTTTAATTTCATATTAAAGACACATTATACTTTGCTGCAAAAAATAAGTAGTTAAAGTATTCTATCACATACAATGAGGGATTAAAAAAAAATTCAGACAACTTAATCTAATCAGGAATCAAACTTGAGCATAGTTTTGAATAGCGGAAATTTTCACAGTGAAATATAGTATAATATAACAAATTATGCTTATATTTTGCAAACAAATTCTCTCTCATATCTGAGCTTTACTATTCTATGGTAAATCATCATTATGACTATCCATAATAAACTGCAATAATACCATCTTAATATTTTAAAGATATATGAAGGAGAAAAAAATTCAATAAATAAATAAAAAATAAACAAATAAAAAAAAGAGTTGTTGCTTTATTACTCTCAGAAGAAAAGCTTTTGGCCTGCCCATTACATAAATCTAGAACAACTCTATGTAGTTATTAAAATGTTTAGGATTATATGGGTGCTGCTGCATCATCAACTTATTTCTTGCCCCAAAATATTTTAATAATAACCTATGCCACAGAAGTTTTAGACTTTACAAACACTCTGTAATGTATTCTGTATTACTTAGGTGATAACTGACCAATATTTTACTCACAGTGTTATAACTGATGGTTTTTTCTTTTTAACAGTTTCTTTCAATTGATTAATCTTTGACTTTGGTTGTTTCTTCGGTTTCTTACTTGAAATAAAGTGTTCAGAATCCTCAAACATGTCAATTTCTTCATCTGGTGTCTCTATAGTTACTATCGTTTTTGCCAATTCCAGTTTCATTTCTAAAAGAAAAAGAAAACAGTAATGAAAATATTCCAAAATAAATATCAGTTCATGATACAAAATATTTTAAAATTAAGCAACAGATATAACAACCTCATTTTAGTTAAAGTATGATTATTTAGGTTGCTATTGCATTATGTTTATTGCAATAAGTGGACAATTTATGCCCCAGTTAAGCCTTTTATAATAGTAGAGAAGATTAATATTGAATAAATCTGAAATTTACCACTCCATTGTCAAGAGGTTTGTAAGTACAATATTTAAATGTGAACTTTACTCAAATTATTCTGATTCCTTGACTTTGCTAAACATACATTTAATGATGTATGTATTTATTCATACAATATGCAGTTACTTAATATTTTAGTAGCATAAAGGTAAAAAAATTCCAATTTATCAGTAAACTACCCACCAAAAATACTAAGTCTTTTATAGAAATACAGATTCTTCAAAATTATTATTATCTGATTTCAAATTTTGTGCCTGTTAACTATGTATTCATTTTCCACAAGGTAACACTCATGTTTAGACAGTCTAGAAAATCAATCTATGTGTATAACCTAAACTTAGGTTATCATTTTTTTACACTAAACTCCATTCACTTACACAAAAGTAAGATGCGTTTTGGGATAATCTCTCCCATCTTCAGTTGCTCACTGAACCGCCGTTACTCGAAACGATAGCTGGACAAATGGATGTTCCTGTGGTGGCCTCTGTTTGTTGAAGTAGGAAGTTGCTGAGTTCATCCATAGAGAGGAAACTCGAAATTCATTAGGTTTTCTCTATTTTTTAAAATGAAAATTTTTTTCCAAGTGGATAACTCCAATGGGTTGTGAAGATGTTTCAGCAGTTTAATTCCTGGTTTTATTTCATGGTTTTTGGTCCAAAAGTAAGCTGCTACTGCTGATTTATCCACCTGTCCCATTCAATTCCGGGCATGAAACGACTGACAAATTTTTCTCAGATGCCTCTTCTTTCAGGCTTGAGGTTCTTTATCTTGCTGTAAATATACGACATGGAACCCATGGCTTTACTTCCCTTCCAAAGGAATTTACGCCTGAAAAAATCCATCGATCCTGACCGGGTTTGAGCCCGCAATCTTGGGTTTAGAAGGTAAGTATGATTACCACTACACCACCAGACCAACATAGACTTATGAATTTTGATATACCAGAAGCAGACAACATAGTGTATAGGTTCGTCAACAGACCACCAGAGTGCACACAGCCAAGTATACATCCTACTTGAAGAGATCCGTTAGTTGTCAATTGGTTGACAATATGAGCAAGTGACTCACGAAACTAGTCTCAACTTAGTTTTTAATAAAAAAAGTTTTAATGTGAAATGTCAACAGAGTTTTAATATGTTGACATGATTTTAGAAGTTTTACTTTTAATTCAACAAGAGATATATTTAAGCAATTTCATATAGGCAATGTATGGTCCACAACTAAACATAACAAAGTAATATAGTGTGAAATATTTTTGCATCAGATGCTGATAAGATGGAGTTAAAGCCAAGGTGAAATATTCATTTAGAATGTCTTTAAGATTGCCTTGCGACAGTCTATGGTTATATTTTGTAACCATACTTGTGATTGTTCATATTATTGTTGAGGGGAAAGTCGTTGGTTATTTCAAAGTGATGGTTAGCAGCATCAGAGGAAGCAGCTAGTAATTTATATAGGGAGAATTTAGTTATCCTATCCTGAGTGGTGATTAAAGAGCAGCCTGGAGACCATTGGAATAAAAAATTGGTTAAAAAGCAATCATCAAAACAGAAAAGAGGTGTGTCACACCATCACTGACCCAAGGAACCAGCCATGTAAAATATAAAAAGTTGTACAAAAGCATGCAGTAACTGTATCACACATTTTTGATATCTTGAAATGTTGTAATAAATTTCATAATGTAATTTAAGGAATAACAAATGTTTTTATTTAACAAAAGTTCTCTCATAAGCATATTCAAATGAAAATTCCTATTAAGTAAATTACATAGGGCTATGTCCTCATATTAAAATGCCTTAGAATAGGGATATTTGCTGGCAAAGGAGACAAGATCATACCATATTTTGATGAAGGCGAAAGGATTCTTGTCAGGTATGCCATACTTCATGACAATATTCTGTTTCTTCAAATAGAATAATCGCGAATACTCTCAGCATCTAATGAATCAAAACACTGATAAAATGCCCATAACACATGATTACAGAAAACTGCAGCATACAGAATGCTTTTGCTGTTTAGTTATAATTTTCTCTTGATTCCAAATTAAATTAGCTCAATGAAAAAATGTAATTATTATCAGTTGAGAAAGCTCAGCTCAAACACAATTTAAATTTGTGTTTACCTCTGTAACAACTGTCTGTTTTAATATATCCTCTCCAAGTGTGGATACTTGTTAAGATATATTTACAATTTAATTCAAATATCACAAGATCACCCTAGGACATCCAATTGCCCTAAAAGTGAGAATTCAAATATACTTGTCCCTCTGCGACACCAACATCTCAAAAGCTGCATGTCAAAGGTGATAAGTTATTCCTGGAACCATTTTGCACTTTACCAAAATTCATTAGAAATCTTTTTCCACGCAAGGCTCATTTCAATATTCATCAAATGTTGCAATATAACGCAGAGGCATATCTGTGCCATATGAAAAGAAATTCATTGCCCTTACTTGCATTTGTGGTGGGTGTTCAGCTTGATCCTAGTCATTCCAAATGTCTTAGATTTGATGATAAGTTGCATTTGGGTTAGTGTTTCTATGTTGTGACAATATACCCTCTCTCATGAAATTCATATGAAGTGAGCCTTCATGATTAAAGAATAATATAATGTCTAGTCTACAATACTCTGAATGGCCTTTGATTTGGAATGCTTCTAGAATTTTAAATCAAAATAATGATACCAAGTTTCTGCAGTATGAGGATGCAGATCAGGAAACTATTCGAATTCATTCTGAAAATATTGAAGAAATTACAACAGCATTGCTGTTTGGCATGCTTTTTGTTTGGTGCAGAAATTGTGAGAACTGCTAGCACATTGCCATGTTCCTTTTTACTAACTCCATTGTGCTCTAAGCAGTAGACGCACCTTTTCCTCTCCTAAAATATAGTATTAGTGTTGTAATCTTGATGCCAGCACCATTTATTACATAGTGTAGGTAATAATGAGGTGTGAAGATCAAATTTCATTGCTATTCTATGTTCTTAATGAAAGGTTTTAAGGTTATGACTGATTTCCATATTAAAAATATAGTTAACAGAACAAAAAGGGAAGGAAATAAAAAAAAACCTTAAACATATTAAATGTATAGGAATAATATAGCAATTTAGAATACCTCTATATAACTTCCCTGATGTGGTGTAGACTGTATAAGGATTCTCCAATTCATCTTCATATTCATTCATTTTCTTGATGCGGTATAAAAGCCTACATGAAAAACCAAAATGAAATACATTAATTACTTCATAAAATGTCCTAATGTCAATGGACATACACAAATCAAGAGACCTCTTAAAAATATTACAAATTTAAAGTATTTAAACATCAATCTTCTGGCAATGCTTCACATCAATGTTTGATCTAATGCAGCAACTAAAGTCACGAATGAAATTAAACATCTAAATAAGCTATCCATCATTACATCATCAAAATTGTTTACCTATTGCAACATACGAACTATAATGTTTATGATCACATTTAATTCAAAGTGAAATACCTTGAACAGCTGGAAAAACTGAAAGCAACTTTCCTGAAGAAGATTTTATATGTCTCAAAATACACACTCTCAATGCTGGCTTATGAATTATGTGGATGTCTTTATATAAAAAAATTGTTTCTGTCTTTCTGTATGCTGCTGCAATCTACTTCAGGATATGTGATACAGAAAATCTGCAAGCAAAGAGAAGAGATACATGGAGAGATTTTTACATCACTCATGCAAAAATTTATGAGGACTGGAAGCATAGTGGCTATGAGCTGAGACATTATATTACATGTTTCACCATGCATGTCGTTCACTGTGTAATATAATATAGTTTCATTTGACAGACACAGAATGTATGTGTGAATGGTTTAAAAATGATTGTGATTTTACAATGCAATATATTGTGCACTCAGACAAGAATCTCTAATTGCTTTTTGCAATAACAATAAACATTTGGCATTAACTATATCAACAATGTGCACAACAAAATAATAATAAATGTGCACATACACAAATAATAACCTATATTTTCAGCATTTAAAAAGTGCATTATTCCTTTAGTGTGCTATTCATTGATAGAATACATTTCTGAAATGTATTTAAGAGGTAAAAACAACAGAATCTACAGAGAAAAACTAAACACTCAATATACAACACAAAGTTTGGAGAAATAAGGTCTTATGTTTACAAATATCTGTATGCCATGGTTCATCAAAATCAAATACAACAACAAATACTTTAAGTATATCTGTTTCAAATTAATTCCAGTTGAGTAACGCTTATCAAATTAATTCAATTTATGTTTTAAAAGTTAACATTTGTATCCCTTAATTACGATATAAAAAATTATACATCCTAAAACTTCTGCCTACACTTAACCTTCATTATTTTTACCAATACTTTTACGCAGTTACGTAGTAACTTTAAGTATGCACAATAATTGAATGCCTAAGTTAAAACGATAAGCATTACAGAATACATTACATCCACCTAAAAGATGGGGTGAATGTTTCAAATAATATACAAACTTACTCCTTCCTTAACTTTCTCGATTTAGCAATCTCGCTTTATAATGATGTTTATTGTATCTTACACACGTTTAACACCACAATAACACATCTCAAATATTTATTATGTGTTACCAATTTATATGTTACTGAGCGTGCGTACACCACATATAGCTACTATGAATTGTAATTATTACTATTCTCAATATTGTAAACATCAACAAATTTTCACCCAGTTATTACGTCAAATTTATATTTCTACGTTCCCCGCCATTCTGCTCAGAATTGCCTATACCAGAACCACGAAAATCCCTGCGAACCTGTAAATTACTACTAAATTGACCCTAAGAATTGCAGGTCACCCACTCCTAAATTTAAGGACATACCAAATATTAAACAAAACAAATATTTAACAATTTACTTTCTCCAAATAGTATCTTTAAATAAATAAAGTCCTATACTGCTAGCAGTAATTCAACATGAATTAAGGGATATCGTTCATATTAGCTTTGTCTATTTCTTCCAGATTAATAAATGATTTAAGATAAGTGGAAGATGCTCTAGAATATCCATCTGGAACTAGGAGTTCTCGCGTTCTCAATTTCTTTTCAGTCCTCCCACCACTTCACAGATTACCCACTTCAGCGTTTCGTTTAAATAAACTTTCGTGGGGCTTTTTTGCCTTTCAATCCCATAATCAGAAGAAATATAACAGATAATGAATTTGACAGTTTTACATATTCCTATAGATTATAAGATTGTTCACAATATCATGAATGCTTAGTTAAAAAAAAAAAAAAAAAAAAAAAAAATCACACAGCACAAGATGACTAATTATTTTTCTTTTTCTTTCGCACCAATTTCCAGCATTTTTATTATATATTTCTGCACTAAAATTGAATTTTAAATGCATATATTTTACTCATTTATTGAAACACTGAAAATTACAATAAAGAATAATTAAAACAAATGCCTTACTATACTATACATTCAGTAAGTGCACTACCCGTGTAAGCAAAACCAGCGCTCTTTCGAGAATTAAAAATTCTTTGCACTCCACGTATTAACTTTTCTCCCCCCCCCCCCACCGAATTAAAATCTCTGGAAGAAACACTACCTGCCTTTGTGGCGAGGTTTGGATCACATATTTCATGACGCAATGGTTTTTTTACATAACTATGAGCCTTTATTTCGACGCTTGGCCGGCTTAATGGGAATTTGCCTGCCCTATTTCTAACCGTTTCATTCCCCCTTCCATTTTCCCGCCTCTCTGTATGCCGGCTAATCAGTTGGCACAACGTCTTCGTGTTGTGCAGAAATTGGACTTTCTGACGTGTTTTAGTGTTATAGTGTGTTAATGCTGTTATAATGCCAAAAAGTACGTATACAATAGCACACACAATCTTCATGTATGATTCTAATGTGACAACAAACTCTTGTGGAGAAGTGAGGCGGCGATTTATACACAGATTCCCAGCTGTTCGTTCGTGAGCCTCACAGAGGGACGGTTCTTGTGAATAGATTTGAATCGGGATCTATTCTTGATAAGAAACTGAAAGTAAAACGCCTGGTTCTTACAGAGATGGCATTGGAGGAAAGCTACAACGAAGTCCAAAGAAATCCCTGAGAAAGTTCGCACAGGAATCAGGAATTTCGCAAACCTCGGCTTGGAATGCCACAAAACTTTAAAAATTAAAACCCTCTTAGATAGCTGTAGTTCAGGAAATGAAATCACGCGATAATGTGAATAGAGTTAATTTCTGCAATTGGCTTTTGGATAACGTTAATGTTCGCTCAATTGATCTATGTTTAATTTATTTTCCATGGTCATGTAGCGACCCAAAACAATAGGCACAGGTTGCAGAAAAACCCGATCTTGTATACGAAATTCCATTGTATGATCAAAAAATTGGTGTTTGATGTGCTATAAATGCTTGCAGAAATCTGTGCACTTGAATATAAGGGGCTATGAGTATCCCACTCCGCCAGCAAACAGCGTGCTTCCCGGTGCCTAGCAAATCTCCGTTAACTCGGCCACGCGTCCAAACGAGGACTCCTATATTAACAAATTCGTCTACATATACGTGTGGTCGATTTTGACATTACCATGATCATATGAAAATATAAAAGTGCTAGTTCGTGGATAGGCTAGCGTCTCTTGCTTCGTTATAATTCGTGACTTTCCCCTAGATCTCAGTAATAAAAAAAAAATACTATTAATTTAAAATGATATAGCTACAATGACGTAACTTTGATTGATGCAAATATTAGAACAGGACAACATACTTTCTCAGCGTATATTTTCCTGCAGTGGCGCAAGGACCTGCATGAAGTTGACGATTTTCAGATTATGAAAGAATGTACTGTGTGGAAAATGCGGGAGAGCGTGATTTAAAGATTACTGGACAGTAGTTAGGGTCCCGAATCAAGCACTTGAATTAACAATAACACTGTCCCTTTTAATTCTGGCAGAAAATGTGTATTCTTAACCCAGACGAAATATTCGAAAAGTGTCACCTAATGGTAAGTCTATCGTTAATCCAAACACTTGATCTTAAACATTTTTAAATTTATTTTATTTATTGAATATATACAGATTTACACATTAAGAATACAGCGATTAAAATATTAATACTGATTACGAAATGATGGTGAAAATTCTAACTACAATGACGACGGTAGTGATAATTCGAACTACAATGATGGTGTCGTGGGAAGTACTTGGTGGCAAAATTATTTGTTTTCATTATTTCGCAAATAAGTATATTTTATTTCTAATGTTTGCCAACTGTAGTTCTGATACTATTCAATATATATTTCTGATTTCCATCATCACGTATATTTTAGTTTCTATTTCTATCATTACATAGTTTGAGCTTTCACCCCTTGGGTTATGCAATGCAACCTATAGCCTGCAGTTAGTGACTTTCTGTGTTACTCTTTACTGCTTGCATAGCATAATTTTCCTAAATAGCTGGGGGCATTTGTAATCAATGTACTTAAAGGTCACCTCTATACACTAGTATAGAAACTAAATCTGGCAAAAGGAAATACAATTACATAAGACTGAAAGCCAATAGGGGCACCCAGAGTGGCAATCCTCCCAATTTTTTTATTTATTGTATTGTATGAAGCAAGAAAAAAGAGCATATTAATACATAAGATTCAGTAGTGGTTGTTATTGATTCAGACTGCTTAAGACATCCTAAATTTGAGGATGTTGAGTCATTTGCTCACAAAGAAGTGGAGAAGTTTCATAACAGAATTTGTAAAAGATGAAAGGGGTGATTGTCCACACAAAATACAGAAATTAAATTATGCTTAACAAAAGTATTGGCGCTCCTAAAGTTGTGGGAAATAAGACACACTTTATACACAAAACTTTTGCTGGATGCAATGGCATTCAGCTAAACTCTTTTGAAACATCTAGTTGGTAATACATATAACAGAAGGTGAAGGGGAGGTTACCAATATAAGGTGTGCATATCGATCTAATAGTTCAGCTTTGAATATAAAAAATACTCACATAATTACATATACTTTGGAAGAGCCATTAAAATATTTTGTATAAAGGGAAAATTAAATGAACATGCTTCATTGGCTTATCTGTGGGAACTGTATACCTTTACATCCCCTAAGGTCATATAAATTCACACCAGTTTATTAACTATATGCACAGGAAGAATCATTAACATACAGTTTTTTTTTTTGATTTGTTTATTTAAGGACACTCTTTAACATCACAGGTCATCAGCGTCCCATTCTATTCAGAGCGTGAAACGGCCGACAAATTTTGCTCAGAGGCCTCTTTTTTCAGGTTGAGGTTCTTTTTTGTGCCGTAAATGTATGACACAGGACCCACGGCTTTACTTCCCTTCTGAAGGAAGCCATACTTAGGATTTTTACGCCCGAAAAAATCCATCGATCCTGGCCGGGTTTGAACCTGCGATCTTGGGTTTAGAAGACACGCATGGTTACCACTACACCACCAGGACTGACGATAAGTGCCTTGAAAAGCATCAATGTATTATATCAGAACAAGACCATTTTAAAATGATTTAGTTGAATTTTAATAAAGAGTCCCAGTAGTCAGCAATACTATAGTCCTAAATGTTTCATCTCATTCTCATAATTTAGTTCAGTCATAAAGAAAATGTATTGAATATCAACAAATAATATCTCAGATAATAATCATTTGCCAATATCAATTAAAAGCTGTAAACAATGAAGTATCTACAATATGTAATATAATGGTCATTATTTTGTACAGGATAGGGTAGGAAATCTTGGGAGAAATATACATCATGAGTGAATAAAACTTGTTAAGAAAAAATAAGACTATTTAATTTTATTTAAGAATAAAAATAATCATTAAAACTAAGAACATATACAGTATCAACTCTGCAGCAGAGAGTATTAAATTATACACAATTATTATAACAGCACATTTTACATGTAGGGAAAACAATCACTTGCAATGCATATTTTACCCAGGATACTGGCACTAATCTCACCAAAATCTAGAATGATGAACAAGAAATAACGAGGATGGTTTATCTTTAGATTATTTTTAATTTGAATGGGGGGGGAACTATTTTTGCCAACTCCTCAACAGCACCAGTTGCAGATACCAAAAATAACTAGTTTCATTCATTTACTCAGGCTTTTAAGAGTCTTGATTGGAAATTACTGAAAGCATTGCTTCTCTAACAATTTTAATACAGGGTGAGGGGGAATTAACCAAGCTGTTCAAAATTTATGAGACTTTGCTTGTACTTTCTAAAATTTACATATACTCGTTGAATATTGTGTGTTCTGTGAAAATTGAGTAAAACCTTTGTATATGAAGTTGGAAAAAAAAAAAAAAAAAAATATATATATATATATATATATATATATATGAAAAAAGAACAGCATAGTTGTTGTTAAATGCCAAAAAAAAAATCAATTATTAGTCTTGTGAAAGTCATATGATCATTCTTATTAAAGTAAGTACAGTTAATGTCATAATGTATACCAGGCTGATTCTGAATTCTGCATAGTGTCTGATGTAAACAACAGGAGATTTCTGGATGCAGCCATAAACTCTAGCCTGTTCCCTTTGATGTCATGTACCCTAATACTGATATCTTGTTTTCAAAGGAATTATTGCATCTCTACTATCACTATCATCATTTGGCTATATTTAGATTTCCCAACTTCTCAGTATTTAACTTCCTTGAGAAGCATACACAGATACTTAACATAACTAATTCTTGTTGGTTGCTGATGAAATAAATTTGAGCAAAGAATGAAATTCCTACATCACATATATCAATGCTATTTACAAACTTATTTGCCTACAAACAAGTAATATATCTTTTGCACATATTAATGAGTGTGTACAAATGTGCAATAGTATTTGTACTGAAAGAGAAAAAGTAGGTAGAAACATGCCAATTCTTGAAAACAACTTGCCAAAAACCTATATTTTCTTACAGACTTAATTGTCTTTTAATGCAGAATAGTATTAATTCTCAGCAGATTACTTGATGCAATTCTGTGAAACCATTATACACAATTAGTGCTCAGAAAGTTTAAAATTTTTAATAAAAATACAAATCTCAAGAGATACATTTATTTCATAATGCTAATAAGTACTGATTGTAAATGAATTAAGTACAACTTATCACAAATTTGTAATTAATGTGCATTTTTACAAAGTTTTCTCAAGAATAGTGTAATATTTTAAGTGTAGCAAAAAGAAATATTACTTATCCTTACACTAAAACCAAAGCTTGGCATAGTATTGTGTAATGAGTGGGAATGTCTGGCACAATCTTATATTGTACTGCAATTTTGAAAAAGTCAAATATACTTCAAAATTAAGAGAAGGATTTTTTATGCATAACTTAAATTTCATTTAGTTGTATGTAAGTTAGTATTAAATCTAGATTAAATTAAAAAAAATTCTGATTCTTCTTTATAAAATACCTATTAACACCTGTATATAAGAATATGCCTTAATTTATATACATTTTAAAGAATGGTTGCTACTGATGCTGTTCTCTTGAGCAATTTTGGGCTGATTGTTAATATTCTTTATGATTAAATACAAACTGAGAAGTTGACTGGCTCCAAAAATATTAGGTATATTGTGAAATAAACCTTCCCCGCTTCCTTAAATTATGCTTTAAAAATACAGAATTTGTCACATACAAATATATATATAGAAAAATTACAGTAAGAAAAAGTAAAAACAGTTACAAAATGAGTTTATACAAGTGTAATACAATCTTTAAAGATACTTCATTCAAATTTAATCTAATTAATTCCTTTATTATTAAATTAAAAACTTTAAGGAAATGCACACAGTTGCATTAAGCTTTTAACTTCCACTCTACTTTCCTGTCCTGCAGGTTAGTTAAAACCTACACCTAATTAACAACTCCTTTTTCCATTTCTCTGATTTCAAAATTGTTTGGCTATTGCCAACTTGCTGTCATCCTTAATGAGCTTTAAAATGATAAATGCATCAACCTTTAAAGAAAGTATTTTAATTAATGGTTTTATACATTAATTGAAAAAGAAACCTAATTCACAGGATCTCCAATAAAAAAAATTGCTCAAATGCAGTCGTACACAAGACATCAGCTTGCATACATAGAATGATATTTGTTGAGCAATTTAAAATATTCTTCATTAAAACCTTGTAAATAGAGGAAGAAAATTGTTATAGAAGTTTGAACAAGTAGTGCCAAAGGAAAATAATGTAAACAAGTGATTCACATTACAAAAAATTAAGCAAAATGTGATATTTATAAAAAAGTATTTATAAACTCACAATAAAATACTTTTCCTAGGAATAGCATTTAAGATACATTACATAATCCTTATAATTATTCATTATATCACCATTTTTTCCACACAATTTTCTTAAAAAATAGAATCAACAATCATTTTGCCTTCCTAATTTTCCAACAAAAGTTTGCATATAATGTAATCCATTAATTTCTAAATATCATTTTCATAACAATTAATATCTTTCCTGCTGCTAAACCAAGCATACATCTGATTTTTCTGCATCATAAATTGGAACACTTGGAACCAAATCTATAATGCATTAGATTAGACAACAATGAACATTGAAATACACCATTAGCAGCTACCATACAGCTGAACCATCTAACAGTTAAATTTCACTTTTCTATGCTTTTGAGCAAGTCTGGAATGTAGGGCAAAATCAATCTTAGAACTTTGGCAGAGAATAAAGTATCTTAATTTATGGCATGTAGCAATTTTTTTCTATACAAATAATCAACATATAAAAGTTAAAATTTTGCATGTTTGCAAGGCATTTTTAAGTGTAAAATGTCATAGATAAAATAATTTACTTCCAATTTGCAATTGCCCTGATCCCAGCTTCCTGACTAAGACATTTAATGTAAATCATCAAGATATACACACTGCACAGCTTAGTATTCTGTGCAACATCAATACTCTAGCTCTCTAGCTATGGTGAATTCTTTGTTATCGCCATTAAAGGAATTACATTTTGTCTTCATTTACTTCTGCTAGTCAAACATTGACTGTGTGGGCGCCACTTCTAGGAGCATTTGTAGGAACACTGTTACACTATCTGTAAGGCAAGAGCAATATTAATGTAATCAATAAAGCAATTTTACACATCTCCAGAATCTTATTATACACATTTACCTTACCAATAAAGCCATTGTTACTGTTAACATACACAATGTGATCATAAGTTTGTTATTTACAACTGTATTTGGTAAGAAATTTGTAGAAAATGCTTTAAATGTATTTAAATAACAGCCTAATCATATTTTTAAATATCTTTTGGCAGATAAACACTTAGATTTTTTTTATATAATGTTTAAAATGCTTATGCCTAATTTGTTAAAAATTGTAACATTGCAGAGGAGGACAAACCATGATCACATGTACATTTATATCTATTGCATGATTACAGTGCAATAGATATGAATGTACCCAGTGTTGATTTCTTCATTGTAATTGGAAAATTGTACCACTTCAACTCCTCCAAATATCCGCTTATTATCCTTTTATGATTGGATTTTCTTTTCTAATTTTAGCTTCACCTGTTCAATAATTTTGTCATTATATTCTAATTGTGTATTATTTTTATGGCCCAGAATGTAAAGATCCAATCAACAACTGTTTTACTACTGATGTGTAGTTGGTTTTCATGTAAGTGTTTATGGTTTTAGTGGCTTGAAAAAAATAATACTAAACTAGATACCAACAAATTTACAAATTTGGGTGTGCTTTGAATGTATTCATAGGCTTTCATAGCCCATGACTTCATAGCTATTTGTCTATAATTAGTCAATGCAGGAAACTGTTTTATAATTCTGTGTTTCATGCAAAATTCCAAAACTTGTTTTCCTCTAAATGATATTGTATCTAGGAAATTAATTTTACATCCTTCATAACTCATTTAAAAGCTTTTTCTATAAAATAAACAATTATAATTGTTGTTTTCCAGTTTTTCTATTACATATTTTCATCCATTATATGCTTTAAAATTAACACTTGTTTCTACTGGAAAGTGGCTAAATACTATAAAAATAAAGATAAACATTGAACTATAGAATTTTTCCAATATGGTTAGTGAGTAAACAAATATAGTAGTAAATAGCATATACAGGGAGTGAAAGATTAGTAGAACGGTAGAAGGCATGGTGAGAAAGAAGTACAAAATTATGAAATATGATAATAAAATTTGTTAAAATGTCATTTATTTTATTATATATTCTAAATGCTTTTACCCAAAAAAGGTATGTTTAATTATGCTCATAAAAGTTAGCCAAAATTCAATAAAATCCCTTGCTAGGTGCTTTTATAAATGCTAATTACCAAAACCTACAGAACAAATTATTTCTTTCTTCTAAGGTAAACTTATTTTACTCCTTTTCCTAATATTAAACAGCAGATAATCTTTTGTATTTATTACATTTATGAAACTTGTTAATCAGTATACTTCTAACACTTAATTGTTCTGAATCACTGCTTCCTAATGCAGATCTCTAATAAACACATTAAAGAGAGCAATTATTAAAATATTTTCCATTGATGCCAGATGAAAATATTCTGTCAATTTACATGCAAATTGCCTTTTTGCCAGAACAAAAGTAAAAGAAAACAATTCACAACAAGCAATATGTTTTTTGGACAATGCCCTGCAATGTTCTCATCAACTTATGGGCATTCTCCTTCCTCCTGAAGTGAAGGTTTTATAATGGATTTTTGAAATCAGGACGCCCATGAGGTGCAGCTACAGCGTTTCAGTGAAGATGATGTGAAGGTGACATGATTATGAGGCACCAGCAGGTTTCTTATATCTATGGGAACTTAAATTAACCAGATCACTGTTACCATAGGGATTAAGCCATTAGAAGAAAATCCTATGATAGATCCGGGAATAAAACACAAGTTCCCAGAAATAGCAATCAGAAGCTCTGTGCACTGGACCAGTGATATTCAGTATTTCTTCTCCATGCCCCCCTAGAGACATCTTTCCATTCAAGTTTGCACTCCTAAGGTTATTCAATTGAAATTGTACATAACTACTTAGATCTATAATAAATCAAAATGATTTATCACTTATTACATTTTCAGTTATCTCTGATATTATACCAGGCTTATATACTAATTTTAAATTTTACATACCCCCTAAGAAAACTTCGCATACTCCCTGGGGTACATGAACCCAGGTTGGATACCATTGCACTAGACCATGGGTCTGGTCTAAAATAATTAATAAGTCTGCATTTAGCAACAAGGAAGCAATTAGCATTACAAACACATAGTTCTAATTTGACTTTTATTTGTTATTGAAATATAAATGCAGAATGCAGAGCTCTTCACAAAAATAAAATAATATTGCCAACATTTGAAAATATGTAGCAAAATTAATGCGATTTAAATGGCTTATGATCAAAACCAAAAAGAACTGCAAGTTACTGTTTGAACTTAAGATGATTGGTATTTTTTCTAGACAAAATACAATCTTTTAATCTTAAAGTGGATAAGTATTTTTATGGTATTTCCATAATAATATATTTTACTATGAGAATTTTAAGTATCAAAGGCACATTTTTCTAGTTTTATCAAAATTTCAATTTTTGCAGCATGCAAACTTTTTATTCTGATCACTTTCTATTTATTCTGCTTTCTCCCCTCATTCCACTGTAACCACTCTTAATGCTAGCAATATTTTTGTCTTACCCATGAAGGAGGGTACAATGCCATAGTGCACAAAGGGCACATAGAATATAAGCCCTGCTAGAATAAACAGGGCAGCGTACAGATACTCAATCTGTGGTTTATCTATGATTGGTGCTACAATCAAGTACACGGAGATCACCAACACCACAACGGGAATGATGAGCGGCACCTGCATAAATAAAACATTGCTCTTGAAAACAAAGCACTACATTACCAAAGCCATCTCACTATTCTATTCATTACAGCTATATATGTAAATAATATATTAAAAGTTAGGTGCTTTAAAACAGATATGCTGATAAATTTACTTGTGAGTAATAGGTGTAATGTAATAAATAAAATATAATAAAGGGAAGAGTGCATTTAATTTTTTGTCCTTTTTTGCATATTGTGATATGATATAATTCAAAATTTTTCCCACATAATGTACATACACATCACTATAATTGTATTATTCATTATTAGCACAGAGTTTGTGATTAAGACCAAGTACAGCTAATATTGTTATCATATGATTTAACTTCTTGCAATTTTTGGTCTTGTTTATTTATTGTGATTCATGATAAATGTATATTGTATAACTTTTGGTATATTTCTTGCTGGTCTGTTTCACAAAAGCAGAAAAATAAATACAAGAATAAAAGAATTGTATTTTATTATCTTGTATTTATATACACATGTTATAACCAAAGTTGAATGTTACATTGTTATAATTTATTCAGATTTACCTTAATTGAAATTACTCAAGATGATCTCTCTTTAGCCAAGTGAAGTTTGCAATACACCGATATTTTACAGATGTATGCACAATTATTTGTTTTGTGGTTTTCTTCAAAGATCTGGGTGATTATTTCATGGAGGTGGATTAGATTTGCTGGTCTCCTAGAATAGACTTCTTCTTTAGCAATTCCTTACAAGAAAAAGTCACATGGGACCAAGTATTGGGAATGCAAGAACCATCTATCTATTTAATCAATGAAATTGGCTGAAAGGAAGTCCCATACTTTGATTGATAATGTGGAAGAGCATATGAAAGCAATGTCTTCAAAGTTGAAGAGTTATTACTTTAGAGACCACAATTTATTAAAAACTTTCGTGATTAATTTCTCCTATGACAGTGTCTTGGAAATGTAGAAAAAAATATGAACGTAAGTTGTTTTGAGCTGCAAATTTCTGGTAAATTTATTTCCTTTTTGTTTCAGCTTTTATTTTGAATATGAATACATGATTATATTAGTTTAATTTCCTTGTTGTTTGAACATAACAGCATTTACATTTTATCAGGCTGAAAACTAGAAAATATGTCATTTAGACTAAACATTCTAGCCATCAATTTAAAGTAAAATGGGAGATACATGCTATTTTTATCTCTCACATTGTGTTTTACAATGTTAACTTCTTTATCTAATATAGAAACTAAATGTTAAGTGTTGCAAAACCTGTAAATATATTTAAATACAAAAGAAAAGAAATTTCCTCTTACTAAAATTCTACCATTAATTAACATTTTAAATAGGATGTTTTGCCACTTTTAAAAGCTTATGAATAAAGCATGACTACAAAACATTTAAACCGATGGTATAATTTATGAAGGTTGTTGGAAAAGTGCGGTAATTTTCATGAAATCATGCGAATATTCGTTAGTGCATTATTGCAAGCATCATTTTTGTAACGATTTATGATATAAGTTTCTGTAGTAAAATTGAAAGAAAATGCTACTGTGTAGCGATTAAACATCATTATTTGAAGACATGCAGGGCCGCGCAGACCAAAGTCTAGTTAGACGAAATGCATGGGGACTTTACACCAGAACTGAAACATAGCCAGCCGTACATGCAGCAAAGAAGCGCGGTTCAGATGCCCAATTAAGATCACAAAAAGTAGCAGGGAATAATCTAGTCCGTAGGGATGTACGAAATGAATTAATGATGGCATAAATGAAAAGAAAAAACTTCAAAAATAAACCTTGCCCAAACAGCTTGATCTGACCGGGATTCGTACCCAGGACCTGCGGTTAAGTAAACACAAATGCTACCACTAGACCAAGGAGACGGTCTAGGACGGAAAACAAAATCCACCGCATGATAAGGGAAACCGCCGAGTGATAAAGGAACCTGAGACTGTACTTTTAAGATATCTCATTCAATGAGTGCGCAATAGCCTGAAAGCTGTGTGTGCGATGGGTGCCGAAATTGTCGACAGTATGCACGCGAGATTGTATTTCACTGCAGTGTTTGGAGATGTTTAATTGCAATTGTAAGATTTTCGTTTGATTCTTGACCAAGGACGAAACGTGAATATACTGCAACAAAATATCTGAGTCGAAGCGGCATCAAATGATTGTTTATTGATTTGGTTTATTTATGGGAACAATCTCAGGTCATCAGCGTCCCATTCAACTCAGGGCGTGAAACGGCCGGAAAAATTTGCTCAGAGGTCTCTTTTTTTCAGGTTTGAGGTTCTTTATCGTGGCGTAAATGTACGACAGGAGACCCACGGCTTTACTTCCCTTCCGAAGGAAGCCACACTTAAGCTTTTTGCGCCCGAAAAAATCCATCGATCCTGGCCGGGTTTGAACCCGCGATCTTGCGTTTAGGACGCAAGTATGGTTACCACTATACCTCAGAACCAAACAATGGACAGTACTAGTGGACGTGCCTTGATTTACCACTTATCAGCGGAAAAAGGCTCCTGGTTTGCGCTATCCTTAAAACTGTAATGTTTAATTCCCTCCTGCAACTATTGATTGATGTGTTTTAATTCGTAAATACACTCAGCGGCAGAGAAAACGAAACAGTAAGCTATTCTCTCTCCCTCCCCCACAACACTTAAGCTTGCGTTCAAGTTTTGTATACGTTTGCGACATTACAGAAATGCAACAACATGCCTAATGGATTTAAAAAGCTTTAGTCTATTCCTTGGAACCTTTTTTTTTTTTTTTTTGACTTACCGTTAATTTTGCGCGCAAGCGGTTTTTACAACAATCACCGCAAAGCGATGTTTTAATGTTTAAAATTGTTGCTGTGCATTGTTGTGCCAAGTGATAATTTAAAGCATTCAGGCTTGCCTAGCTATCAGTCTTAACATTTTGAAATGTCTCTCAGAGCTGAAGATGCAGCTAGGGTTGTGGCGTTATTGGAGGACGGACTAAGTCTGCTGGCGTCATTGAAACTTCTTATTCCAATGCACGCAGGATTGCCCAGAGGTTTACAGAGGATGTATCTACAGCAAGAGGCCGGTTCTAGTCGTAGGAGGAGTACCTGGGATCGCGACGATCGCTTTCTTTAACTGCAAATTCTTCGCGATCGGCACGCAACATCGGCGGAGGTCAAGAATAATTTGCAGCAAGTACGACATTTTAACATCAGTGAAAGGACAGTTAGAAGCAAGTTGTGTGAAGTGAATTTACAGCCCAGGAGACCTGCAAAAGGACCATTGCTACAGGGAACACCGGGGATTCAGTTAGTTGGCACTCATCAAAACTGGACTATGGAGGAATGGAGCACGGATGTGAGCAAGTTCTGGATGAAGGCACCAGATGGGAGGAAAAGAGTATGGAGAAGGCCAGGAGACAGTTATGCATTCTGCACTTTCTCTTCAAGAACGCCTTTTAATGGAGGTTCAGTATTGAAGCGAGAATGGAGAGAATGGGTCACTGACAGCTCATCGGTACATCGAGGAGATTCTTGCTGATCATGTGGTGCCTATTTCACTCGTTATAGGCGACAACAGTATCTCTATGCACGATGACGCTCGTCCACATATTGCTCGATGTGTTTCTGAGTTCCTGAATGTGGTTGGGATGGGGCGTATGATGTGACCAGCGTGCAATCCAGACCTGAACCCCATAGATAGCCTGGGACATGCTTGGGAGGCATGCTAAGAGTCGATTCCCCGACTCACTGGCAGATCTTCGGGCTGCACTTCAAGCGGAATGGAAAATGATACGATAAGAGGAGATTGCAGATCTTATGTGGAGCATACCTGACCGAATCACAGCTATAATTGGAGCAAGAGGTGGCAACACTTGTTACTGAGACTGTGGTTATCTTACACAAACAGTCAGAAAACCAGAGAACCATTAAAAGTGTCAATTTCCAGAATTTAAAAAAAAATTCTGTTTATTGTGATGTTTGCCCATGTTTGAAGATTTTTCTGCATTAAAATCAAGAATGGGGTAGAATTGTGCTTAATATACTTCTTGTGTGTTACTTAGATGATAAAATGTTATTAAATAATTGTTAAAGAAATTCTATTTTAATATTTATGTCTTCGTTTAATTAAACACCCGTTTTTAAAAATATGTTTAAAAATTAAGTGTTTGCTTATTTTTTTACCACTCAAGTGTACGCACCGGGTATAAAAAATATGTCATAAGGCTCGGAGGTAGGTAAATGGGTACCATGTGATCATATGTTGTTAATAAATCCATGTCCAGAAGCGCGTTGTTTACGTGCCAGTGTCTCTGAAATGTGAAGGACTTAGATATTACGGATGTCAAAAGCTAGGAAAGAAGTGAAACAGTCAATTGAAATACTCTAAGTAAACCGCATTTTAAGCAACTACAAGGTGCTCAATATGGCTGTCACCAACTTCGATGCACTTTGTGCATCGCTTGGTTGTCTTGTTGAGCTCTTGGAAAGATTGTCGGCTACACCGGATGACTCCAGTTGCCACTTGAAGGTGCGAAAAGCTCTTGTATCTCCATGGGAGTCTCGTACACCAGGGTTTGCAAGTACCCCCAGGAAAAAAAAAAATATGGTGTTAGGTCAGGTGCGCGAGGAGGCCAAGCTATTGGGTCTCCATGTCCAATCCATCTGACCAAATGTGTAATTCAAATGGCCACGTATCTCTCGAAGTGTGCTGCAGCACCATCAGGTAGAACGAAATCGCAAAGGCAACTCCTTCAGCTACTCTGGTGGGATATGGTGAAGGACTGGTGTGCATCACGTAACAGTTGAAGCAGAACCATTCGCAACCATTCCTTGTCGGTTCTGGTGGTGTAGTGGTTACCATACTTGCCTTCTAAACCCAAGATCGCGGGTTCGAACCCGGGTAGGACCGATGGATTTTTTCGGGGCTTAAAAAATCCAAAGTATGGCTTCCTTTGGAAGGGAAGTAAAGCCGTGGGTCCCGTGTCGTACATTTACGGCATGAAAAAGAACCTCAAGCCTGAAAGAGAGGCCTCTGAGCAAAATTTGTCGGCCGTTTCACGCCCTGAGTTGAATGGGACGCTGATGACCTGAGCTGTTAAAGAGCGTCCGTAAATAAATCAATCAATCGTAACCATTTCTTAACAAATGGTTTGTTCACCTACTATTATTTCCCCTCCTGTTTCGGAGGCTCTAGCGCGTAAACAACATATGATCACAAAGTATCATATATATGTATATATAACCAGTATTTGAAAAAAGTATATAGGGCATTTCTACCTTGCGCCTGATGTTTGTGTTTGCGTTAATTTATAAGGCAGTCGCAGTGCATACCGATGTCTCGGTAAACTTGTGGAGTATTTTGATACAGGGAGTTGAGAGAAACCGATAGGAAAAGCCTTTTGTATCACCTGAAACCTCATCTCTTGTCGTGTGAGTTCTCAGGAAACTTTTTCTTGGTTTTTAAACAGATTGGTGTTTGTATAAATATATAATTATAGTAAAACGTATATTAATAGCAACATAGGCATATCTATTATACATATAAGGGAAAATTGCAGTAATTTCAGTATCAAACAATAACGCATTTGAAGTAATCATGCTCGGAAATTAAAAAAAAAAATAAATAAATAAAGTATATATTATATATCATTAGTTTCGTGCAAATTCGTGAAGTAGTTATTTTATTTCTTTAACGTTAATTGAACGTAAAGAAAATGAACATTATACAATGCTTACATTCCAAGTTTTTTTTTTGTGGTCATTGAAAATGAAAATCGAAATTAAATTTAGAGTAAACCAACACCGAGTGTTAATATGAGTGAAGCTGTACTATCAAAACATACGAAGTGTACAATTCTTTCTGTAGAGACGTTAATATTGATGTAGAATATAAAGTAATGGAAAAGGTTTACTATAACATGGGTCGTTCTTGTTAAACCTCTAATTATATCATATTTATATTTCCTAAAGAGCAGTCATTAAATGAGAAGTGGATACAAAATGTAAATTTTGAAACTAATGATAACACTGTGGTGTATATTAAACATTTCATACCAAAATTTGTTATTAGGCAGGACATTTTCCCTGTGCAATTTTCCCTAATCTACCATCATATGTGATAGTAAGACCTAGCAATGAAAGTAACAACGTATGGAGCGAGATGAAGAGAGGTTTAATAAATGGTGTGCTTATATTATGTTATAATATTTTTAGACTCCTTTGTAACTTAAGTTAGGAACAGAGGTTTCAGAATCTTAAAACTCACCGAAATACGAGGTGAGGTCAATAAGTTTTCGGTCTCGCCCATAAGGATTATCGCCTTCACAAAACCCTTATCTGTTAAGTAAATAACTGCATCTGTAACTTCGGCTCCGCTATATTCAGTTGTTCAAATATAGTTGTATAAAAAGGTTATGTGTAGAAGATTGTGACATGTTCAAAACGGAGTATCGAGCTGATATTAAATTCTTCAGAAAAGGACTTACTCCAAATGAAATTAAACAGCGATTGGACGGTGTATATGTTCCCCACATATTCGACCGTAAAAGAATAGGCCAAACTTTTTCGAATGGGTCGAGAAAGCATTGAAGACAAAGAGTGTGCAGCTCGGCCGTTGGAGGCCTGAAAGCATCGCTCTTGTGGAAGAGAAATTATGGAAGACCAGCGGCTCAAAGTTACAGAAATAGCAGCAAGATTGGGTTTTTCTGAAACAATAGTTCTTCGAATTATTCATGAATATTTAAACATGAATAAGGTTAGTGCAGGATGGGTGACTAGACTACTTTCCTCAGTCCAAAAGCAGCAACGAGAGAGAAGTTCTGCAAACCATTGCTACAGCAGATGAAACTATGGCGCTCTACTATAATCCCTTGTCCAAAAAAGAATCAATGGAGTGGCGTAAACCTGTTGAGGCACCGCCTCTAAAGAGCAAGGTCACTCAGTCAACCAAGAAGATCATGACCACAATCTTTTAGGACTGTGAAGGAATACTCTTCATTGATTTCTAGGAAAGGAACACTACAGTAAATGGGGAGTACTATGCTGGCCTACTGCACAGACTACGTGCTTCCATCAAAGAGAAAAGGCGAGGAAAGCTGAGTGGTGATGTGCGTCTTCTTCACGACAACGCGCCTGTGTACACAGCTCTTGTTGCAAAGGAAGCTGTGAAGAAATGTGGCTTCAAGGAGATCGACCATCCACTTACAGCCCAGATCTAGCTCCAAGTGACTATTTTCTCTTCTCAAAACTCAATAAGAATCTTCGAGGAAGGAAATTTAAGTATGATGAAGAAGTGATGGATGCTCATTTTGCAGACGAGACTTCCGACTATTTGGGAGGGGGGATTGAAATGTTAATTCAAAGACGTGAGAAGTGTATTGCAATAAAGGGTAACTATATGGAAAAGTGAAATGTAGTTTTTGTCTTTATCATACCTAGAAAACGGTTCGGCACGAAACTTACGGACATACCTTTGTACTTTCTAATGATAAATAATTGCATTATGTAAACATAATCTGCGTAAAATGTTCGTGTTCTAATACTATTGGTAGTAGTAAGGTATTTATTATTAGTGGGTTTTTTTGTGTGATTTGGGCATCTGGGTAGTGGAGTCGGTCTTGACCCTATGCTTTTACTCTTGCTAGAATATTTTTAGTTATTCATATGATATATAATATTTCTTGGCTGGATGGCTGTGATCATCCCCACGCGAATACTTGCGTCATTGTTTTGGAAGCTGTGTTAGTCAGGATGACAAATTGAGGGCGATTTTTCTTTTCGGGCAAACTTCAACTAAAATTGAAGAAATAAGCACTTGCTCCCCAAATACGGGGGGGGGGGGGGTCCTCAGAGATGACTTCAAGACTAATAATTTGATAATGAGGAAAATAAAGCGAAGTATAAATCTTGTAATTTTAAGTGTTGGGAAAGTGAACTTGCAAAACAGGCTATAGGGAGGTAAAACATAAAAGAAATGATTAACTAATTAAATATACGGTTGCGACAATTCTTCAGGGTTAGGGACAGTATGAAACTTAGGCTCAAAATGCTGACCTAACTCTTGCAAATTTTATAGCTAGCTCAGATCATGGAACAATTAGTACTGGTAATTGAAATTCATTTTCTGCATTCTAAAATAGCTAACGTGCAACAAGAAACAATTCTCAATCCAAGCAAGTTAATTCTTCGGACTTGGAAGTGACAAGTGCTCAACTGTCTTTCATGATATAATACATAGACATTTATAGTGACAATTCTGGTCAACAAGCAGAACGATTAAGCCAGGAGTTCGAAACGCAACAAGAGAGGTTTTAATAATATCAATGTATGTTCAAAAAGTAAATTTAGTTGAATCTCTTATGTTTGCCTGTATGTATTGTAAATGTACGCTACTGATATTAACATTTCCTGTTGGTCATTACACTGCTTTCCACGTTCCTTCTATTCCGATATAAACAAATATGAATGTGTCACTCCATGGTGCATGACTCCGATTGGTTAAGTAGCGCCATTAGCGCTACAAACAGCTGATGCAGCAATTGTTAGCTATGTTTACTGTTCACAAATTTTATTAATACAAATTTGTACACGAACCCTATCGCCACTTTTCACGAATTTACAATACTAGCAGACTTAACGTTACACATAGCGCCCAGATTGGTAACGTCACGAAGGGCAGCGAAGGAACGCGGAGAAAACCGACAACATTGTCCATCTCGTCGAACGTTTCTCTCTCTCTTAATAGTGTTTAACGCCCGTTTTTACTACAGAGGCATCACAGGCAATGAACACTGATGATATATAAGATGAAATGATATATTGGGAAAGGATGTTTTAAGGAAGGAAGCGTTCAAGGCCTAAGTTTAGGGTACCTCCCCGGCATTTGCTATTTATGAGGACTAAGGAAAACCTGGAAAAAAAAAAAAAATCTGTCAGGGAGGACGGTCCTGGTGGGATTCGAACCCCATACCTCCCGCTCACGAGTCCGCGCCTTAACGACCTCGGCCACCCGTGGCGGTTTGAACGTATCTGCAGCCACGATAGGATAAACAGTGTGTATTGACGGAACTTCCTAGTTCATAACAAGGTCACCACAGTTCCAGTTTTAGTCCCGTAACGTGTTAGAATTTGATAAAGTTAGGCAAGAGGGATGAAAAAAAATAACAATTATTCGATTAAGAATAGTGTTGGCAATTTATGAAGATTAAAAAAAAAATTATTGTGAGAAAAAAGATTAAAATAAGAAAGGGAATCGAGCTAGCTCAGTTAAGTCACAGCATCGTGCTAATGATGGTTCTGGGTTACATTTCCCCACGTAAATTTTGCTCTTATTTGTAACTCTTTTTTCCCAGAATAAATGTTACCATTTTTTTAATCTTTATAAATTTTCTACACTATTCTTAATCGAATAATTGTTATTTTTTTCATTCCTCTTGCACTAACTTTATTTAATTCTAACATAAGTTTCATATGTTAGGAGACTAAAAGTGAAATAATGTTCATCTTGTTACGAATTAAGAAGTTCTGTCAATAAACACACTGTTTATCGTATCGTGGTTGCAGATATGTTCAACCGCCACGGGTGGCCGAGGTCGTTAAGGCGCGGACTCGTGAGCGGGAGGTCAGGGGTTCGAATCCCGACTGAGGTTTTTCCAGGTTTTTCTCAGTCCTCATAAAGGACTGGAGGTACCCTAAACTTAGGCCTGGAACATTTCCTCCCTTAAAAATAAAAAACCCTTTCCCATTATATCATTTCATTTCATGTATCATCAGTGTCCATCGCCTGTGGTGCCTCTGTAGCAAAAACGGGCGTTAAACACCATTCATTCATTCATTTGCAGATACATTCACAGGGTTAGACAAGTGTTGCCGTCGGTTTTCTCCGCCGTCCTCCGCTGCCCTTCGTGAAAGGAGGAGTGACTTGTACCAGTCTGGGCGCTATGTGTAACATTAAGTAACACGCTTCCACTATGGCGCCCCTTTGCATTGAAACTGATTGCACTGTACAAAAGCGATATGTGCTTAAATTACTAACAATTAAAATGCATAATAAGCTATGTATAACGATTGGTATCTCTCAGATTATCCCGGTATTCACTAACATAGCTTCCTAAATGAAAACTAGGCCTTATTAAAGTTTAAATTTCCTTTAGAGACTACATACTGTGAGCAACATCAGGGATGTAAATCGTCCTGGAGCCGAGGAGAAAAAAAGCTGCACCTGTAACGGCGAACTGATAATAGACTGATATTTGAAAATGTTCTAAAATATTGGAATTGATTTGGTGTGGAGCTCATTCAAATTCCTATTTTGGAAGTTTTGAACGGGAGAAATTATTAATAACAAAGGGAACTTTTCCAAGAAAAAGGGAAATTATTCCGGAATAGGTTACCATCAATGGTGTCAGTGTCATACTGTTGCAAATTTATTGATAAGTTCTGGCTATTTCTTCGGTGCTATGTCTCGAGCATCTAATTACCCAAACAAGTTGCTGTAATGGCTAAAATAAATGGAAGAGTATGAAGAAAACAAGGAAGATGGTGAGAATGAAGAAGACTGGAATATTCTGATAATGAGAAGTGTGAAGATACCACACAGTAAACGATTATATCTATAAGGTATGAGCAGAAACAGGACGAACAGTTTGCCATAACAAATGCAATAAGTCGATTTGTCTTGACGTCTGCTTACAGTGTTTGATAAGTAAAACTATCATGTGCATAGACATCAAGTTGTTTACTTTATTTGATTTCATTCTTTCACTTGAAAAAAAAAGCTGCCTTAGTTCCTTTTGTATTGATATGAAAAAATGATACAACTACATTGATTTATCATAAATTAAAACTGTACACATGTTCTATTGTATTATTCTTAACATCAAAGCAAATTATAAATATTATAGTAACTTAATGTTACAATTACTGTCTTGTCTTTTATTTCTTGTAGAAATGTGATGTTTTCTGCTATTAACTTATTAAAATTATCTCAGAAATTGACATACTCATTGTTATACTAGAGCTTATGTTGGTTAAATGTCCAATAATGCTGAATTGTTAAAATAATTCAATATAGTCACGTCGCGCTGGATCACTTGTTAACAATAAGGGGTGAGATCATTGCAGGGTTTGTGAAGATCTTCGAAAGCTAAATACAAGGTCATAAATATTATCAACGTTTATTATGCTCACCTTGTAGGGCCGCGGGGCGTTGGGTTTGGTGTACCGCATAACAATGAGTGCCAACATCGCACCTCCGTAGAAGATCCAAGCTGTGAAGCTGAAGAAGTCTATCAAAGAGTCGATGGTTCCCGACAATACCATGGCCACCGCGATCAGAGACTGTGGAAATTATATTTGATTAAACTGACACGCTAGAACATTGTATAAACATTATTAAAATGATTTCCATGAAATCATTTTATTTCAAAAGGTATAATGTGTGGAAATAAAGTGTTCCATAGCTTCCCTTTAAACTTTAAACTTTAAATATAAAATTATTAGGTAAAATTTCGGGAGACAACTTAATATTTCATGCCTTCTATTCTGTATATAGCGTTGAGTAAATTATAGCATTGAAACGTTGTGTATACTCATATTTAAGTGTATTTGGACTTATGGTTCACTCTTTCAGTATTTTTATACATATAGAAATTTTATATGTTCCATATAGTTCAAAAATAATTTTAAAACTCTCCCAGAAAATGCGTATAAATAAATAAGGACACTATCTTTTTAGAAAGAAGAACAAAATTTAATTATTATTTTTATAACGTGGTTAAATAGAGTACAGCAATATAAGCTATCACAAGAGGAATTCATTTTTTTTAAAAAAAAACCTATGACAACCTTACATGTGTTAATTTTGCTGACTAATTCACTTAGGTGACACAATTATATTTTCTACCAATAACATGCACCGAAAATATGAATTTCAACCAATCACAACCGCATATCTCTGTAAATGTATCGCATGCATTTCTCTTCTCAGTAATGCTGAGTGTTCTCCCATAAATTCAAGAATCGATTAATCGCAACAAATCATGACACAAATTGGTTCAAGAAGAAAAATAACTAGCCACTCCAGCTGATCGAATCTCGTATCATATATGACACAAACACATGTGATTTAGAATAATGAAACGTATTCTATGATAATACAAGAAAAGCGCAGTACACGCAATAACCAATCTCTTTTGTTTCTCTCAGTTCGCAATAATGAATAAACCGGATTGTAATAATCGGCCTTCAATATTTCTGAATAGGTAGATATTTACACATGTCAGTTTTATACAATTATTAATACGTTGTGAGCGAATTTTAAGAACACAGTGTTTTTATTCTAATTTTATGCGTAAAATTGTCTTTGTTTAGTGTACGGGTACTTTGTAGAAGGGCTACATTATGTGAATTAAGAAAATTACTCGAAGCGTTAAGCTAGCCTTAGTTGTTAATGTTGTTGTTTACAACACCTAAAGAGGATATTATAGGGTTGCTAGTTCTTGAAACAATGAACATTCTGGCTATTATAGTGGAATTTAATCCCAAATTAATTGCAATGCCTTCGCAAGGTTTTTGTGCGGCGCTTGCCTGCATATGTGTTGTGGCCTTAATTTCAATCTGAACGGTTGCTTCGAGGCAAATGCGCTAAGTTGAAGCGGGGCTACAATTTCTTGGGTTTAGTTGACTACTGTGATAAGCAGCAAACCGAAAAGTGTTGTGTTGTAATAATATCACAAAAATGTATTATTGCGCTGCTCTACGGTGCCCCTTTGATTCCCAAACTACAGACATAATACATTGTTAATTCTCAGCAGTTCAGATACAATGCACCGCTTTTATATGTCGCTTCAATCAGCGTTATCTCCTTAGCCAATGAAACAACAAAATATGAAAAACAATGGGCGGTTAAACAGCGTTGCAACATATCTAAGTTTGTTTGTTTGCCATTATGTTAGTTTGCGTGATAAGATTCCATGATGCTAGTCCGATTTATAGTTTGTTATGATTATGTGAAGGCCCTAAGAGTAATGTCGTTGTGATAACAACAGTAATATTGCAAAAACTTTTAAAACAATGAAGGAACGTGACAACGATGCAAAATGCAATAATGACACCGCTGTTCACCAGGGAGCCTTTGATGAGCTTTTGATGTATCGGTGGTTAATTTCTCGAGTAGCTTGACTACATAGGAAGAAAAAAAAACAACAAAAAAAAAACTGGCAGAAAAGTGAAGAGATGATAATTAAGAAACATCCCCAAGGTTTCTGCTCCAAACATACGAGGGTAGGTTCATAAGTTTCCGGCCTAACCATTTTCTAGGTATGATAAAGACAAAAACTATATTTCACTTTTCAATTTAGCTACCCTTTATTGAAATACACTTCCCACATCTATAAATTACATTTCAATACACCCAAAAAATAGTCGGAAGTCTTGTCTGAAAAATGGACATAAACAGCATCCATAACTTCTTCGTCACACTTAAATTTCCTTCCTAGAAGGTCCTTATTGAGTTTTCAGAAGAGGAAATAGTTACTGGGAGCTAGATCTGGGTTGGAGTAAGGATGGCCGATCTCCTTGAAGTCACATTTCTTCACAACGTCCTTTGCAACAAGAGCTGTGTGCACAGGTTTGTTGTGAAGAAGGCGCACACCACCACTCAGCCTTTCTCGCCTTTTTCATTGATGTAGTCTGTGCAGTAGGCCAGCATAGTACTCCCCATTTATTGTGGTGTTCCTCTCCTTGAAGTCAATGAAGAGTATTCCTTCACAGTCCCAAAATATTGTGGCCATGATCTTCTTGGTTGAATGAGAGACCTTGGGCTTTAGAGGCGGTGCTTCTCCAGGTTCACGCGACTCCATTGATTCTCTTTTGGACAAGAAATCATAGTAGAGGATCATAGTTTCATCTCCTGTGTCAATGTTTTACAGAACTTCCGTCTCGTTGCCCCGGCAGAACTCAAAAATGCCTTACAACAGATTATTTGTTGCTGCTTTTGAACTGAGGAAAGAAGTCTAGGCACTCATCTTGCATTAACCTTATTCATTTTAAATGTTCATGAATAATTCAAAGGACTGTTATTTTAGAAAGGCCCGATCTAGCTGTAATTTCTGTAGCTTTGAGCCGCATGTCTCCCATAATTTCTCGGCGAGGCCGGAACTTAAGGACCTACCGTCGTAGTTGCTGTTTTCAATAAGAAGCCACAAATATCCGCGTGTTTACCGAGGAGAAACATGATATTGAAGAAAGAAAACATCATAATCTACGGAAATCTCTATGGCAGCTTGCAAAGGAAATATGCTAACATCTTCTTTAAAAGTACCAACATTTTAAAACTAAAACCATATATAGCAGCTGATGTTTAAAAATTGTTACCATGGCAATATGTGATACTGTAAACCACTTAAAATTCTATGAATAAGTTTAACAGTTAGCAATGATACAAAATCCACGTTTCATTTTCTTCAAGACGAAGCAGGGTTTCATTTACCTGGCTGTACAGATATAGAAGTACAAAAACACAAGACACCTTTACATGAAGAGAAAATTGGTGTACTCGCATGTGAAATTAGAACACCTATATTTTATGAAAAAAATCATCAAAAAGATGCAAAACTAATGATAGACACTATTCGAGCAGCTATCCAGGCATCGAATTTAAATGTCGTTTTTCAAAAAGATTCTGCTGCAGCGCTTACAACTGATGAGTGTTTGGTTTTAATTGAGGATTGGGTCATTAATAAAGGATTGTAACCAGCACGATTCCCAGATCTTACTGTATTTTATTTTTATTTAAGAGATAACTTGAAAATAAAAATGTATAACGCATACACATTGGAGGAACTGTAGCAGAATATAAAAAGAAAAACCTATTGCGAATATAGAAGGGGGGGGGGAAACTAATGCCTGCAACTGTAGACGCTTGGCAGTACAAAAACATGTACAACATTTTCTGTGATTACTACAATTGCAAAATATTTTAATTAAAATAAAGCTATCCGCTTGAGTTAAGGAGTTATGTATAAGCGATTCCGCAGACAGGCTGCGTGCTTTCAATCTCAAAGGCCGTGTTCTAACGGCATAAAAAACTTTACAAAGGTACTATATGAAAGTTTCTTTGTTCTGTTATTAGATATATATGCCATTTTACATCCAAAATAAACTTCTCTAAACACATTTGCTTTAATCGACTTATCTGCAACTTGGCTTGACCGGGGGTTATATTTAATTACTGCAAAATGTCAAGAAAAGTCTTAATATAACTAACATGGAATATAAGTCCAGGGGCTGGGGTGTAACGTCGGATGTGTACATAGGAGAGAATGTCCAGAAGATGACCCTCACGACTTGCGGCGAAACACAATCTGGAACAGAAGTTACAATAGATCAAGACATGCAAATATAGATATATATACAACAAATTAACATTAACAAAATCCATGTTTAACATGCCAGAAACACTGGTAACTCTACACAAAGTACTCGATATTTCGGATAAGCAGGTACTATTTGTGGGCATGTCAAATGAATTACTATGAAAAAAGTGTGTGTGCGCGCGCAAGCACAGTGATTTTTCTATTTAATATATTTCAAAGTTGACCCGAAAAACAACAGTAATATGTAGTATGATGTTTGTTAACAGATGTGACTCACATACATTATGATAGCGTTGCTACGTGACCGGCAAATCAACAGTTAACAAATGAAGCAAAGATTATTGTAAATTAAAAATAAAGAAATGAAGCCAAGATTATCGTATGATGTTCTGTAAACAGAAGTGACTCACATCACATTATGCTAGCGTTGCTACAACAAAATGAAGCCAAGATTATCGTTTGAACAGCGGAAAGCAATTTTGAAATGTATTGGCAAACCGTGAATGTTGTTGGAGTTCAAAGGCAATGGAGACTTGTGCACAGAACAAAACCGTCAACGCGAGTAACAGTTGCACGCATTCGAGACAAATTTGAGACTCATGGTACCGTATGCGATGTTCACACTGGCAGATCTGGGAGACCTCGCACAGCAACAAGCCCCGCATTCTCGGCTATGGTTGTGAAACGTGCTTTAATCGCTGAGGACACTTTTGTGTTGCTCAATCAGTAGTTCAACGTACTCAGAAGTGTATCGACGTCAATGTTGGACATTTTGACTGACTGACTAACACACACACACACACATAAACGGAACAACCGATGTTTCGGATATATATATATATATATATATATATATATATATATATATATAATAGTTTATACTGTTTCTTGTTGCTTAAATTATAACAGCTAATAGTTGATCTTAACCCACTGCGCAACTTAATACAAACATTTTAATTGTTTATATTAGTATGCATGTTACAGGGTATTAATGAAGAACAACTTATTTTCATTGCATGTAAAGTCTCAAAGTAATTTGGGATAGGAAGCCGGTGTCTATAGTTTCAGCGTTTTTACTAGAGCATATATTTTCCAAAGGGAATGTAAGCTATTGGCTTTTACGATTTCCGTTTGAAATACCAGTACTAAAAATGATTGATGTTTTCAGTGATGTTCACCTTCAGTAAAAGACTTCCATTTGCTTCTGGTACACCTCTATACTTTTATACAAAGTCATTCTGCTAAGCAACCGGGAATAAATTTTGCATGGGGAACAGATGAAAGATGAGACGTCACTGCGTAAAGACCTCGCAAACTGCAGAGAGGAAAGCTGCCGGAACTCATAGCGCACGATTTGTGTCTCTTTGGTTATGTATTAGTATCAAAAAGTAATTAATATCATCAACAAAGCAGATGCCCCAAATACCTGTTCTCCGCTGTGAGACTGTGAAGGAATTTTGAGATACTGCTTCCCCAATATTTTGCTTTAACGCCCCCACGGATTTTATTTCAGGTGCAACAGTAATTTTACAAGGATGAAGACACAGCAGCCGAGTGGCTTTATACGCACTGTAGACAGTTACATCAACATACTGGGCTAATCGTGTTAAAAACTTGCGAGAAGAAGTTTCTAATCGATCGTGTATTTAATAAAACTTTTCCTCTGTTAAATCCTGCTTTTTTTTTTTTTTTAATTTTGTTTTGTCTCGACTTCTTGTCAGTGATACTCGGGTTTAAACAATCTTAAAATTGCACTTCCCAATGGAGACGTTACTCCTAGAAATTTAGAACGAAATTCTCTCCTGCAGTACTTGTAAGCTTTCTTTTGTAGAAGAACTTGTTCTTTGTTCTAGCGTATATCTCAGTCTCGATTTATAATTATGCAGCAGAACATTTAACAGCACTTCCTATAGAAATGGAAATGAAACAAATGACTTATAAACACGCCTGAGTTAGTTCAATTCCCTGTATCAACAGAATTTTAGCTCCAGTCTTACCGGGAATCTCGCGTCCACTGAAAGTAAATTGCTTTCCACTAGTGCGTGCAAACGCAGATTGCGTAGTTTTGAGTTTCGTCACCGATTTATTACTTTTCTCTATTGCATCAATCCAATTACAGCAACTGCATAAAGTTATTAATGCTAAGTATGTGCTTTTAGTCGTCAATTTTTTTTTTTAAAATAGTGTTTTAAAGCTCGTTTTTACCTCTGAGGAACCACAGGCGGCGGATACTGGTGATACATGTGATGAAATTATTTATTGGGAAAGGATTTTTTAAGGAAGGCTTAGTTTAGGGTATCTCCCCGGCATTAACCATTTATGAGGCCTGAGGAAAAGTTGGAAAAAACCTCAGTCAGGGAGCACGGTACCTGGCGGGATTCGAATCCCAGACCTCCCGCTCACAAGTCCGCGCCTTAACGACCTCGGCCACCCGTGGCGGTTTAGTCATCAATGATTCAAATAAACTACAATAAATAAATTTAAGTTGGAGTATATAAATAAAGATAAAATAAAATTAGTGCTTTTTCAATCTTTTGAGATAGCAAGACAATCAACTATTACGTAAAGCACTACGAAAAAAGTAGAATTCCCAAGTTTGTTAACATTTCAGCTACATTACAACGAAGTGGACAGCTAATGGTGGCCGAGGTCGTTAAGGTGCGGACTCGTGATCGGGAGATCCGAGGTTCGAATCGCATCAGGACTGTCCTCTCTGACTTGAGGTTTTTTTCCAGGTTTTCCCCAGTCCTCATTTATGGCAAATGCCGGGGAGTTATCCTAAACTTAGGACTGGAACGCTTCCTTCCTTTTAAAAAAAAAATCTTTTCCCAATATATCATTCCATTTCATGTATCACCAGTGTCCACCGCCTGAGGAGCCTCAGTAGTAAAAACGGACGTTAAACACTAATTGTAATAATAATAATAATAATAATAATAATAAAAATAAAAACAATGCAGTAGGGAGCAATGATGTAAATTTCTTAAAATTTACGTTGACGTTAAATTATTGTTATGCTGTTGCAGTTATTATATTAGCGCCAATTTTTTTTATCACAAAGAAGGCATGAACCCATTCTAATGCAAGCTTAACCCTGTTTTATTTTATTATTAACTTTTAAGTAGCGAACTGCTATAACTTCTACGTCCCATATATAAGACATTTTATCGTGACCCAAGGTTCTCTATATCAAATGCGCATTTGTCTGAAAACTCTGCATAAAGATCGAGTATTTCACTGTTGTTGATACTATGTATGCAATTATGTACGCCATCTATTCTTAGCTTTTAATTCAACAATGCATTCATGAAGGTTAAAAACTGGGGTGCACATATAATAAATAACGCAAATATTAACTCTAGATGTGCAACTAGAGAATTAGGTTTATTACAGTTCACTGTTTTTATTGTGTCGCTAACGTATTGCATGCACTTGACTTGTGAAGATGCGATGACCGAGATATAGTAGTTTTACATGAAATGCATCTGTATAAGTTGGATAAACACACTTACCTTCCGGCTGCAAAAAGAGTACCATTTGCTGAACCAAACGTTGAAACTGTTACAGAGAGGGGCATCAGCCAAGCCATTACGCCCAAGATGCGATTCCCGAAAGTCTGCAACAGAATTCTTCATCATTTTCAAAGATACAAGACATAGTTGACATTTTATAGAGTCAGAAAGTTGGCATGAGGGACAGCTGAAAGCCACTCATGGATAATTATTACAATTAGATATAAAATAGTAAAGAGCGTAAATTTTACAAATTGTTTCATCCTCTTCCAGTTTTTTAAAGCATTTATGTTAAAACATTTACCGAGAGTGTTAAAAAATGTTTACCCGCTTTCACAGTAGACATCTATTTAATATATTTCAAAGTTGGACCGAAAAACAACAGTAATGTGTAGTATGATGTTCTGTAAACAGACGTGACTCACATGCATTATGATAGCGTTGCTACGTGACAGGTAAATCAACAATGAACGAACGAAGTCAAGATTATTGTAAATCAACAATGAACAAATGAAACTAAGATTATCGTATGACGTTCTTTAAAAGATGTGACTCACATCACGTTATGCTATCAAGATTATCGTTTGAAGAGCGGAAAGCAATTTTGAAGTTGTATTGGAAAGCCGAGAATGTTGTTGAAGTTCAAAGGCAATGGAGACGTGGTACAGAACAGAACCGCCAACGCGAGTAACAATTGCACGCATTCGAGACAAATTTGAGACTCATGGTACCGTATGCGATGTTCACAATGGCAGATTTGGGAGATCTCGCACAGCAACAAGCCCCGCGTCCTCAGCTATGGTTTTGAAACATTTTGAGCACTCACCGCAGAAATCTACAAAGTAATGTGCACGTGAGACTGAGATTATAGAACCAGCGTACGTCGTATTTTTAAAACAGAAAAGTTGAAAGTTTTCATTCTAAGACTTTTGCATGCATTAATTGAAGATGACCCTGATCGGAGAATGCAGTGCTGTGAATGGTCATCTAAGGATCTAATTGAACCATTATTTTTGAAGGAACAGTAACTGGTCCACTGTGCGTGAACATGATGCAAACATCCGTTTTACCCGCTACTCTTACACTCTATGGAAATGAGAAATTTTATTTCCATCAGGATGGTGTACCGTCACATTACCACCGAGATGTACGTGCGTACCTTGATGACAATCTTACAATGCACTGGATAGGTCCGATTGGGTTTCCACTGCGTTCTCCGCATCTAACTCCGTTGTACTTCTATCTATGGAGAACTCTTAAGGATGTTGTATACCGTAGAAAACCAGCTACACTGACAGCAGTTCGGGAAGAAATTGAAACTGCACGTGCTGCAATTGCTGAGGACACTTTCACAAACGTTGCTCAATCAGTAGTTCAACGTACTCAGAAGTGTATCGATGTCGATGGTGGGCATTTTGGGCAATTGTTGTTAACTATAAAAGTCTAAGATGATTAGTTCTCAACATTTTCTGTTTTTGTGAATACAATTTTTTATGTTACATAGTAATTGAATGAATCAAATGCATCTGCGTTCTGATTCTCTGTTTCAGTTCTAATATAGTGGTGGCTCTGTTGCTCTGGATTTTAAGTGGTCCTACAGATAGTAATCTAGAGGAATGATAGCTAGCGATCTAGGTAGCCACATGCACCCTGATCTTCCAATCGATCTTACAGAACATTCTCTATGTATAAATTCTCTCATATCTCTTCCAAAGGGGACAGGGGTACCATTTTGTTGGCACACATATAATTTCATTTTAGGAAACAAATCTTAGCAAGCTGGAATAATATAGTTTTGCAATAGGTGTATACACATTTCAAAGGTTAAATTTCCTTCAATGAAAAATATGTCAATTATTATTAAATATCAAATGTATGCTCACATATTTACTTTCTGTGGATGTTGTGTATGATTGCACCATCCAGTATGGGTTGTTCGATGACCAGAAGCAACAGCTAAGCCAATAAAATATACCATTTGGATAAAAATTTAAGTGAGATAAGCTATATACTACAATATGAATGACCGGTTTTGATTTTGAAAAAAAAATGCTTATTAAAATCTAACAAGAAATGCAATACTCAATTTAAGTGACTTTAACTTCTCTGTTCAATGTCAAAAACATTTAAATAAACAACAGAATAACGAATAAATTAACCTATCCACACAGAATTGAGAGAACAGTTAAAAAATGTAAAAGTAAGTATAAACTGAAATTTAGAAGAAAAAAAAATTAGACAAAACTGTATACTTAAGAATAAAATGTTTCTAAATTAGTGCAAAATAATAAGTGCTATATATCTCATAAATGCTACATTTAACATTTTTAAGAAACATTAGAATTATCTAAGCGATACTCGATCCCTAAATTGATCCACTGAACGTTCATGTATGTCTAATTCCTTCTGACACAACTCGATATTTGCTGTAATGAATTTTCTTCGAAATTTCACATTATGTCATTACCTTTAATAATTTAGTGACAAGTAATTTGGAATTCAGTATTTGCACAAAAAGTGTATGAAGTAATTAGAACCAACTTGATTGTCCAATTGTTTGAACGCATGTATTCTTACCTATATTTCTTGTAAAATGAAACTAACAACATTAAAAAGTTTGTGTGTTATAGAGAAAATTCGAGATTTATAAACATAATTAAGTTTATGTTTTTATTACTTTTAATAATATTTATTCTTTTATTCTGTTTTATTGTAATAAACAATCATGCAAAGTTTCAAAAAGCAATCCATTAAATATTCTTTGGTAAAAAACTAAACTCCAACTATGGATATATTCAGTCATTTTGGTGGAAAACACATCATATGAAGCTCTTTATAAGCAAACATTGTTTTTAAAAATGTTAGTTTCCAGGAAAATTAAGCTTAAACAACAAAATTCATTTGCGCATTGAAACACAACGTTTTCTGAAGTAAAAGAAATGACAATTTGATTTTTATTTGCATTGCACGTTGATATAAACCATGACTTTCATAATAAGATATCTACAAAATGATAAGGTTTCATAAATTAACGAACTGCCTGAGGTAGAAATGAATGTTTTGTTTTAACCTTCTAGTGCTTTTAATGTTTTTGTTGTTGGTAAGCATGGCGGTTTGGTTTAGTTGTTGTGCACATCGTAATGGATAAATTAGAGGTAATTACGCAACTCTGCAAAGACGAGATATTTACGTTGCATGCGACAATTATGTTTTAACAGGCTGAAATCTGATAACATGGCGGCTGCCGCTAATTGCCAATTAATGGTGTGGAGTATTTAATATTAGCTGCTATGAAATTACATATAACGATGTGGTGTTCATGGCATATATTTTCACTTAGTAGTTTTAGAACGAGCAATTCATTCGCGTATTCCATTAAAATGGATAGTAATTTTAAAAATGAAAGCAATTTACTACATATGTAAAAACATTAGAGTGGGAAAAAAAAAAAAAAAAACATAAACCCCAAACCAACATATGGTTAACGGAATTATAAACTTTTCCATTTTTAAAATGCTTTTAGGCGGTGGCCAAAGTTCGCACACTATAAAATAATTACTAAAAGAAGTAATACTGTGGCGATTATAAACATGGTACTAATAATAAGTATTATAGAGTCATTATTAGCAACAGAGGGTAGGGCAGTTTGTTTAAAAGGCTAACCAAGCCCGTTAAAATAAGAATAGAAAGGGAGGATAGCGATTGGTGGACGCATTATGCGTAACGACTGCTTTTGGTTTTGCAACGACAGTCGAGAAAAGTCAGTCAACGACCCCATATCGGCCCCGAGGTGTTTGTTCGCCACGACGAAGTTTTGTAAGTAAAATTCTTTCAAAATATAGGAAACATATTCAGTTTAATAAAATACAAGTCAGTTATTTGCAACGCCAATAGTATTATTTGTGAACGATCCCATGATATTTCTTCTTTTGTTTTCAATTTTCAGGGTTTAATTTTACCGCCACGGGTGGCTGAGGTCATTAAGACGCGGACTCGCTAACTGGAGGTCTAGGGTTCGAATCCCGCCGTCCTCCCTGATTGAGGTTTTCCTCAGTCCTCATAAATGGCAAATGCCGGGGAGGTACCATAAACTTAGGCCTGGAACGTTTCCCTCCTAAAAAAAATACTTTCCCAATATATAATTTCATCTCATATATCATCAGTGTTCACCGCCTGTGGTGCCTCAGTTGTAAAAACGGGCGTTAAACACCATTAAAAAAAAGATTTAATTTTACTTAGAGGAAGAACGTTTGTCGCGGAATACGCCACCGCTAGGCCAGTGTAGCTTTGTAATGAGTGAATAATGTTTAACGCCCGTTTTTGCTATAGAGGTACCACAGGTCAGGAACACTGATGATACATGAGATAAAATGATATATTGGGAAACGATTTATTTTTATGGAGGGAAACATTCCAGGCCTAAGTTTAGGGTACCTCCCCGGCATTTGCCATTTATGAGGACTGAGAAAAACTTGGAAAAAAACCCGATTCAGGGAGAACGGTCCTGGCGGGATTCGAACCCCAGACCTCCCGCTCACGAGTCCGCGCCTTAACGACCTCGGCCACCCGTGGCGATAATGTAGTTTTGTGAGTAGGTTTTTGCCGTTTAGGAGGCCTGGATTCTGCAATATATTTACAGTATATATCCACTAGACTTTAGTGCACCCATGTTGTAGCTGCCAAATTTTTCTTAAAAGTACTATTGTTTTCAAAACGCGAAGAAGTTTCCAAATGGACCCAATGAAAAAAAAAAAAAAACTTAGAAAAATCTAACCTAAGCAAAAAACCCCATTGACGTTTCTAGTCTCATGAAGTTTTATTTTATTGAAGTCAATAGGCATAGTTCCATTTGAAAGAAATAACTTTATACTAGAAATGTACTTTCTAATAATTTCTGGAATTTTTATATAATCTACATTGATGAGTTCATGTCTGAACTTAATTTCTGTGAAAACAGAGTATCATTATCACCTTTGTTTCAGAAATATTCACGGTGGTAATTTAAGTGATTGTCCCTGTGCATATTTTGGTTAATCAATGTGCAATCTCTACTTTTTAACATGAATAATTACGCTATTTCTCCCTTAAATCTTCTCGTTACCTTTAACATTTATAAACTGGAATAATTATCACCAAAGCAATGTTAAATTTACCAATGTAAAATACTCACCACTGCTACGGCCTCTGATTCAATCATTTCTTCTGCAGACATAACGGTGAGATAGGATATATTGATGAGGGCATAACACAGAGTTACCAATGGGATGCCGATAATGATGGAACGCGGCAGGTTCCTGTAAAAGAGTCACGATATATCACAAATAACGTTTTGTGTGCTATTCACTCTTACATGACTGGGCCTCCATTTGCTTTTAGTTCGAGTTATTGGTAGAAGATGAGGCGCATTTCTGCATTACTGTCGTATTAATAAAGATTAGTTAATATGAAACGTGGAAAACAAAATTGCTTACTAAATGTGGTATATTTTCCCTTATAAACCTAATGGCGAACTTAAATACGAAAATATTTTCGCTTAATACTAAAGTGTATTAAACATGTTTTGTTAAAGCAATGGATTTTTGCGGGTGAAAGTTAGAAATCTGTGAGAAATCATGGCTATATTTCTAAGGGTGTTGATTTGTTTTATTTATGGACGCCCTTTAACGTCTCAGGTTATTTGCGTTCCCGTTCAATTCAGGGCGAAAAACTGACGATAAATTTTGCTCAAGGCCTCTTCTTTCAGGCTTAAGGTTCTTAAACCTACGACAGGGGACTCACGGCTTTACTTCCCTTCCGAAGGAAGCTATACTTAGGATTTTTACGTCCGAAAAAAAATCCATCGACCCTGGCCGGGATTGAACCCGCAATCTTGGGTTCAGAAAGCAAGTATGGTTACCGCTACACCACCAGGACCAACTTCTAAGAGTGAACATTATTATATCGGGTGAAATTTCCGTAAAATTTGAGAAAAAAATAAATAAAAGTAGAAAAGGAATCTATAGTTCTTCTATAGTTAAAGTTCAAATAACTTACATAATTATGCCGCCATAAACTCAAAAGAAAAAAAAAAGCCCCAGCAACTTATACAACATCTTTTGAGAATGTTCATAATTTACTCAATCTGCAAAATTAGTTATTTAAGATTTTCTAATGGGGGCTGTATCGTGTAAATTTGAATAGCACAGTACGGTGTATGTAAATATTTCAACATTAATATTTATTTTCTTTTAAATATTCATTAAAGCTGTAAATAGCTTTTTAATTCTCATTTTAATAACTACAGTTCTTACTCTTCCATCAAATAAGGAAGAGGTGTTTGGCTTAGAAGCCGGCAAGCAGATTATAATAACAAACAAAAAGGCCAGATAATTACATGTCACTATTTGAAGCGTACTTTATAGAGTAATTTTAAAAATTATACTATATTTAGACTAATTGGTGTTTATAAGTATAGTATTCTTTAGGCACCCTCTTTAAAGCATTGGCAAATATTTTTTCATAGCCCCGATAAGGGCATAGTATGGTTAACACTTTAGAAACATTATTCTAGAAATTTTCTCTAACAGTTTTGTTCACAATGTTTTATTTATAAAATATTATAAAGTACTTTTGTAACAAGTGTTAAATATTAAATTTTATTTTATGAGTAAAGATGTTTCCGAAACGAGTAATTCATTTAATCTCCTGTTTAATATTAACCCATTCCGACATTATTTTCAGCTGTTTGGATGCATTAAAGTGACAAATGATGTTAATCAATTGGTGCTTCTTTACAAGAAATTATTCTAAAAAAACTGCAATGCCTGCAGTGTTAATATCCGCTCTATTTCTCAAAAATTCCTAAATGTAACTTTTTAATAAAACAAGCACTCAAGTAATTTAATGTTCGATGCTCCTTAAGAAAACAGAGATATGATAAAATGTAACGCTTGCATAATTGGTCAATTGTTGAATGCTCTAAAATAGTTTACTTTTCACACCATATTTAAACAGCTACGGATACGCTATGGTTTTAATGTCTGGAATACTTTATTTTCTTTTTTTGGACTTTCACCATTAGTTTGTATATAATCAATTTATTTTCATAGTTTTAAAAAAGTAATATTAAAACATAAATATAAATTATGTATCCATTGCTTTACATTTAAAATAATTTATACATTATACTACTGAAATTTATAAAATTATATATTTTACTTAAAATATACATTTATATATTTAACTTGTCTATAACCTTTTCCATAACAGCTGTTGATAATTTACCTTAATGTATCATTTAATACACCAAGCTAACTTTAGTGCAATTTCGTAAATTGCTGAATATAATTTTGAATAATTTTGCATTTGAAAATAATTTTCTTATTTTTAAACTATCGTAACCTTAATTCTTCGGATATAATGATGAGATGCATTTAGCCCTTAAGTAATGAGAAATTGTTTTTGAGAAGGAAATATGGCTAGACTTTGAATTATAAGCCTCCGATTGTTACCAAATTTTTAAAAGTAATTTGAATATGAAATATATTAATTTAATTTCATTTTATCTTAACTCGGTAATTCATATCTTCATTGAAAACATTTACCTCAAAAATATATTTAGAAGCTGCTGTTTTAAAACATTGTTTTCAGAGTATTTGAGTTTATAATAAAATACATCTAAAATTGTATTAAACTTAAACAGAATTATTTATTGATATTTCAAAATATGTTATTTATATACTTAAATAAAGATAACAGTTTAAATTAAATTATTTATTCATTCATCCTCTGAGCTGCGCATTTTTATGTTTATTTACACATGAATTATATTGAAGTTCACTGTTTATTTCTGATTAAATGTTTTACATAAATGTAGAAACTGCATAGTTTTTTCCATTCCTTCTCCAAAAATTACGGGATAATCCGATTTAGACATTGCTGGCTTAAACAACTTCTCTTATCCACATATTAAGTTGACGAACCACATTACTATAAAATATTGCCGTTATGATTCTGCATGCCGACTTCTAGTTACTTGCGTTTGAGTAATACAAACCTGCGACGATCTTGAAAGTCTCGTCAAGTGCAGGCCCCTGAAGCAAGCAGCCGCGCGCAGCAGCCACGTCTATTGGGTTGCAGAACCCGAACCGCAACAGGGGCAACATGAATTGTACATGGGCAAAGGATTCCGTTTCAAACAAACACTCAATATTAACATTACGCGAAGAGGCTGAAGGCCAAAACAAATGAGCAAAAACTTCCAAATCACCAAAAGAAATCAAATTTACTCAACACAATCAATAAATCAGCAAAATATTTAGTGATAATTGTTTTTCATTCGTTACTAACAGACTTGCCCAAAAATATTAAGGGTAACTAACCGTGATTGATTTATGCCACATATTTCTAGATAAAATAAATACCTGGGACATGGATCTTGTATATGTTTCTTTACTTAATACAAAAAATGCCGAGGCACAGAGAAATATAGCTCTATGCTAGAATTATTTGAAAAATGCTATTATTCCGTATATTCGTTGAACACAACTTTATTCTCGTATAACATAACCTTTTGAAGCAAAAATATAAAAAGGTAACACCAATCTGATTATATAGCACTTTAAATTTATAAAAATACAAATAAAACACAAAACAAGTATTTTATATTCATTTAAATAAATTAAATGTGAACGAATCCCAAAACAAATTATTTAATTTCAGAAAAATAATTTTTGCATTACACTAGTTTATTAATAACTGGAAATATAAACTTAAGACATTAAGTTTATTAACGTTGTGAGTTATATATTTTCGTATCTGTAAACAATTTATATTTTCTGTATATATGACCCATTTAAGTACAATTTTAATCCTTCTGTGCTCATCAATAAACTTTAATGAGTAATACATAGTTTAGTTCCAAGTTGGGGATAATTCTTCCTCAAAGGAATTACTAAATTATGTGGAAACATAATGTAAACTAAAACACAGCATGCAGAGTTAAAAATCAAACAAAATTAAACACAGATATGAAACAAGAAGCTAAAAGGACACGTGTATTTGAAGAAGCTAAAAGGACAAGAGAATTTTATTGACATCGCTGAAGATTTAGAAATAAATGAAAAGGAGGATGTGAATGAAAAGAATGGCAATAAATATCGACCTTTTTAGAATCTTTAAGACCATTATATACAAGACATATAAAACATGGAATCTGAAAGTGTCCACCGAATCCTTTGAAGATCAACTGGGAGCTACTAATGCCGGTAAGCAGAAGTTAAAGTAATCTGAAGTGGTGTTGCGCTAACCACGTGATCATTGTATTATTAGCAGCAACAGGTTCGACAGAGATTGCTTTTCGAATCCGTTTTAATTACTATAATCATAATCATCATTAAATGATTAAAATGATCGTAATATATTTACCGATAGTGCCAAAATGTATACGCACTTTCAGTAGATATCTATTTAATATATTTCAAAGTTGGACCGAAAAATAACAGCAATGTGTAGTATTATGTTCTGTAAACAGATATGACTCACATACATTATGATAGCGTTGCTACGTCACAGGTAAATCAACAATGAAGAAATGAAGCCAAGATTATCGTATGATGTTTTGTAAACAGATGTGACTCACATTACGTTAGGCTAGCGTTGCTACAACAAAACGGGGCGAAGATTATCGTTTGAACAGTGGAAAGTCATTTTGAAGTGATATTGGAAAACCGAGAATTATGTTCAAAGGCAATGGAGACGTGTGTACAGAACAGAACCGCCAACGCGAGTAACAATTGCATGCATTCGAGACAAATTTGAGACTCCTGGTACCGTATGCGATGTTCACAAGGACAGATCTGGGAGACCTCGCACAGCAACAAGCTCCACGCATTGGATCCAAGGCAGTGGATAGGACGAAGAGGTCCGATTGAGTTTCCACCGCGTTCTCTGGATCTAACTCCATTGGACTTCTACCTATAGGGAACCCTTAAGGATGTTGTGTACCTTAGAAAACCAGGTACATTGGCAGCACTTCGGGAGGAAATTGAAACGGCATGTTCTGCAATCGCTGAGGACACTTTCGCAAACGTTGCTCAATCAGTAGTTCAACGTACTTAGAAGTGTATCGATGCCGATGGTGGACATTTTGATCAACTGTAAAAGTCTAAGATGATTAGTGCTGTTTGTGAATTCAGTGTTAACTCGGTTTTTTCTTTGCTTAAAGTGTGTATACATTTTTGGCACCCTCTGTATATCCTGTTTCACATATACTAAGATTTCATTCTACGTGTGCCTAAATATTCAAAAATGATTTTATAGCAACCTATGGAAAATAAGTGTGAGATTGTCCCAAGAATCCCATGGGCTACCATTAAAATTATTTTTATATACCATTTTTCAATTCCACAAAACACTGCAAATGCAGGGTAACTGTTGGAAATGAGGAGGGCTGGTGTGAGAGGGTGAGTAATGGAGGGAGTTTTCAAGTATTGGTTTAGGATACAACAGATGTCGGAAGCTTCTTTGTTAAAAGAATGTTTAACATTTCAGGAGTCTGGGGTAGAGAATTCCTATTGAGTAAACACAGATGGGGAAGAGCTAACATGTATGGTTAAATAGAAGTGATTTGTAGGGAGGTTTTAGGAAACAGATTAGATTAAGGTTTGAGAGTATGGAAGGACGAATGTTATTTCTATAGTGAGGATGAAGAGGTCAATAGTGTTCTATCAGAGGGTATTAAAAGAGATAATTACATTAGTAATGTAATAATAAGGGGATAGAGATGACGGTATGGTTTAGATTAGGAATCTGGAGCTTAAGAGCTTTTAAGAGTGATTGTGATTATGGAGTTTCCCTATATGTGGAAAATGTAGAACATATTTTGTTTTAATGCTAAGGAAATTACAGTAAAGAAAATGCTTGGTCACCAAAGACAAATTAGGAATCCTGGGTAATACTTATATAAAGTTAAGAACAAGTGAGAAGAGAGGGCGAGTTTCATTTTGTTTGCCTTGTGTAATTAGCTATCAGTGATATTGTGATTATATATAATAGATTAAAAGTTTAAATGTGTATGGCTGTAAGCTAGTTAGAGGCGCGAGCTCTACATGCGATAACATGTTTATTGCTAATTTTAAATGATTAATTGAAATGTGGTGCTAATTAGTATGTTAATGAAATTTTTTCCCCAGAGTGATTTAAAATATTGGTCTGAAACATAAACTGGATTAGAACCAGGTCATATTGCAATATTTGTGAATTTAGTGCTATTTAAATATAAATATAATTGTTCAACTATATTTTCTACTGGATTGAAATGGAAAAAATATTTCAAACTTATGTGGGTTTTGAATGTTGGAGAATATGTTTGAATTTAAAATTAACAGCAGTGTAATACGATTAAAACAGTTGCAAGGAATAGGGGTAATGAAATCATAAGCAGTGCTTTTACGGGGGTTTATCCTTTGCTTCATCCTTAACCAATTTCCAGTTAATATAAATTGTTTATTTCAGGCAAACAGAATGCCTGGAAGATACGAAGCAGGGTCAAAAAGTAACCTTAACTTAGAAACCAAAATTTAGAATAATGTAGTAGAGTGTTGTACTTTAAATATAAAAAGAATACCTATACCTTTCTGCTGAAGGAACAAGCGCGCGCGGCATCTTGGGAAACGTGACGTCAGCAACCATAACAAGATGGCAGCCCCCTTGGAAAAATGCACGAGCGGGGAGCAGCAAGCAATTATCCGTTTTGGGGTGAGAATCCAACAGAGAATGAAGAAGCCATTTGGAAATTTCAGCAGGTTTTTGAGTGGTACGGAACGTTTAAAAGTAAAGTGTCAACTGTGAGTGATGTAACTTGCTATAGTCGACCCCATACTGCAATTACGCCAGATACGATCTCTGCATAAGTGATAACGGGACAATCGGTGGGTAACAATCAATGAGGTAGCTGTAAAATTGAAGACCAGTCATGGCTCTGAGCACCACAATATTCACGGCGTTCTTCAGCACCACAAAGTCTCCGCTAGGTGAATAACAATGCAACTTACCCATAAGCTGAAAGAACATCATGTGTTTGTGAAACACTGTTACGATGTCATGAAGTCGAAGATGATTTCATAAAGCCTATAGTTACCGTTAATGAATGCTGGGTCCACTAATTCTCGCCAGATTTGTTGATTTGGTTTATTTATGGACGCTCTTTAACAGCTCAGGTCATCAGCGACCCATTCAAATCAGGGCGTGAAAAAGCCGACAAATTTTGCTCAGAGGCCTCTCTTTCAGGCTTGAGATTCTTTTTCGTGCCGTAAATGTACGACACGGCTTTATTTCCCTTCCGAAGGAAGTCATACTTAGGATTTTTACGTCTGAAAATATCCATCGATCCTGGCCTGGTTGAACCCGCGATCTTGGGTTTAGAAGGCAAGTATAGTTACCACTACACCATCAGGACCGACTTTCCGCCAGAGACTAAGCGAGCCAGCAAAGAGTCTGGCATTAATCGTCACCATAACCTAAAAAGTTCCATACGGCTGTATCAGTCGATAAAGTGGTGCTCAAGCTCTTTTGGGACTCTAAGGTTCAACATGTTCACAGGACGCAATAGTCCTATTGTGATCTGGTTGAAAACCTTTGAAACCTGCAATGGTCGAAACGTCGAGATTTGCTCATAACTGATGTACTCTTACGCACGATATTGATAGATCTCGTACAGCTCATGCAAAGACCAAAATATTGCAGATTTTCATCCTGCTTGTTCACCGAACTTGGCACCTTCCGATTATCATGTCTTTGGGCCACTCAAAGAGGCACTAGGTGCAAGAAATTCCGCACTGACGACGAGATGAAAGACACGGTGCATGGGTGGTTCCGCAGTCAGTCACAAACATTTATTTATCGTGCAATCCAGGCATTAGAAACGCTGGAACACCTGCATTGAATGTGGAGGACACTCAGCCTCGTATAAACACCGCACGTGCAATTCTAATTTTGTGTATGTTGATTACTTTGCGTTAATGTTGTAAAGCGTAACAATATACTCCCTTGGAACTAAACTTTACTAGAGGGAGACTGTATGAAGTTTCGACTTTAATGTAATACAATGGCAAGAAGAAGTCAAAATGTGCAGAAAAGAAAAGGGAAAGAGCTTTGGAGAAAGATAATGGCCAAAGAGTGGAATATAAGTAACAGGAACACCTGTGAGATTGAACAAACCTCTGGTAGTGCATAGTTTGATTTTATGGTTCTCTTCAGTTATACCACCACTGGTGGCCGAGGTTGTTAAGGCGCGGACTCGTGAATGGGAGGTCTGGAGTTCGAATCCCGCCAGGACCGTTCTCTCTGACTCGGGTTTTTTACAGGTTTTCCTCAGTCCTCATAACTGGCAAATGCCGGGGAGGTACCCTAAACTTAGGCCTGGAACGCTTCCTTCCTTAAAAAAAATATCCTTTCCCAATATATCATTTCATCTCATGTGTTCACCGCCTGTGGTGCCTCAGTAGTAAAAACGGGCGTTAAACACTACTCAATTTTTTTTTCAGTTATGCGCATGTGCGGACTTTTGCCATGAGAGCGAGTGTATGCGCCACATGAAGATCGATGAGTGATGTGCACAGTGAAAGGTCCAGAGGTCTGCCGAACTTATGACATTCGGTGTGTTTAGTGCTACTTCACACAGTGAGCTATACTTTCATTGTCACCCTGGACTCATCTTATGCGCATGAGCACAACTAAACCAATCAGAGCATACAGGAATATATAGAGAGAAGAGGGGTCGCTTTAAACAAATATGTATTATACTCATAGGAACAGGTTAACAAGATAAAACACATCTTATTTGCTTTCACCTAAACATAAAATAAAGATTCCGTTCAGTTCGTTAAAATAACACACCAAATGTTGTGTGTCTGTTTCCTTCAAGCAGTCCGTATCCTTTCCACATTCTACGCAATTCATATTGCTGCCAGTACTTTCAAAGTTTCGAAACAAACTAAGATGTGACAAAGTAGAGGGAAATGTTGCAACAAGGCCTAGAACTCCATGTGGAGTTGATGTACAACTGCCAAAAACGAATCCTAGCAAATGATTGAACAAGAAACGTTATTTATTGGAGGGAAATTCCACAGTATCCTTCTTGTGTTCTCTTAAATGGCTATCCTTTATTAACAAATACTTGCCATATGTTAACCTATTCTCTGTTCCTATAGTAAACACAACCAGAGAGTGATAACTTGGATAATAAAGAGATATGAGTAAATATAATGCATACAAACACATTCTAAGAATAGTGAACAGAGTAAATTTTAGTTGAATTTTTAAATTAAATCAAATAAATGGTTATTTAGCTAAGAAAAACATGAAAAATACCGAAGCAAATAATCTGGGACTAAGATGAAATGGAAATCAATATTTTGTTAGTTGTGAATTATTTTATTTCAGAATAAACTTATTGATGTTTGATTTTACAGTTTATTAAAATTTGGACATGCTTATTTATAGTTCAACGTATTACATTGTATAGACGGGGGCTAGAAGTCATTTAATTTTCAAATTTTACTTAAATTTTTCAGGAGATAAAAGGGAATTAACCATAAAAAATCCACTATTTTCGTAATATACATAAATTGAGTTCAGATGAACACTATCTTATTAATTACACTCTACTACTTTGTAAGCATAATCAAATTGCATCAAATAGGGTTTTCTTGCTCAAAAAATTTACACTGCTGAACAGAAAGTCTGAGATTCGAAAATAACGTTAGAAGACATCGCACTTGCACAGAATACTTAAATCATTTATGTGTATTTTATCAAGATACGAGGGTCATTTCAAAAGAAATGCACACTAAATTTTTACACGTATTTGTATTGTCTTAAGCAAAGTAATACAGTCTTTTCATACAGGCTCTCTGAAGTGACAGCCTCTCGATTTCGGAAGATTCACAGTTCCGAGCTTTGGTCAGCTGTCGCAGTGCTGCACAACTGCTGCAGAAGAAACCCACTGGCTACGAGGAACAAGTCAAAGGCATGAGAAATCAGCGATTACCTTTCCTATATCACACAACAGCAGAGGGCAAGACAAATATGCAGGTTGTTGTGTATTTTTCAGCGCACGGGAATCGTCTGTTGTCACATTTGCTCTATATGGTGCTCTGATAAGACGATACCAATGTGATCATCTGCAAATTTTATCATTTGATTATCTTTGACTAAGTTCGTTGAACTTTTGAGTCGTTAGGCATTCTAAGCCCATGCATAGTAACAGAATAAAAAGTTAACTTCAACACCACATGTTTCTATGACTCACAGACCTGATGCCTGTATGTGTACCGTTTGTAATACTTTAGAGACTAGGAGCTAATAAATTCACCTGCAGCTTCTCACTGACTGGAACAATAAGATCTCTTTCTTCGTGGATTGTCACGTGGTATATTTCTTTCGAAATGATCCTCATATATGGCACTAAATTGTGTAAAAAGTCAGTTTAAAACATAATTATTTTATACGCCATGATTTTGATTGCAACATGGTATAAGCAACATATTTCAGAAACTTCTTTTGTAACTTCCGTAACACTCTACAAAGTAGTTACATAAATTACACTGGTCTACAGAAAAAAAAATCCCACCTGGATGCATGTTTCAGTTTTACTCTATCGGGCTAGGTTTTTAAACAAAATCACATCAAATTTAATAATGCATTTATATTTTGATGAAATATTAAATTTTAATACACATAGCTAGAACAAAACTGTTTTTGTTGATTTCATTTTAACTTCAATATTAATGAATATATTGAAAAACGAGAGCTATGTGTCAATTATGAATTTCGAAACAAATTTCATTATTAGTGAGAAAAAAACTTAATTTTTTTTCCAAAACTGTGATATGTCCTTCACTAGTGTACCTTTTCAAACACTAACAGTAATCAGCCATCATTAACACACCCCAATGACATTGATAGTGGTTTCCATTGTTTTAATGTCTTCATGAAACCGCTCACTTTGTTCTTCACTTATTGCACCAAGATTCACAGGGAAGTGATCAATATGGCTGTTGAGAAAATGCACTTTAGCACTCATTCTACACTCTAGATTTCTAAAATGTAACATTTCTGCCACAATTTCTTTATAATTATCGGATTTCTTTTGCCAAGAAAGTTTTCTACAACCTTTTTGTATGTCAACCATGCTGTCTTCTCTTACTCGGACATTGACTGAGGAAAGATCTCATCCTGCATAAGCTGACGAATCTGATGTGCGTCGAAAATACCTACTGTTATCTTAGTTTCAGTTTTCTGTGGGAACTTTGTAACAAGAAAGTTGAAACAATTACTATCCTTATTCAGAGCAATAGCAAATTGCGTCATCAGGTCTAAATTAATATGGAGTGGTGGAAGGACATCAGAAGGGGAAACCAATGGTTCAAACTTCACATTTTTTTTCTCTCCAGGAGCTAAATTGTTCCTTTTATGGCCAAATTTTTCTGGTCCAATGCTCTCATTTAGTCTTACTGTGCCATTCACAAAGTGAACATTTTGTTATCTTGTTTAAACCTTTCAGAATATTTATTTTATGTATCTGCTCAATGAACAAATAATCAAAAAATTAGTTTCTATAATACCGATTTATGAAAAACTTTAGCCCGATGAGACGAAACTAAGGCCTGTTTGAGAGATTCCATGTGCTAAGGAATCACCAAATATGAACAGGTTTCATTCAGCAAAAATTGTGTAGACCAGTGTTGTTATGTATTTCAGGTTTTCTTACCATTCAAGATTCTTTCTTTACCAGGCATCTCATTGGTAGACATAATCTGTAATTTCAAGCATTACCTTGTATATTTTACTACAGATGCACTATATTTTCAGTGCATGCTACAGTTGTGCATAATAAAACATTGATAACAAATCTGCTTACGCTGAAAATTATAAATAAGTAAAACCATTTCTGTTATACATTTTTATAAAAACTCAGAACTTCTGCCAGCAGTGTACATAAACAATGGATTCACGGTGAGATACCCTTAAAGTTTCACAGGGCATAATGGTACAGACAAAACAATCGAATGACCATCACGGAAAGAAACAGAACAAAATGGTGAAACAATATTTGAATGTACTACTCCCATATTGGATTTAATTAAGTATAAACTTAAGAATTACTTTCATTGAAATAGTTTCGAAAGAACAAATATATTTTGGTACTTACACGGAGGGGTTTTTGATCTCTTCTGTGACGTAGTTGAGGTTGTTCCAGCCGTCATATGCCCAGAGACCTGTATAGAAGGCTGTGGCTATGTCCCCCAGTGAAACGGAAATGGAGCTGCGGAACGGGTTCTCCAAGTGTTGTGCATTTCCTGAGAAGCAGAACAGTTTGGTAAGAAGCAAGTGCCTTGAGTTCAGTAATTAGTTTCTAGAAAGTAAGCTTGGCAGAAGAAAAATTGAGTTCTATTTGGTGACAGAGTAGATCATATATTAATTATTTTCAAGACACAAAAATACTTATGTAATGTATACAAGATAGACAATGTTTTCAAACATTCAATTTTAGGTTAATGCTGGAAATGTTGATCACTTGAGTTACTCAGAGCTGTGCTAAATGAAAAAACAGATGCATACAATTATGATGCCACTCTGAGGAAGAATGAGGCTACATTTAACACAATAAAATAAATAAACAAATAAATAATGGAGCTCTACTACGGGAAAATGCACGTTGAGAAAAAAGTTTCGTTCCAAATGTCTGAAGCTACCAATATTCCAAAATAACAGTCGCTTTCTTCAACGGCATTATTAGCTTTAGAAACGAAAGTGAAGAACCAGGTAAGCACAGAGCAGGTAAAACGTCGTTGAACGTTGAATAAAGTGTTATTGTTAATTATTTGGCTGTTCAGAACATGCATTACACAAATGCAGTGACCATTTCAAGAAGATGAAGGTTTGTTGACATATGAGAGTAGGTCCATAAGTTTCCGGCCTCGCCGATGATTATAGGCCTCACAAAATCCTTGTCTGGTGTCTTGCAATTGTGCCTTTTGCTCCGCTATGTTCAGTTGTTCAGATATAGCTGCATACAGAAGCTATGGTAGAAGATTGTGACATGTTCAAAATGGAGTTTCGAGCTGTTGTTAAGTTCTTCACAAAAGAAACACTCTAAATGAAATTAAACAGCGATTGGACGGTATATATGGGGAAGTATCCCCCCTCATATTCTACCGTAAAAGAATGAGCCAAACTTTTTTGAATGGGTCGAGAAAGCATTGAAGACGAAGAATGTGCAGGTCGGCACTTGAAGATGCTCACTCCTGAAAACTTCTCTCTTGTGGAAGGAGAAATTATGGAAGACCGGCGGCTCAAAGTTACAAAATTAGCAGCAAGGTTGGGATTTTCTAAAACAACAATCCTTCGAATAATTCATGAACATTTAAACATGAATAAGGTTAGTACAAGATGGGTGCCTAGACTTCTTTCCTCAGTCCAAAAGCAGTAACGATATAACAGCAGTTCGACATTTATGGAGATCTTCCGTGGATACGAGAGAGATGTTCTGCAAATCATAGTTACAGGAGATGAAACTATGGTCTTCTACTATGATCCCTTGTACAAAAGAGAATCAATGAAGTGGCGTAAACCTGGCAAAGCACCGCCTCTAAAGCCCAAGGTCTTTCAGTCAACCAAGAAGATCATGACCACAATCTTTTGGGACAGTGAAGGAATATTCTTCATTGACTTCAAGGAGAGGAACACCACAGTAAATGGGGAGTACCATACTGGCCCACTGCACAGACTACGTGCTTCCACCACAGAGAAAAGGAGAGGAAAGCTGAGTGGTGGTATGCGCCTTCTTCACGACAACGCGCCTGTGCAGACAGCTCTTGTTGCAAAGGAAGCTGTGAAGAAATGTGGCTTCAAGGAGATCGACCATCCACCCTACAACCCAGATCTAGCTCCCAAAAGACTATTTCCTCTTCTCAAAGCTCAAGAAGGACCTTCTAGGAAGAAAATTTATGTGTGATAAGAAGTGATGGATGCGGTTTATGCCCATTTTGCAGACAAGACTTTTGACTATTTCTTGGGGGGATTGGAATGTTAATTCAAAGATGTGAATGAGAAGTGTATTGCAATAACGGGTAACTACATTGAAAAGTGAAATATAGTTTTTGTCTTTATCATACATAGAAAATGGTTAGGCCGGAAACTTGTAAACCTACCCTCGTACATCGGAATACTGCTGTGCAGTTTACTTGGGCGTAAGTTTACTTGAGCGTAATATTGAACCAATGGGAGCAATGAGGAATATTAGATATGGTCAGCGGTGATCCATTTCTGATCATCTGCTTCACACCAATATGTTGTAAAGAGGGATCTCATATTTTTGAGAATAGTGCTAATACCATCTACAATATTTTTAATCAATATTCTCTGTAAGTAAGTGTTTCTAAAGAAATGTGATTTTTATCTGGGACATAGATAGTATTAAGTAATATGACAATAACCATAATTTCTAGCTTTTAGATTGACTAGCCCTGATATCCAAGCAAAAGCTGATCAGGGTACATTTTTGGTAAGCCCGAACTGTTTGTAGTAACGGTGCTATCCTGAGCCTGCTCTCTATTACTGGCCTCTGTCTCTTAAGTACGAAAAAGGAGTATATATTGGAGCGAATAACTGTGTTGATGGGGAGCATTTGAAGAACTAAAATTTAGTTAAATTAGCTTTTCCTTATTTGCAGTGGCGCGTATTTAGGAGAAGCACTGCTTCACAATTAATTTAATTTTATTGTAATAATCTATTTAATAAATAGCATTTAATAATTACAGTCAATCTTTCTTTATGACACAATATATTTGTAAATAAAAGGCGTTGCATTGCGTTACACGAAATGATATAAAGCAGTCAAAACAATATTGACATTACATTGATTTAAGCCATGTACGAGGCTAGTCCATAAATTTACGGCCTAACCATTTTCTAGGTATGATAAAGCCATAACTATATTTCACTTTTCAATGCAGTGACGCTTTATTGCAATACACTTCTCACAGCTTTGAATTAACATTTCAAACCCCCCCCCCCCAAAAATAGCCAGAAGTTTTGTCTGCAAAATGGGCATAAACAGCATTCATCACTTCTTCGTCACACTTAAATTTCCTTCCTCGAAGGTCCTTCTTGAGTGTTGAGAAGAGGAAATAGTCACTGGGAGCTAGATCCGGGCTGTAGGGTGAATGGTCGATTTCCTTGAAGTCACATTACTTCACATCTTCCTTTGCAACAAGAGCTGTGTGCACAGGCGAGTTGTGGTGAAGAAGGCGCACACCACCACTCAGTTTTCCTCGTCTTTTCTCTTTGATGGAAGTACGTAGTCTGTGCAGTAGACCAATATAGTACTCCCCATTTACTATGTGTTCCTCTCCTTGAAGTCAATAAAGAGTATTCCTTCACAGTCCCAAAAGATTATGGCCATGATCTTCTTGGTTGACTGAGTGACGACCTTTAGAAGCGCTGCTTCGCCAGGTTTACGCCACACACTTGATTGCCTTTTGGACAAGGGATCATAGTAGAGGACCATAGTTTCATTTGCTGTAACAATGGTTTTCAGAACTTCTCTCTCGTTGCCACGGCAGAGCTCCAAAAAGTACCTGACAACAGATGACTCGTTGCTGCTGTTGGACTAAGGAAAGAAGTATATGCACACATCTTGCACTAACCTTATTCATGTTTAAATGCTCATGAATAATTCGAAGAACTGTTATTTTAGAAAGGTCCAACCTTGCTGCTATTTCTGTAACTTTGAGCTGCTGGTCCTCCATAATTTCTCCTGCCACAAGAGCGATGTTTTCAGGAGTGAGCACCTCTAAGGGCCGACCTGGAGGCTCTTCGTGTTCGATGCTTTTTCGACCCATTCGAAAAAGATTGCTCATTCTTTTACGGTAAAATATGAGGGGGATGCTTCCCCACATACACCGTCCAATTGCTGTTTAATTTCATTTGGAGCAAATCCTTCTTTTGTGAAGAAGTTAATAACAGCTTGATACTCTATTTTGAACATGTCACAATCTTCTACACATAGCCTTCTTTGTGTAACTATATCTGAACAACTGAACACAGCTGAGGGGAAGTTACAACTGCAATTATTTACTTAACAGATAAGGTATAACACAAGATAAGAATTTTATAAAAATGATAATACTAATCGGCTAGGCCAGAAATTTATGGGTCTACCCTCGTATGTAGCAGTACACGTGTCATTGAAGTCGGGAGAATCCTATTCATTTTAAAAGAAAAACCGAAACTTGCTTCGGATGAATAACACGCTGCTAAGAAGCTCATAAATGGTTATTGACAATCAAATCGACGGTATCGGACTTTATTCTTACTATATAAAATATTACGTTACAATTTTCAGTTTTCGTGTTTCTTAATTATTGGTTAAGATTAAGGCATATCTTACATTATATGAGGTTCTTATATAGTGCATGTACTTCAGAACATGGAACAAGTTAAGATGTACAATGTTATGTTACATTAATGATGTTTATATGGACATATAAAACTGTTTTAAACTATAAAAGCATAACAAAATGGGAGTATATTGTCATATGCTATGCAGTAATGTTTTGCCATATTAGATACGTTGTTTTAAGATTGAACACTTTAGAATTTTATAAATTTTCATCTGTGAATTCGCCAACTGAATAATAAGTCTAGTTGCATAGGCATGCTGTAAGAGCAGATTTAAATATTTCTCTATTATCGACTATAATATTTTGAGGTCAACAGGGCAGAGTTTTATATTCTAGTGCATTCATAAAAACTATTTTAATAAGATATATATTACATGTTTGTCTAGTATTTATTTTATATATTTGCATATTTTTAAAGAAATTGTCTTAATGTAAAGATTTATAAAAGCATTTTTATACACACAAGGAAGTGTTAAACATTTTGGTTTTCTAAATAGATTTCTACATGGTTTTCTATCATTCACACAGATTATTTCTTTTTATAATAGAAAATGGGGTTGATTATGAGCATAAGAGAATATCCCGACTTTAGCAACAATGTCGATATGTATAATAAAAATAATATTTTCCAAAGCATTTTCAACTTGTTCTTTCTCAGAACAGTTAGTGGCTAGTAGTATGAAAGGCGTTGCTGATCCTTAGATATTCATGCACCATATATTTGGCAAGAATTATTTATAAAAATGAATATAAAACATAGCAGGGGTAAATTTTTCTTAAAAATAAAATTACTTTCAGGCGTTTCAATAGCAATATCAATAACGGGCTAGAAAGATATATGGACAAATGTTAAAGTAAAAATGGAGACAATAATTGACAAACTAAGCAACTTTTTAATCTCAGTCAGCATTCCGGATAACCTTTGTAATGCTTGAACATCAGTAATAAAAACTTTATTGAATTTGTTTTAAGACTTAATATCCATTTGACGTAAACATATCACACTAACAAAAGTACTTCCCACTAATCTAATTATCAATCAATAATACATTATAAATCATACCAATATTTACTATAATAATATATATTCGAAGCATACCATATCATACTAATACATTGCCCAACGTTGAAGGCCGTGAAAACATTGTTAACAATATAATTCTAATAATCGTCTTAAAGTTTAAAACGTAGTGTATATTATGCTTCTTATCAAGACTGTTGCTTCACCAAAGGTACCCGTATGTTCTATGTGCTTTACTTAATATTCCACTACAAGAATGCTACGCCAAATGCGCTCATTCCCAGCTGTTTCCCCCACTAAATTTCCCTCCAGGCAGCGCCATCAGCAGCCATTTTGTTCTAGTCAAAAGAGCTCACTTCTCTCTCCGGGATATAGCGCCCCCTCCTGGTATCGATCGGCAAAATACTGCGACGTCATCAGAGAGCCCGCCAACCTCCCATTCATCATAGCTGCTCGGAGCTCTGAGAGCTGCTACAATGAAAGAGGTGGAAGACTGGCATGTTGTTACTTTCGGAAGTCATAAAATCTGAAACAAACAACTGCTTCAGTCTAGCGAAGCCATTTTATGAAGCAGATAAGAGTCCGAGTGTATGTTGAATAATCACGCCTCACCCCATAAACTACAATAATTGCAAACAATTGAATGAAGCAATGTTGCAAATGCATTTTCACGTTTAAGTAATGTGCAACTTGCAATGTCACACGTAGGTACTACACTAAACCTCAGGTCGCTATTGACCATTTTGCATATTGTTGCGTTACTTGTTGAATTTCCAAGGTTTCGGCGTACCTGCCATAGACTATCCCGAGATTATGTTTAAACCTTTTTATAATTAATTTACAGGATTACTTTTTTGCGCCATTTTATGTAGGAGGATAGGTCCATAAGTTTGCGACCTCGCCGACAAGGATTATCGCCTTCACAAAACCCTTATCTGGTGTCATGCCTTATCTGTTAAGTAAATAATTGCAGCTTTTTTTATTGATTTGTTTGTTTAAGGACGCTCTTTAACATCTCAGGTCATCAGCGTTCCATTCTATTTAGGGCGTGAAACGGTCGACAAATTTTGCTCAGAGGCCTCTTCTTTCAGGTTTGAGGTTCTTTATCGTGCCGCAAATGTACGACACGGTACCCACGGCTTTACTTCCCTTCCGCAGGAAGCCATACTTACGATTTTTACGCCCGAAAAAAATCCATCGATACTGGCCGGGTTCGAACCCGCGACCTTGGGTTTAGAAGGCAAGTATGGTTACCACTACACCACCAGGATCGACTAATTGCAGCTGTAGCTTCTACTCCACTATATTCAGTTCATATATAGCTGCATAAAGATGGCTATGCATACAAGATTGTAACACGTTCAAAATGGTGTGTCGAGCAGTTATTAAGTTTTTCACAAAAGAAGGAGTTATTCCAAATGAAATTATACATCGGTTGAACGGTGTATATGGGGAAGCATCCCCCTCATATTCTACCGTAAAAGAATGGGCCAAACTTTTTGGAAATGGTCGAGAAAGCATTGAAGACGAAGAGCGTGCAGGTCGGCCTTGGGGGTGCTCACTCCTGAAAACATCGCTCTTGTGGAAGGAGAAATTAGGAAGACCGGTGGCTAAAAGTTATAGAAATAGCTGCAAGGTTGGGCCTTTCTAAAACTACAGTCCTTCAAATTATTTATGAACATTTAAACATGAATAAGGATAGTGCAAGATGGCTGCCTAGACTTCTTTCCTCAGTCCAAAAGCAGCAACGAGTCATCTGTTGTCAACAATTTTTGGAGCTCTGCCATGGCCACGAAAGAGAAGTTCTGCAAACCATTGTTACAGGAGATGAAACTATGATCCTCTACTATGGTCTCTTGTCCAATGAAGTGTCGCAAACCTGGCGAAGCACCGCCTCTGAAGGCCAAGGTACTCAGTGAATGAATATTCTACATTGACTTCAAGGAGAGGAACCCCACAGTATTAGCAACAGTTCAAATCCTACTTTATCAACTGCAGTCATTGCAACCCAAAACTTGTTGCTTGAAGCATTGTCTTGAAGAAAGACCATACTTCCCTCAATTCACCGTCATGTTTCTCCTTGATTGCATCTGGAAATTTTAAAATTTAGTTTGCACAATACTGTCCAGTTATTGTGGTTCCTTTCTGCAAATAACCAACCAGAATAACACCTTGTGTATCCTTGAATTAAGAGTCATGCATTTCTTATACACCCAGAAGAAAAGTCCCACCACACAGTTTCTGGGGCTGAATAAACATACGGACAACATTTGTCCCATAAATGCATACGATGAAAATCCATTACCTACCTTGGATTTTAACTGGAGTCCCACAGTAGCAATAGTGCCCTCTCGATTCCTCCTTCTGCTTTGCTTGTATTTTTAAGACAAGGAGAGACAAGACACAGTACTGATCTATTTGTTTACTAAATGCGTACCAGCATTGAGTGTTGCATTGCAGACTAGTTCTTGCTTTTGAACAGCTACCATCAACACATTTGTTTGGTTTCCCTATCTCTGACAGATTGCTCAAGCAACAGATTGTTGCTTCGTGGTTACGGCGGTCTTGCAAAGTCTCCTCTACTCAGCACTTAATCTGAGGCTGCAAACCATCTATTGGGAGATTTTATGTTCTTAATTTATCAATTGGTTCAAAAAGCTATTTTCCGATCTTGCATACATTGAATGAGATACCTGCTTCTTCAAATACTGTAGTCAACAATCATAGTTTAAAGGTCTTAGAAGTATCGTTTCGCAATTTTTCCTCTTTTAGAAATTTACGCCCGTACTGTGTCACGCATCTGTGTTGAGATTAAAAGATCTGACTTTGGCAGTGTCCGGTGTTTGTGTCATAAAGGCTTCCCTAAGAGAGTTACACATTTTGACAAGGGCGTTATAAAAGGACTGTTTGGGGAAGTTACGACGAAGTTGAATTTCCAACAATAGAAAATTACCAAAGTTTAAAAACCAATATTTATTACAAAGGCTCTAATTCTTCTACCTGTAGAATATTGCATAGTTTAGGCTTCAAACACAGAAAGATGGACGTAAATTCTCAATGGAGTGACATTATGACAGCACGGTTAAAATTTCTGCATACAATGCATGAAACTTGGGTTAATTAAAACCACACTCAAAAATCCATTTTTTTTTCTAACTAATCACACGAAAGCTAAGAAACTTGTGTAACTTCTCGACGTAATCTCCCTGAAGCCGTAGACTTTTTCCCCAATGTCGACGTTGTGACTCCATGGCTGCTGCGAACGCTTCTGTAATAGTCTGTTTTCACCACTGGAAATTCTGAGTAAATCTGAGTGCCTCCATTGAGCAGACTGGCGCTTCATTTCAGGATTTAAAAACGGCGTCCATCCATTGTCACAATCGATGAAAAGAACGTCATTGCATCGTCACGCGTAAACACTGCCTGACAACATGTAACGCGCGCAGCCTTGTGGTCGTCCGTCAGCATTCGTGACACCCTCCTGGAAGACACTTTTCGCTTTTTCAGGTCTTCATGCAAGATGTGTGCACAGATCCACGAAAATGCCAACTTTGGAGGCAAAGTGTTCCACACTCATTCGGCGATCCTCCAAAACTTTCTCCACTCGCTCGATCATGTCGTCAGACCGGCTTATGCAAGGCCGATTGCCTTAGTTTGTTGTCACAGGACGATCTGCCTTCCTTGAACTGGCGCACATTAGACAGATCCATAACACCATCACCATACGTTTCACTCAACTGGCAATGAATTTCAAACGGTGCAAATGGATAAAACGAATGATTATACGCTATTATTGTAATGAAAACGTCGCCATTTTGAAGTATCAAAAACAGTCCTCACTCTCGCCGCTGCTACTAGAGTTCTGTATGCCATAAAATGCTGCCATCTCTGTCACGCATTGGCAATAAGTGCTCGCGTATTTTTAAACAAACTGCGTGTTTCTATCTTTTGCAGTCCTGAGAAAAAAAAAAAATTGGAGGTTTTATAACTTGAATGCACCTCATAGAAGAGGGAAGTACAGTAATGATGAATAATGCTCCTTATCACCCGATCACCATAAACAAATTCCAAATACATCAAATATAAAATACGATATCATTCAATAGGTGCAAATAAAGGGATTCAGTTTTCGGCAAAAGAAACAAAAAATGAACTTTTGTATCATATTTTACCGTTCAGAATGTGTGATCTCAAATAAAGTGGGGCGGGGGGTTGCAATAAAAATAGAACATTTAATCGAAAGACTCGTTAATGAAAAAGTAGACAACGTGACAGAAGGATTGAGAATCCTACGTTCGACATGCTGAAAAATTACACGAGGAAGTCTTTAGGGGAGAAATAGGACGTGACGAAATGTTACAAACCACAATGATACATTTAGACGATGATAATGGTGGTAATAGGAACACCGAGCTTCTAGCACTTCCACTGAATTAAATATCAGGTAAACAATATGATAGCGCATGTATTTTTAGGAAACTGTAGCTACTTTAGCAGACATGACGCTGCCTGCATAAGTACGACAGAGAGGGCGATAGAAGTAGGGAGGGAAACAAATGCTAGCGGCAACTCTGCGTAAGCATTTACGTTCCATTGGCTGCAGGCTAATCCCTTTCCCATTTGAAAAACACTATAGTAGCGTATTTCCAAATGACCCTCTGAACACAGCACGCGACTAAGAAATAGGCTCAATGTTCCTTGCTAAGGCTATGTATGCTACTGCGCATGCGTAAACTCGCCGAGTATACAATACTGTGCATTTGTCACACAACTACTGTAACAATCTAGGATTCCTATTTTTTCAAGATAACATCTTAGATATGACCGTATTAGGAAGGGATGGCTTGTGTAAATAACAGACAATTGAATACTGCTAAAGCGTATTCTCCATCCTGCAAATATAGCGAAAGTTTTAGCAAGTCAACAAAGACTTCTACAAGATTGGGATAAAAAGTGTAATAGGCCAACAAACGTTTTAATGTCATTAATATGTATGTCTGCTCTACAAAGGAGAACAAATTTAGGGATAAAAGGGGGGAAAAATACATAATGTGTATACTAAAAATAAAAGAACAGCATTAGGAGAGGGAAAGGACACTCATAAAAGATTGCACCTTAATTAAATATCTGGTGTGTTCTGCAAGTACCAGGTGTGAAATTTAGGCAAAGTGTGTCAAATTTGTTTTAATTTATTAATGGAAAATGGTCAAATTAGCATTAATCACAGACAGTTGGTATTAATATCAAGCAAGGTTTTTTATTTCTTTTAAAACATACAAAGTTTTCTTTGGTACCTTTGGTATCAAGCTGTACATGAGGTAAACCAAAAAAGAAATAAATTAAGTACTACAGCTTTCGCAAACTCGCTTTAAAATCTGGAAACATTATACAGACATCTTTTAAATTCGTAAATTGTTTCAATAAAGCTTTTAGTTGTGCAGCTATTAAGCTAGAATAGGAGCAGAGATAAATGCTTATGGCATGTCGAACTGTTATCATTTTATAAAATCGCTACGTGTATTGGAAGTCTGTCCGCAGCGTTATTATGCTAAAAGTTGAGGATAAAAGAAAGGTGCAATTGCTCTGCAAACAAACTTAAAAGCATTGTGACGTCACAGTTCCAACCTTTCTCTCCAGATAAGCTTCTTTCGGCAACTGTTGAGAGCAGGCACCCGGGTTGGAAAATCCATATCGTTATAGAACAGGTGAATAAGGTTTTAATACAGCTGAGAGAAGGTCTTGAAATTCCAATAACGACGCTCTGTGGAACAGCGAGCTCAATATCAAAAGGTTACAGCTGGAAAGGGAAAAGTCAAGAGCAGGAATTTTGTTGTCTGCAGCTTTTTTCTTCCGCAGAATGTTATCGTGTTGGAAAGGATGATACTGCAAAGTCATCTTAACTTTGAGGGAACAAATTCCGTTGCATATGCTATTTCTTTTCCAATATCACAACTTCTGTTTGCTTAGGTTATTGTTTTGTTCATATGTTCCACTTTTGTTTACTCGACTTCTGTTAGCAGTTTGGAAGAAAATGCAATGTTGTACTCATCATCGCTTACATTCCTATCTACGTTGAACCAGTTTTGTTCATCTTCAACAGAAATGTTGAGGAACTGTTAGGAAGCTCTTGTTCTGACTTTAGAACAATAAGATGTAAATGTTAATGTGGGCAAAGTTTTATCAACATATGAAAAGGATGAAGGTTTGCAATTAGCAAGTTAGAATTGCTATATTGAAATCTTTGCTAAATAATGCATTTTATGAACAAGCCGAGGGTGTGAAAAAAACGTATACACTTTCACAGTAGATATCTATTTAATACGAGGGCTGATCAACAAAGACTGAGATTGATTTTTTTCCTGTAACTTCCGTGATAGTTTCGTATCTGTAACATAAATATTTGAAAAGAGTGGGTTTTTATGTATAATGTTGGTAGGCGGCAGCACTCTCGTATTGGTAGATTGGTAGTAATGCTTTATTTTGTAGACCCTACGTGCATTTCGCATACCAGACAATGGAGGTGACGCGAGAGGAGCAGTACAGCGCAATCAAATTCTGTTTTCGTTTAAACCATACAGCCACCGAAACTTATGAAAAGCTGAAGCAAGCGTACAGTGAAGATGCATATGCAAAGTGCAGTAACTAATTTGCTTGAAGTAATATGGGCAAGGATATCTTTATTATAATGCAATTAATCTTTTGTCCATTGACATCATTCTGTATACAGAGTCGCTGATCTTCAGCTCTCTCTATCATAACTTGCCCTTACACGGAGCACGGAAATCAAGTGCAACTCCTGCTGTCAACTGCTGCAAGTCCCGAGCAACAGCGGAAAGAACCAAACTATTGCGCGTGGCCGCAGTGTAAATGTTGCTAAATATAAATTGATATGGGGTTGTTAGGCGGGTAAAATATTGTAACGGTGACAAATCTGCTCTTATTGGAATTCGCAATCCACACACACACACACACACACACACACATATATATGTATATATATACATATACATATATATAGCAAATCTTCTTTGATTGCAGCAGAAAAAAATCATAAACTTCATTTTATAGCTCATTCTGTATGTGGTTACTATTCGCTTGAAAGTCTTATTAATATCTGTGGGTTACTACCTTCGGCTCTCTCCGCCGTCGCTCGGGACTTGCAGCAGCAAGAGGTGCATTTGATTTCCGTGCTCCGTGTATGGATAAATTCTACCATAGAGCTCTACAAACAGAGCAGCTATGTTCTGATTTGCTGATTTCTTAAGTTAAACGTAGATTCAAAACCTTGGACATTGCAAGCTTCTAAGTTTACGTGTAATTGTACGTTTGTTTTATGTTTACGTGATTCATCGTAAATGGTTCCATTACAATACATGAGATCTTTAACGTTTAAGTTTATGTTACGTATTTTCATTGTGAATGAGGCCTAATGCTGATCGGAAAGGAAGAGGCCAACAACGTCAGAAGACATAGTGCTGCAGGTTGATGCACTGGATACCAGCAATCCCAGATTAAATGTTGCGGCATTACTCAGAAGTTGAGTATCGACAGTGCTGATCTCACCGTCCGAAATCATCTGGATTTGAAAAATTAGTGAAACGTCCAGACAAGTGTTCACAAAGATTGAAGGATTATGTAGAAAAATAGTTTGATACATCTGTGTCTTATTGTATTGTAACACCTTGATCAATAAAATTTTCTTGTCCGGGAATAATCAAGTGTAATGTACTTACTGAATTATACTCTAAGCTACAGAGGTTAATTCTTCATGAGCGTATTATCATGCAACACCAACGAGCCCTAGGATCGATGGATTTTTATAGGCAGTAAATATTCTAAGTATGACTGTTCGATTGGTCCCGTGTCGTAGATTTACGGCATGTAAAAGGACCTCAAATCTGATAGAAGAGGCCTATGAATAAATTTTAATTGGCCGTTTCATGCCCTGAATTGAATAAGACGATGATGACCAGAGGTGACAAGGCGGTCTTTGTGTACGCCAAATAAGAATAACACCTTTTCTTCCTTCCTTGAAATATATTCCACATCTCTTGCGAAGTATAACTTTCTTCAGTTTCTTAAGTGTGTTCAGATTTTTTACACTATTCTTCTATTATGGCATCACAGTCCATTTTTTTAGACCTTAATCTCCTCTCAGAGTGGTTACCATACGAAGAACAATTTAGTTACACTACATAAGGCAGAGTGACTGATGATGAGCCGAACATCTTCACCACAATCTAACAAGAAACTAAAGTACTACTTGAGTGCGAAACGGTCTATAATTTCATCAATGAAGCTCTTTTTCAGGTATGGATTTCTATAAAGTGTCGTAAATCTACAACATGGGACCCACCGCTTTAAGTCCTCAAGTTAAGAACATCTAAAATGTATATCACCGTCCTATTTAAAATTCTGCAGACCTTCCAGTGAGGACCTTCAAGAGGGACTTGGTGAAGCATTTCATGAAGCGCTTTTCTACGAAAAGCTTAAAAAAATTAGCATTTAGTTATTTATATTGATTCATTTAAGAGATATTAACTTGTAACACTATGTGGGCCACCCTGTATAAGTGAAATCAAACGGTATGCTAAAACTAACAATTTATATAATCTTCAAGTTAGTTAAAGCTAAATACAGAGGGTGCCAAAAATATGTACACTCTTCAAGCAAAGCAAAAATTGTGTTAACATAACAAACTGAATTCACACATACAGAAAATGATAAGCACTAATCATCTTAGACCTTTACACTTACAACAGTTGCTCAAAATGTCCAGCATCAGCGTCGATACACTTCAGAGAACGTTGTACGACTGATTGAGTAACGTTTGCGAAAGTGTCCTCGGCGATTGCAGCACATGCCGTTTTAATAAAGTGCTGCCAGTGTAGCTGGTTTTCTACGGTATACAACATCCTTAAGAGTTCCCCATAGGTAGAAGTCGAATGGAGTTAGATCGGGAGAACGTGGTGGAAACTCAATCGGACCTCTTTGTCCTATCCAGTGCCTTGGAAGATTGTCATCAAAGTACGCACGTGCATCTCGGTGATAATGCGGTGGTGCACTATCCTGTTACATACGGTACCATGAGTCTCAAATTTGTCTCGAATACGTTCAATTGTCACTCACGTTGACGGTTCTGTTCTGTACACACGTCTCCATTGCCTTTGAACTTCAACACCATTCTCGGTTTTCCAATACCACTTCAAAATTGCTTTCCGCTGTTCAAACGACGATCTTGACTGCATTTGTTGTAGCAGCGCTAGCATAGCGTAATGTGAGTCACATCTGTTTACAGAACATCATACGATAATCTTGACTTCATTTGTTCATTGTTGATTTACCTGTCACGTAGCAAGGCTATCATAATGTATGAGAGTCACATCTGTTTACAGAACATCATACTACACATTACTGTTGTTTTTCGGTCCAACTTTGAAATATAAATGATATCTACTGTGAAATTGTGTATACATTTTTATGCCACCCTCGGTATTCACATTTTTAACAGAACCTGAATCTTAAAAGCATAAAAATGACCTTAAAACTATGTTCTACTTCGCCGCATTGGGTACGCTATACTTGTAGTTGTTGATTATTCATTGGAGTTTACTTATAATCTTATCTAAATAGGTACATGAATTAAATTTTGATTTAAATTAAAATTAATCTACTTAGTATATGTTAAACATTTACATTGTTGCCAAGTGTAATTAACACGGTCGCAGATATTTACTATTAACTATACAGAGCCCTCGTTGGGACGCATGGCCGGAAGCAGGCATTTATTAGTAATTTTGAGCTCAGAATTAATTGTATTAGATTTGTTTATGAGTTTATATTAAAATGTATTGATAATAAGAAGTGAATTATTTTTAACTATGTTTTTTTTTTTTCTTTTTCTGTTTGTGAAGGAGCTTTAGGCTTAACGAGGATTCGCTTGGCACCAGGAAGCACGCTGTTTGCCAGGGAGTCGCATATTCAGCCGCATAAATTCAAGTGCATAGATTGCTGTAAGCATTCACAGCATACCAAACATCAATTTTTAAATCTACAATGACCTTTCGTGTACAATATCCGGTTTTTCTGCACTGCAGTGTGTATTATTGTTTTGTGTCGCTACATGGTCATGTAAATAAAACCATTAGTCCGTTAAAAAAGAGAGAAAAAAATTAAACGCGGGTCAATAGAGCAACAATAACGTTATCCAACATTCAACTGCACAAATTAACTCTATTCACATTATTGCGTGGTTGCAATTTCTGAACTGCAGTTATTTACAGGTTTTAATTTTAAAAGTTTAGTGGCATTCCAAGCGAGGTTTGCGAAATTCCTGATTCCTGTGTAAGCTATCTCAGAGATTTCTTTGGACTTGGTTCTGCCTTTTCTCCGATGTCATCAAGTTTTTATTTTGCGGCATTTTACTTCCGGTTTCTTGCCAAGAACAGATCCCACTATCCCTAAGTCTATTAACAAGAAGCGTTTCTCTGTGCCGCTCATGAACGAACAGCAGGGAATCTGTCTATAAATCGCCCTCCGCAAGAAGATTGTGTGTGGTAAAGTATAAGGACTTTTTAACATTATAACAGCACTGAATATAATACTGAAACACGTGGTTTCGCAACATTTCAACGTTAGTAAAGACTTTGCGTCAAATGGTTAGCCAACACGTGGAGAGGCGAGAAAGTGGAGGGGGGAACAGAACCAGCTAGAAACAGGACAGACAAATCCCCGTTACGCCGGCGGCCAAGCGTCCAAATGAAGGCTCTGTACAATGGCGTTTAGCAAAACATAAACGACGACGTTGTTTCAAATGCTTCCAGTCAAAAGCAAACAGGCATCAAAATGAAGTCTGAATTAACTGCTGTTTTGTCACATTAACCTACGTGTTGCCAAGTTGTGACAAACTCACCTTGTTCGGTCAACTTGTAAGCACCGCCACAAATTACAATCAGAATGGCTACCAGCTTGGCAGCGGTGAACACGTTTTGAACTCCTGTTGCCAGATTTACACTGTAGCAGTTGACGAACAGGATCACCACTGAAAAACAAAGGAAAGAAAAAGTTGAACTAGAGCATATTCACAAGAAAATAGAGCAGGTAAAGTGTTTTTTTTTTTTTTTTTTTTTTAATTTCTCCAACCTCGATATAATGTAGAATTTCAGGTTTTTTCTAAGGTCTATCCAATTACCAACCTATTGTAGATATCTTAAGAACCAATCACTTAAGCTTGGTATACGTTGGCAGTAAGTCAGGAGGCACCGTACCGCGTATGTTTAAATTCTGACTTTTCAGTAGGGTTACTCAGCTAGCTTTGGCAACTACACTAGAGCCCAGATTTGGTTTCATCGTTTTATTTATTTAACTTTTCGTTGAAAAAATGAGAATTATTAGAAAGTGACGAGATAATCGATGGGAGAGATGCAGTCAGAGAAGCTACCTACCTTCTTCATATTGAATGGATTAAAATCTTCCGGGCAGACGTCGCACACGCCAAGGATAAAGATACTCACTTTTTAAGCGGCAAACCTGATGATTTTGCCACTCTGAATGATGGGAGTGGGTCCTGGTGATGTACTGGTTAACCATACTAGCCTTCTAAACCCAAGATCGCAGGTTAGATGGATTTGTTCGGGCGTAAAAACCCTAAGTATGGCTTCCTTCGGAAGGGAAGTAAAGCTGTTTGTTCCGTATTGTATGTTTACGGTATGCAAAAGAACATCACTTTGAAAGGGTGAATACCAAATTTTAATTTCTTAATTCATTTTTACCTGATTGAATTTTCTGAACTACTCTTTTCGTAATAAAGTATATAATATGCATTAAGAATTTTCATAACAAAATTTGTCATATTTACATCTTTACGCGTTTTATAATAGTTAACTTCATAAGATTCAGGTCTTTTGAAACCTGAAAGTAATAATTGAATTGATTCAGCGAGCTCTGTAAACTCCACGGTATAAGGAAAAAGTATATAAACAGCGTGTTAATAAACTACACCGAAATAATTTCAGAGAGTACAGAGATTTCGTATATAAGCAATTTGGGATAGTAAACACATTACCTATCTGTTTAACTCTTGAAGCTATGGCTACAAGTGTCTAGAACGCCACCTACTAATGAAGAGGACCCTCGAAAGCATAAAGCTGGATAACGAAGGCACGTTTCTGAACATATCACTCTGGCGCCATAGTTATGACATTAGCTTTCGAGTAAGAGATTGTCATTTGTTTTAGATTTCGATTCTCGTTCATCATTTGTTTGTTTTCTGACTGGCTTAATAATGCAGCTATTAGCCTATGATTAAAGCTGATGTTTCAGTTTATACACTTAAATCTTAACACATCAATTCATATAATTACAACCTTTGTTGTTATTACATTTACCACTCAGAATCGTGTCCTGAGTATGTGTTAGGTAAATTAAGTTTTAGGCATCACGTTAATAGTAAACATATTAAACATTCATTGTTGAGAAAAAGAATAAAAGTTGAAAGTATTAAGTAAATTTTACTCATAACTCTTCAGTATGCATATCGCAACATTTGATATTTAATAAAAAATGAAATTAATGCCATGCCAAGAATTGAACCCACGGTTTACGGAACGCTTGTGCTTTAGCCCACAAAAGCAAACAGTTCCTTCATAAAGTAAGGAGGCAGTTAATAGATGTTCAGTATCGCACTGTCATATGATTAGTTGGAGATTTGAGGGATTTTTATGTCATTAAATCTTGAAAACGCTGATAACGAACTGCGGAAAAGCGATATTTCTATGTTCGCAAGGCAGTTTTAAAGACATTGTAAAATAATTTTTCACCCGGTTTCACTTTAGCATCGAATTATCAGCATCTGGTGCCAAAATGTTCAACACCATATAACTGCGTTATGTTTAGTTGTGGGCCATACATTGTTATCTGAAATTGCTTTTATATGACATTTCTACACTCTCTGAAACTATTTCGGTGTAGTTCATTAACAGTTTGCATGCTTAATTACATATATATTCTTTTACTGTTGTTAAGTTGAAGAAAACATTCGGCAAGATAAATAATTTCTGACGAGTCAAATATGAGACATGGGGAAAGTCCAAAGTTTTTCATGGTTGCCTTATACATATGTTCGCAATTAACATACATTTCAAAAGATGCTTATTAATCGTAGTTTTACTACATTACTGCCTTGTAGTTAAGCTGAAAGATCATTATAGAAGCATTTTATATGGCCGTGACTGCTCCATCTTTTGTTTTCTAATAACTTTTCACTATTGAATTAAGCAAATAAACCTTTGCGTACGGGAACTATAAATAACACATTTTGATTTGAAAAATTAAGTCATCATTGAAAGACAACATGAAATGAGCGTGTTCTAGTGCAATTTGATATTTCATTTGTCCTTACTGCGACAACAAATGATTTCGGAAACCAGAAGGTTGTTGATTTTAACCTTGTTGTGCACTCGAGCCGTTAATCCGGAGAAACAGATGCTGTATTTTGCAGTTGCAATCAACATCACATCTGCTGAAAACTATACTGCTATTTGTACAGGCTCCATACTAACTCCTACCTGGGTCCTAACTGCAGGACATTGCGTTACCAGCGACATGAAAGTGAATTACATCATTTTTGCCAGCCGCCACTACACCCACGGTGATTACAGCCGCATGGTATTCCCAAAGAGAGTAATTCTACATCCTGATTACGACTGGAAGAAATTAAAACTTGGCTTTGGAATGGTTGGTAAAAATAGGTAATTATACAAACTGTGCCTGATAAGTAGAATGTTTGCGTATAATTCGAAATAACTGTATTCGCGATTAATTTCTGATTACTGCTTACTTTATACAAGGGTAGATCCAAAAGTTTTCGGCCTAACCATTTTCTAGATATGATAAAGACAAAAGCTATATTTTACTTTCAATATAGTTACCTTTTTTTGCAATAAATTTTTCACACCTTTGAATTAGCATTTTAATCCCCCCAAAAATAGTCAGAAGTCTTGTTTGCAAAATGGGCATAAACAGCATCCATCACTTCTTCGTCACTATTAAATTTCTTTCCTTGAAGGTTCTTCTTGAGTTATGAGAGAGGAAATAGTCACTGGGAGCTATATCTGGGATATAGGGTGGATGGTCGATCTCCTTGAAACCAAATTTCTTCTCAGCTTCCTTTACAACAAGAGTTCTGTGCACAGGCACGTTGTCGTGAAGAAGGCACATACCACCACTCAGCTTTCCTCGCCTTTTCTCTTTGATGGAAGCACGTAGTCTGTGCAGTAGGCCAGTATAGTACTCCCCATTTACTGTGGTGTTCCTCTCCTTGAAGTCAATGAAGAGTATTACGTCACAGTCCCTAAAGATTATGGTCATGATGTTCTTGATTGACAGAGTGACCTTGGCTTTTAGAGGCGGTGCTTCGCCAGGTTTACTCCATTCCATTGACTCTCTTTTGGACAAGGGATCACAGTAGAGGACCATAGTTTCATCTCCTATAACAATGATTTGCAGAACTTCTCTCTCCTTGCCACGGCAGAGCTCCAAAAATGCCTAACAACAGATGACTCGTTGCTGCTTTCGGACTGAGAAAAGAAGTGTAGGCATCCATTTTGCACTAACCTTATTCATGTTTAAATGTTCATGAATAATTCGAAGGACTGTTGTTTTAGAAAGGCCCAACCTTGCTGCTATTTCTGTAACTTTGAGTCGCCGGTCTTCCATAATTTCTCCTTCCACAAGAGCGAGCGATGTTTTCAGGAGTGAGCATCTCCAAGGGGACCTGCAAGCTCTTCGTCTTCAATGCTTTCTCGACCCATTCGAAAAAGTTGGCCCATTCTTTTACGGTAGAATATGAGGGGGATGCTTCCCCATATACCATCCAATCGCTGTTTAATTTCATTTGGAGTAAGCCCTTCTTTTGTGAAGAACTTAATTACAGCTCGATACTCCATTTTGAACATGTCACAATCTTCTACATATAGCCTTCTTTATGCAACTATATCTGAACAACTGAACACAGCAGAGCGAAAGTTACTGCTGGAATTATTTATTTAACATATAAGGTATGACACTAGATAAGGATTTTGTAAAGACGATACTCCTTATCGGCGAGGCCGGAAACTTATGGACTTACCATCGTATATACTCACGCACCGGAACCATAAGTTAAAGGTTTAAAATGACATAAATAATTGAAAAGCCTATGGAGACATTATTAAAACAATGTGAAAAGTTTGCAATTTAGACTTAACACGTTACGTTATTAATGTAGCAAAATAGCACATCGACATGTTCCAGTGCGTCCCCCCCCACCACCAGAAGACGGATCTATGTATCTTTTTAACGGTTCGTCGTTTATTTCTTAGAGTTGTCAACTGTTATGTCATTTCATCACAGTATATACAGTAGGGACAAATTGTGTCGGCATCTTTGATGTTAGTGTTCCTAAAATTCAGCTCCGAGTTGGCTATAGTTCTCAATAAATCCACACTTTATCACTGTAGCTAAAATTGGTGAAGCAATCAACTGAAAATGCGGAAGTTACGGATTCTTTAAATAAAGCTTTAACCGCAATAAAAATGCACCTTTTCCTTTCATAATACGAGTATATACAAAATTCCTGTATTTGGTAGTGAAATAAAATGTATTTATATAGAACACAGCATAAATTAAGGTGCGTAAATCTTGCTTTTATTTTTAATCCGGATTTCGGTTTTAATTACTTATTGGTGGTTTCTGAATGACATCAAGCATTTTAAGTCCATTATTATTATTATTATTATTATTATTATTATTATTATTATTATTATTATTATTATTATTATTATTATTATTATTATTATTATTATTATTATTATTATTATTATTATTATTATTATTATTATTATTATTATTATTATCTCTTCTAAATTCCTACTTTATGTTTAGCTGCGAAAGTTCATTTTTTTTTTAATTATGACATTTGATATAAAAATGGATTAAGGAGTTGGCGAGCATAGCTTAATTTTATAATTTCCATAAATAAAAATCTAAGCGTATATTGATTTTCCGCCCTTTGCAGCGGCGTTACTATTTGATACCCTTTACTCGACAAACAAGTAGGTTAAGGAGAGAAGAATATCAAAAAGAAATATGAACGGTGTTCTGAGAAATTACTATATAAAATAAGCCATTATCTAAGAGCAGATTTCACTGCCTAATGCCACCTTAAATTGGTAATTTTTCTATATTATTTTGGTAGTATTTTACCTCGATTACCTAACATAATCTTAAATAGTAATAACAATAATAATGAAGAATAAGAAGAAACGATAACGCAGTTTGCTTTAGTGTCAGTATTAATTATTATTCGTGTAGCACTTTTCAAGTTTTTTATGCTTTCTAGTCGTGAAAAAGTATTTTTAATAGTGTTTAACGCTGGTTTGACCTCTCAGTCATCATAGGAGGTGACACTGATGATACATGAAATGAAATGGGGAAGGTTTTTTTTTTTTTAAAGGAAGAAAGGAAGAGTTCCAGGCTTAAGTTTAGGGTGCCTCCCCGGCACTTGCCATTTATAAGGACTGAGGAAAACCTGGAAAAAACCTCAGTCACAGATGACCGTCCTAGTGGGAAACGAACCCCAGATATCCCGCTCAAGATTCCCTCCTTAACAACCTCAGCTACCCGTGGTGGTGTGAAAAAGTAGAAAATTGGAACTTTAGTATCATTTGATCAGAATTACCAGAGGAATTCGATTCTGCATTACATTTTCAACCAAAATTATGCACAGGAGTGGGTAGAAGCAACATCTGCACCCATTGCCACCTACTCTGACTTAAATTTTAGCTTCAATAGCACCTAATTAATAGTAAATATTTCGATGCTTACTTTTGGCAATAATTATTTTAAGGATTTCAATGATTCAAATGTTGCCTGTAGACGTTATACAAAAAATCAGCATATACTTTCTGGTTGTGCGATAAAATGCATTACATAGCACCGTACATGTACAGAGGTAAAGGGTAAAATTCAATAAGGCAAATTTCTTAAACTAAGATTCAACGAACCCCATCGTAAGTGAATATTCGTTTATGGACTGTGACTGCTTTTTGTTCATTTAATGCATTTCTTGCTGTTGGTATAACTGTTACGTCAGCACACTACGCTGCCATTTTGTCCTTCTTGCTGCGATTTCAGCTATTAAAGTAGAGGCAATTTTGGTGCTGGTGGGTTGAAATACTTACTATCTTTTAACACAGTCGCATCATCTCCTAACATTTCCCAATTAGTGTTTTAATTCACTCTATTGTTATTCTAGGTAAGTTTAAAACATCTATTTGTGTTGCATAAGCATACTCAAGTGTAACCATTTTTTGTGGAATTTTAAACATCGAATACAATACTCTTTGCTGCTTTCATAGCTACAATCATCTTATATAGGCTATCTGACGTTGTATATATGTATCTTAAATGTGCTTTATTTGTCCTCAGCCATATAAATTACTTCCTATGTGTCAACTTCATAGGTTCATAAATTATGTTTAAGATTCGCCAAACGTTATATGATTGTACTAAGTGGATTTCGGGTGTAAAAAATGCAAAGTATGGCTTTCTTCGGAAGGGAAGTAAAGCCGTGGGTCCCGTGTCGTACATTTACGGCACGATAAAGAACCTCAAGCCTGAAAAAAGAGGCCTCTGAGCAAAATTTGTCGGCCGTTTCACACCCTGAATTGAATGGGACGCTGATGAACTGAGTTGTTAAAGAGCGTCTGTAAATAAAACGAAATTAACAACGTCCTTGAAAGTCACTTTTTTTAACCAATTCCCTACCGGGATGACGGAACTATAAATTCATTTTGAAAGATTGTTAAGCAGTTGAGTAGAATAACGCAGATTTGCGTGTAAAAGTTATTTTACATAGAATCAGCAAATAGTGTGCATTTGTAATTTATTCAAACGTTTCGTAATGAATAGCAGATTTTCAAAACGCAACTCGCAATATTGTGTACAAATTTAAATGTACTTGTTTGTTGTAAAGAAAAGAAAGAAATAAGTATAAAAACGCAAGTTTTTAACCAGTCAAAATTGGCACAAATTTGAACAATGCCAACAGACCGAGATTGGCACAGCTTGGGTGTTTTAGAATGTAAAGGGAAACTCTAGCAAGGAAATCTGCCATGTCATTGAGAATGTGTTCTCTGGATATGTCTTTTTAACCCAAGAAGGACGATATATCTTCTATAATAATAAGCTCTTTAAATACTTAAATTGTGAGGTTACTATAGGTTTTGAATTACTCCATTTCATTAAGGACATAACAGATAAACGCAGAAGCAAAAATGGGTTGGTATTAAATAATGACAGTAAGCTATAAGCCACATGCTGCAAATTTTAAGTATTATTTGCAGTTAAATTATGCAAAATGTAACATTATTTCAATGCTATAACGTTTATGTCTCTTTTAGAATTCATTCTGTGCCTTCTTCGTTATTTAGATTAGTTATAAATGATGGTTCAATGAGGAAACTATCAATTTTAAATTTTAGAATGTACTGAATGATGGGTTTACAATGTAGCAGAACTGAACACGCCAACCGCTCACAATAACAGCGATAATCGCTCCAACAAAAAATTTGGTGTTTGGCCAGTTATCGAGACCCATGCATATGACATATGCGGTATTTTTGTGTAATTCTTTAGTACAAATTAACAAAGCCGCACTTAACTTAAAAAGAATTTACATTTCAACGCAGACAGACACATACACGCTCTTGCGTTATATAGCCGGAGGATGTTTTCATGTAAATTTTAGTCTAGACGCTCGTATGTTAAATATGCTTCCGTTGTGGTAGGTTCGGTGGTATGAAAAAAAAAAAATAAACTGCAACTTATTTTTAAAAAAAGGCAGGCAGAAAAGA